>JAVKPL010007698.1:0-317574 GCA_032173675.1 Gastrolobium villosum
CCGAATGAGCCGGGGTGCACCAGAATGAGCCGTGGTACACCGCGGGTTAACCGCGGTGCACCAGAATGAGCCGGGGTGCACTAAAATGAACCATTGTGCACCAGAATGAGCCGCGATGCACCAGAATGAGACGTGGTGCACCATGGGCTAGCCGCGGTGCACCAGAATAAGCCTTGGTTCTCCATGGGCAAGCCGCGGTGCACCAGAATGAGCCGTGGAGCACCAGGTGGTAGCCGCGGTGCACCAGAATGAGCCGTGGAGCACCAGGTGGTAGCCGCGGTGCACCAGAATGAGCCGTGGAGCACCAGGTGGTAGCCGCGGTGCACCAGAATGAGCCATGGTGCACCATTGGCTAGCCGCGGTGCACCAGAATGAGACGTGGTGCAGCATGGGCTAGCCGCGGTGCACTAGAATGAGCCGTGGTGCACCATGGGATAGCCGCGGTGCACCAGAATGAGCCGAGGTGCACCATGGGCTAGCCGCGGTGCACCAGAATGAGCCGTGGTGGACCATTGGCTAGCGGCGGTGCACCAGAATGGGCCGTGGCGCACCATGGGCTAGCCGCGGTGCACCAGAATGAACTGTGGTGCACCATGGGATAGCCGCGGTGCACCAGAATGGGCCGAGGTGCACCATGGGCTAGCCGCGGTGCACCAGAATGAGCCGTGGTGAACCAACCATGGGCTAGCCGCGGTGCACCAGAATGAGCCGAGGTGCACCCGAATGAGCCGTCATGCACCATGGGCTAGCCGCGATGCACCAGAATGAGGCGTGGTGCACCATTGGCTAGCCGCGGTGCACCATGAGCCGCGGTGCACCATGGGCTAGCCGCGGTGCACCAGAATGAGCCGTGGTGCACCATGGGATAGCCGCGGTGCACCAGAATGAGCCGTGGTGAACCATGGGATAGCCGCGGTGCACCAGAATGAGGCGTGGTGCACCATGGGCTAGCCGCGGTGAACCAGAATTAGCCGTGGTGCACCTTGGGCTAGCCGCGGTACACCAGAATGAGCCGTGGTGCACCATTGGCTAGCCGCGGTGCACCAGAATGAGCCGTGGTGCACCATGGGATAGCCGCGGTGCACCAGAATGAGCCGTGGTGCACCATGGGCTAGCCGCGGTGCACCAGAATGAGCCGTGGTGCACCAGGCTAGCCGCGGTGCGCCAGAATGATATGTGGTGCACCATGGGCTAGCCGCGGTGCACCAGAATGATTCCGCTAGCCGCGGTGCACCAGAATGAGCCGTGGTGCACCATGGGCTAGCCGCGGTGCACCAGAATGAGCCGTGGTGGACCATTGGCTAGTCGCGGTGCACCATGGGCTAGCCGCGGTGCACCAGAATGAGCCGTGGTGCACCATGGGCTAGCCTCGGTGCACCAGAATGAGAAGGGGAGCACCAGAATGAGCCGTGGTGCACCTGAATGAGCCGCAGTGCACCTGAATGAGCCGCAGTGCACCAGAATGAGCCATGGTGCACCATGGGCTAGCAGCGGTGCACCAGAATGAGGCGTGGTGGACCATTGGCTAGTCGCGGTGCACCATTGGATAGTCGCGGTCCCCCAGAATGAGCCATGGTGCACCAGAATAAGCCGCAGTACACCAGAATGAGCCGTGGCGCACCATGGGCTAGCCGTGGTGCACCAGAATGAGCCGCGGTGCACCAGAATGAGCCGTGGTGGACCATGGGCTAGTCGCGGTGCACCATGGGCTAGCCGCGGTGCACCAGAATGAGCCGTGGCGCACCATTGGCTAGTCGCGGTGCACCAGAATGAGCCGTCGTGCACCATTGGCTAGCCGCGGTGCACCAGAATGAGCCGTTGTGCACCCGAATGAGCCGTCGTGCACCATGGGCTAGCCGCGGTGCACCAGAATGAGCCGTGGTGCACCATGGGCTAGCAATGGTGCACCAGAATGAGCCGCGGCGCACCATTGGCTAGCCGCGGTGCACCAGAATGAGCCATGGTGCACCATGGGCTAGCCGCGGTGCACCAGAATGAGCTGTGGTGCCAGAATGAGCCGTGGTGGACCATTGGCTAGCCGCGGTGCACCAGAATTAGCCGTGGTGCACCATGGGCTAGCCGCGGTGCACCAGAATGAGCCGTGGTGCTCCCGAATGAGCCGTCGTGCACCATGGGCTAGCCGCGGTGCACCAAAATGAGCCCGGGTGCACCAGAATGAGCCGTGGTGCAACATGGGCTAGCCGCGGTGCACCAGAATGAGCCGGGGTGCACCAGAATGAGCCGTGGTGCACCATGGGCTAGCCGCGATGCACCAGAATGAGCCGTGGTGCACCATGGGCTAGTCGCGGTGCACCAGAATGAGCCGTGGTGCACCATGGGCCGCAGTGCAACATTGGCTAGCCGTGGTGCACCATTGGCTTGTCGCGGTCCCCCAAAATGAGCCGTGGTGCACCAGAATAAGCCGCAGTACACCAGAATGAGCCGCGGCGCAACATGGGCTAGCCGCGGTGCACCAGAATGAGCTGTGGTGCACCATGGGCTAGCCGTGGTGCACCAGAATGAGTTGTGGTTCACTATGGGCTAGCCGCGGTGTACCAGAATGAGCCGTGGTGCACCATGGGCTAGCCGCGGTGCACCAGAATGAGCCATGGTGCACCATGGGCTAGCCGCGGAGCACCAGAATGAGCCGTGGTGGACCATTGGCTAGCCGCGGTGCACCAGAATTAGCCGTGGTTCACCATGGGCTAGCCGCGGTGCACCAGAATGAGTCGTGGTGCTCCCGAATGAGCCGTTGTGCACCATGGGCTAGCCGCGGTGCACCAGAATGAGCAGCGGTGCACCAGAATGAGCCGTGGTGCACCATGGGCTAGCCGCCTTGCCCTAGAATGAGCCGGGGTGCACCAGAATGAGGCGTGGTGCACCATGGGCTAGCCGCGGTGCACCAGAATGAGCCGTGGTGCACCATGGGCTAGCCGCGGTGCACCAGAATGAGCCGGGGTGCATGGGCAAGCCGCGCTAGCGCGGTGCACCAGAAAGAGCCGTGGTGCACCATGGGCTAGCCTCGGTGCACCAGAATGAGCCTTGGTGCACCATTGGCTAGCCGCGGTGCACCAGAATTAGTCGTGGTGCACCATTGGCTAGCCGCGGAGCACCAGAATGAGCTGTGGTGCAACCGAATGAGCCGCAGTGCACCATTGGCTAGCCGCGGAGCGCCAGAATGAGCCGCAGTGCACCCGAATGAGCCGTGGTCCACCACGGGTTAGCCGCGGAGCACCAGAATGAGCCGGGGTGCATGTTGCGAACTCGGCAAGTATACCGATCGTTCCAAGTAATAAAAGTGATGAAGTAGAGTATCGTCTCCACAGGGATTGTAGACCAAGTACTATAATAACCAGTCCCCTTAAGTTGAATGGAAAAAGAGGGTAGCAATAATTGTTGGTTCAAAAACAAAAAGTAAATTAAAAAGTAAATTGCGTATTTTTAGGGTTTTCTTAAGAAAGAGATGAAGAGAGATTGAATTATAAGAGATTGTGAAAAACAATTGTGAAAAGATTGCAGTAAGAGTACGAACACCTGCCTGATCCCCACCTTGTAATCTGAATATAAATTTACAAATGAATTACTCTTTTGATCAAACGATTCACCATCTTTTATTTAATTGGTTAAGCCCTAATCCCTTAGTGATCTTAACCTTATTAACCCTATTAGAACCCTAATCCCTTAGTGATTCCTTTTCAGGTTAATCATGCAATTCGGTGAATCTTTCGCGTTTGCAGTTCATGTAGCCTATCCCTAGTGCGTACATGAACAGCTATTTTCCTCCTGTTCGGGTATTAGGATCCCAATATCCCTATTGTGAATCCTAACCCTGGTGATCTGTTAGAATGATCAGATCTAAAAGATCAATGAGATGAAGAGCGAAGGGAAATAGATGCAAAAGGATAAACATATATAAATCAGATCCAAACTACAAGGGGTTCACATTCAGGGTTGTGACCCTTACCACAATACTAAGATCTAGCCAACCATATTCATGGCTGATCTCAAATAAAATTCAACAAGAAAGTAAATTACAAGAATCAATGAAGAACGAACGACGAACAGCCTCCTCTCTCTCCAATGACGGTCTCTTCTAGGTTTTGAATTCAGTGTCCTTTTTCAGATTCTGCAACTCCTTATTTATAAGACCCACATTTCATCTTTTATTCCACTTTTGCCCTTTGATAGTTCAGCTGTAGCTTTTAAACCCACGCTTGCAGCGTCAATCTCACGCTGTGAGCGTGGATGCCTCTGTAATCCCACGCTTGCAGCGTCAATCTCTTGCACGCTGTGAGCGTGGATGCCTCTGTAATCCCACGCTTGCAGCGTCAATCTCACGCTGTGAGCGTGGATGCCTCTGTAATCCCACGCTTGCAGCGTCAATCTCACGCTGTGAGCGTGGATCTTACTCTTTGCCAATCCTCATTTTCCTTCAGATTTGTTTGTTTTACCTGAAATTTGAGCATAAAATCAGTTAAACACTTTTGAAAGTGGAATTTAAGGATTATAACAAGATCCATTGCATTTTAGATGAGGAATAGTTCATTATTCTTCTCTTTTTGGCTTGAATTTACTTATGTGCTGACGGCACATCAAACAATTCCCAGATTTGAACGTTGCTGTCCCTAGCAATGTAATGAATCAGAAGAGAAACAAGATGAACTTCTGCAAAGAGACATCTGAGCATCTATATTTTAAGAATTTTAACTGCTATGCACTTATAACTTCATGGCAAAGAAAATCTGTGATAATACTTTTCAGTTTCATCAAGAATTTGGATCCCAGCTTGAATGTTTCTCACTAACATGCATATTTTTGTCACTCAGTGTTTGAGGGTTCTGCACTCAATCCCTCAATGTAGCAGTTAATCTTTGAGGTTTGAACATATTCTCAAATCCCTAAAAATAAGGAATCCATTTGCCATGCATCTACTGATCAAAAGGTCTTTGCAAGGTTGTAACTTGGCTTAGGCTAAGGTATGAATATTTGGGAAAGTAGCTAATTGTTACTGTATATGAGATTGAAGAACTATTAGTTGTTCATGCTCAGACACAATTTTACTTAGTTCTTCCTTTCCTATTCATATTTTTCTTTTTCTTCTTCCTTCCTGACCTTTTCCTGCTTTTTCTGTTGCTATGCAACTTTTCATTTGTTCTCTTTTATCTCAGCTTTTGTTTTTGTCAGCACTTCAACTTCCATGAACCTCTTTTTTGAATTTTCTGTAATAAGTACTTCAATCTCATTCAAGGTGTGTCAATAGGAAAAGAAGTCATGTGTCTTATGGTTGAATCCAATAAGAAATAACAGGCTAAGGCTCAAATGGGCTAGCAATGACAATTTCTTTGGACAGTTATTTGGCCAAGTAACTACAAGAAGGAACTGCCTTTATCATCTCAGCCATGCATGCAAGCTAGAGAAACAATTCAAATTCAAGAAACCACTACACTGAGGTTTTCCTAATTTCTATTTTCAGCTCAATCTCTATGCTGTTTTCCAAACCAGGATCTAACTTCCAGAATTCACATCAGGCATTATCTTAGAAAGATTTACCATGAAGTAACTATACAGATAGGCAGACATCATTCTCAAATCAAATGCACAAATGAATATTCACAGATATCATTGATTCATTCCAATTTAAGACTTGAAGCAACATGTCAAACCTGAGATTGCTTGCTTTGGAATTCAAGTTATTTTTTTTTTTTTTTTTTTTTTTTTTTTTTTTTTTTTTTTTTTTTAGATGCAAAACTGAAATGAAGGAAAACTAAAACTAATTAAAACAGTAAATGTGTTAAGAAACTCCCTTTTGTGTTCCACATCTAGCAATGTTTCGCATGTGCGGCATGCGACCCAATTCCCAGATTTAGAACATTGCTGTCCTCAGCAACAACTATTTTCAGCACAAAGTACACATTCTGTCAACTGGAACATGCACATCTTTGTTAATCAACAAAACAACCAATTTTTTTTTTCTCAAAGATATTGCATCAAAAGGGAAAATCTTTCATCATATTGTCTTCCAACAAAATCAAATAAGGAAATTGACTTAAAAACATTAAAACTACAATTAAAAATTGTTTTTGAAAAGATAGAGGATCATCAGTAATCCTCCATGGTGTCATCATCAGCTGGGGGTGAAGAATGTGGATGCTGTGATCTGAAACTAGTGGTGTCAATCCCACGATCACTGCATAGTCTCTCAAGCATACCCCGCATGAGCCTCTGCTCAATCGTCATGTCTTGCATCTGACGATCCAATCTCTGAAGAAGTACCATTTCTGCAGAAGGTGCTGATGCCGATACAGATGCAGATGCTGGAGCTGGTGGCGGTATTGGTTGCTGTCCACCCAAGGCACACGACGCCTTCCAGATGGAATGACGGTTGGACTCCGCCCTCATTGTATGAAAATTGGCTTGTGTAAGCTCCTTTTTTACTTTTACATCATCAGCCTCATCATTATCAATTTCCACCCCAGCTTCCAAGCAAAGTTGCTCTATCAAGGAGCTGTGGGCTAGATGGATCTCAGCTTTTTTCTGGGTGATGATGTATACAATCCTTTCAGATAGTAGAGCGGCAATATCCAAATTCTCCTCACTCATGAGGGTATACAGCAGTGCCGCTCTCTCAACATTCACATCACTCATATTGGTAGAAGCTATGATTGTTGAGTTGATAAATGTATGCCAGAACATCGCTTCAGGGTTCAGATCCAACCTTTCCAATTTCTCAGGTACCCCTGAATTTCCACTTTTTGTTTTCCAGGTGGCATAAGGATGGGTGATTGCACTTTTGATTCTTTCAGCAATCTCTGGCATATCCTCCCAATACAGTCCGGTTTCTTCAGAAGGTTGCATTTTGTTATAGGTTTGAGCAAAATAGCATGCTTTGCTCCTGTCAAAGCTGGTGCCCAGAAATGTCTCTATTACTGCGGGAGAGAAAGAAATCTCATGTCCCCGCACCCAACTTTTCCTTGTTGAGTCCACCATTTCCAAGTCAGCATTTGCACAAAACTCTTTGAGAATTGTACTTGAACTTGGACCAGCAAATCGCACCAGTTTGTTCCACCTTCTTCTTTCGGCTGTTATCCTGACCGGACAGTCACTATCCAGAAAAGCACTAACTTGTCTTTCCGAAATGATCTTCTTAGGTGCAAACCATTGATAGTACCGTTCTTGAGCCTCAGGGGACAAGAACCTAGTACTATCAAAAATGGAGGAAGAAGACGTTCGCGGCCTCTTTGTGCCAGCAGCACTACTGTCGCCCGTTTTCTTCCCTGAGCCAGCTCCTTTTGTGGTCTTTTAACTTGCTTGTCCTACACTCAGAAAAGTTCCAACACAATAGAATTCAAGCATGTGCATCATGTCAATATTGATAGTGAAAATATGCAAATTCCCAGTACCCAGTAGGCCCTTTGTTCTGTGCATGATAAGCATGGTGATTCAATAACATATCAAGTATAACAAATGTGTCAAAAAATCATGTCACAGCATCAACATGCATAGTTGACCAAATATTTCAGCAAAACACTGGGTGGTTGATGAGAAACAATCACTACAATCATCATCTTGAGAAAAAAAATCCTTTAAAGTTGGTATCAAACACCTAAATGCATTTCTTATGTATAGATTTTACAGTTACAATCCTTGGGTTTCCCTAGTAAATAACCTCAAACACATGGTCCATGGCAAATATTTATGAACAAACAAAGCAACCATGAGAATCCCAGAATGCTTATAACTATGGAGAGAAAACAATGAGATGAATGAAGGATCAGAGAGTTACCTTTCTCCAGCCATTTGAAATCAAAAATTGAAACCTGATGGAGAAACACTGGCGATGCTCTGTGGTGGAGATGTGGTTGTCTTGATGATGATTGATTGAAAGTGATGGAAGGGATGATATGGTGATTTGGGGATGGTGAGGAAAATAGAAGAGGAAGAGGGAGATGGAAGGAGTGACGGCAGTGATAGGGTGAGGAGAGGAGAAGAGAAGGTTGGAGAATGATGAGAGTGTGTGAGTGGTTATATGAGTGGGTTGGGGTTTTTAATGAAAAACCTTCGACCTTTCAGCTTCACGCTCGCAGCGTGACTCCCACGCTGTAAGCGTGGAGCTTTCTGACCATTCAGCGTGAAGCTGTAAGCGTTCTGACCATTCACGCTCCAAGCGTGACGGTTGACGCTCTCAGCGTGGAGGTCACTGGAAGTTCACGCTCCAAGCGTGACGGTTGACGCTCTCAGCGTGGAGGTCACTGGAAGTTCACGCTCCAAGCGTGACGGTCTTCAGCATTTTCACGCTCACAGCGTGACGGTTCCTATTCGTTCACGCTCTAAGCGTGGATCCCACGCTTGGAGCGTGGAACCTTCTGTTTTGTCACGCTAAAAGCGTGAAATTCACGCTGACAGCGTGAAATAAATTTTTTTTTTTTTTTTTTTTTTTTTTTTTTTTTTTTTTTTTACCCCTGTTGGGTTGCCTCCCAATGAGCGCTTGTTTAATGTCACGAGCCTGACAGAAATCTTTCAAGATTTAGGAGAAGATAGAGGGACAGAAATTGTGTCTCTATAAATATCTCCACCATGATAAACTTTCAATCGACACCCATTGACCTTGAAAGGTCTTTCTATGTTAAGAGGGGAAATCTCAACTGTCCCATATGGGAATATCTTTTTAATCACAAAAGGACCAGACCAACGAGATTTTAACTTGCCCGGAAATAACCTTAATCGGGAGTTATATAAGAGTACCTGCTGTCCTGGCTTAAACTCCTTAGGCTGAATTCTTTTATCATGCCATTTCTTTGTCTTTTCTTTATAAATTCTGGCATTCTCATAAGCTCCTAGCCTAAACTCATCCAACTCGTTCAATTGCAGCAATCTTTTAGCATTAACTTTTGAGGGCTCAAAATTTAAAAATTTAATAGCCACAGAGCCCTATGCTCCAATTCTACAGGAAGATGACAGGATTTACCATAAACCAATTGGAATGGTGACATACCTATTGGTGTTTTGAACGCAGTTCGGTATGCCCAAAGTGCATCATCCAGTTTCTTAATCCAATCCTTCCTTGAGTTATTCACTGTTTTTTCTAAAATCCTCTTCAGCTCTCTATTGGAGATTTCCACTTGTCCGCTAGTCTGAGGATGGTACGGTGTTGCCACCTTGTGAGTAACACCATATTTTGCAAGCAAACTCTCAAATTGCTTATTACAAAAATGGGTTCCTCCATCACTAATGATTGCACGAGGGACCCCAAAGCGGGTGAAAATATTCCTTCTTAAGAAGGAAATCACCACTCTTGCATCATTTGTGGGTGATGCAATTGCTTCTACCCACTTGGATACATAATCCACAGCCACTAAGATGTATTGATATGAGTAAGACTTAGGAAATGGTCCCATGAAGTCAATTCCCCATACATCAAAAAGTTCCACTTCTAATATACAGTTGAGAGGCATCTCATCCTTTCGTGAAATATTCCCAGTTCTCTGGCATCTATCACACTTCTCCACAAAATTCCGTGTATCTTTAAAGATTGTTGGCCAATAGTAGCCACTTTGCAATATTTTTTGCACGGTTCGGTTAGTTCCGAAATGACCCCCGTAATCAGACGCGTGGCAATGCCATAGAATATCTGGTATCTCGAATTCAGCAACACACCTTCGAATAATACCATCAGCACATTGGAAATATAAGAATGGATTATCCCAATGGTACCTCCTTGCATCATGTAAGAATTTTTTCTTTTGTTGCCAAGTCAAATCATCTGGAATTGTACCAGCAGCTTTGTAATTTGCAAGATTTGCAAACCATGGATGCATTATTATTGCCATCACCTGTTCATCAGGAAAGAATTCATTGATCTCAACTTCAGGTCCTTCTTGTAATTGCTTATTTTGAATTCTTGACAGATGATCAGCAACTTTATTTTCCACTCCAATTTTGTCCCTAATTTCTAAATCAAACTCTTGAAACAAAAGCATCCATCGCAACAATCTTGGCTTTGCATCTTGCTTGCTCATTAAATGCTTAATAGCAGCATGATCAGTAAAAATAACAACTTTAGAGCCTATCAGGTAAGACCTAAATTTGTCTAATGCATAAACTACTGCAAGCATTTCTTTTTCAGTAGTGGCATAATTTGCTTGTGCCTCATTAAATACTTTGCTTGCATAGTAAATAACATGTAACAATTTATTCTTACGCTGACCAAGAACTGCTCCCATAGCGTATGCGCTAGCATCGCACATGAGTTCAAAAGGAAGATTCCAATCTGGTGCTATCAGAACTGGTGCTGTGGTTAGCTTTTCTTTTAATGCATTGAATGCATCAAGACAAGCTTCATCAAACAGAAACTCTTTGTCTTTTACCAACAGCTGGCTAAGAGGTTTTGCAATTTTCGAGAAATCCTTGATGAATCTTCGATAAAACCCTGCATGACCTAAAAAACTTCGAACTCCATTAATGTTAACGGGAGGAGGAAGTTTTTCAATAAGCATCAATTTAGCCTTATCAACTTCAATGCCCTGTTTGGAAATCTTATGGCCCAATACTATGCCATCTTGTACCATAAAATGGCATTTTTCCCAATTAAGCACTAAATTAGTTTCCTGACATCGCTTCAAAACTTTAGCTAAATTAACTAAGCATGAATCAAAGCAGGAACCAAACACAGAAAAATCATCCATAAAAACCTCTAAAATTTTTTCTACCATATCAGAAAAGATAGAAAGCATACACCTTTGGAATGTTGCAGGTGCATTGCAGAGGCCAAATGGCATTCTTCTGTAAGCAAAGATTCCAAATGGGCATGTGAAAGCTGTCTTTTCCTGATCCTCTGGTGCTACTGGAATTTGATTGTATCCGGAATATCCATCCAAGAAACAATAAAAAGCGTGACCTGCTAATCTTTCCAGCATTTGATCAATAAATGGAAGAGGAAAATGATCCTTCCTGGTGGCTGAATTCAACCTCCTATAATCCACACACATCCTCCAACCTGTGATAGTTCTTGTGGGAATCAGCTCATTCTTCTCATTTTTAATGACAGTTAATCCTCCCTTTTTAGGGACTGTCTGTACTGGACTTACCCAAGCAGTGTCAGAAATGGGGTAAATCATTCCAGCATCCATGAGTTTCATCACCTCTTTTCGAACTACTTCTTTCATTGTTGGGTTTAATCTTCTCTGAGGTTGCCTCAGTGGTTTGATATTATCTTCCATCAAAATCTTATGAGTACAGAAGGAAGGATTTATTCCCTTCAGATCAGAGATGGACCACCCAATAGCTGTCTTGTGTTCTTTAAGTATTTTCAATAGCTTCTCTTCTTCAGAAGGAGACAATTCTTTACTGATGATGACTGGGTAATCTTCTGTGTTTCCCAGAAAGGCATATTTAAGAGTGTGAGGTAACTCTTTTAATTCAACCTTTGGTGGTTTAGAGATTATTTCTTCTTCTTTTTCCAATACCTCAAAAACAGTTCCTTGCCTTTCTTGAGAATCTTCTTCATCTAAGTCATTGAACTCTTCTTCATCTTCTATATCACCAATGTTCACTTCTTTGACTGCTTCTTCAATCACATCAAGTTTGAAACAGTCATTGTGGTCGGATGAGTTCTTCATAGCTTTGAACACGTTGATTGTAACTGTCTCATCATTCATACGTAGCTCAAGCTTTCCTTGTTCAACATCAATCATAGCTCTAGCCGTAGCTAAAAATGGCCTTCCTAGTAGAAGAGGTATTTCACTCTCTTCTTCCATATCCAACACAATGAAGTCTGCAGGGAAGATGAACCTGTCAACTTTGACAAGTACATCTTCAATGACTCCGTTAGGTTTTCTCAACGAACGATCTGCCAATTGTAAGGAAACCTTTGTTGGCTTTAGTTCAGAGATTCCTAAGGCTTTGCATAGTGAAAGTGGCATCAAGTTTATGCTTGCCCCAAGATCACATAATGCCCGACCCACATCAATGTTGCCTATAGCAATTGGGATGTTAAAGCTTCCTGGATCTTGAAGCTTTGGTGGAAACTTCTTTGTTATGATGGCACTACATTCTTCAGTTAGTGCAACTGTTTCACATTCCTGCAACTTATGTTTTCTAGACAATAAATCTTTCATAAACTTAGCATAATTTGGCATGTTAGCAAGAGCTTCAGCAAATGGAATATTAATATGCAGTTTTTTAAAAATATCTAAAAACCTGGCATACTGTTGTTTCTGCACTTGCTGCTTGAGCTTCATGGGATAAGGTACTTCCTGAAACCGAGAAAAATCATTTGTTGATTTTGGAGTCTCAACAGCTTTCTCCTTTTCCTTCTTCTTGTCTTGCTTTGCAGGTTCTTCATGCTCTTTGATTGATGGTTCTTCCTTTTCCTCTACTCCCTTCAATGGTTCATCTATCTTTTCTGGCTGGACCATTTTAGGCTTTTCTTGAGGAGTGATCACAATTCCACTTCTAGTCACAATGGAATTACAATCCTCTTTGGGATTTGCAATTGTATCTCCAGGAAACTGCCCCGGGGTTCTGTCAGCTAATTGTTTGGACAGCTGTCCTATTTGAGTCTCCAGATTCCGAATGGAGGCATCTTGATTTTTGTGATAAGCCCTGGTTTCTTTCATGAAAGCACTTGTACTTTCCATGTGATCATTTGTAGTCTTAGAAAGCTGTAGCATGGCTTTCTCTAAATCAGATGGCTCTTTTTGCGGGAGAGGAGGAGGTTGTAGAAAGTTATTGGATTTATAATCCAATCCTCCCCCTTGATTTCTTCTTTGAAAATTGTTTCCTTGACCACTGTTCTGATTCCTTTGATATCCCTGATTGTTTTGTGGTGGCCTTGGATCATACCACACTCCATTAACCTGGAATGCATCAGCTCCCATAAGTGTGGGACACTCATTGGATTCATGGTCCTCCGTACAATATTCACAAGTAATTGAGTTGACTTGACTTGTGGATAATCGCATTTTGTCCAACTTAGCATTCATGTTTGCTAATTGTTGTGAAATCATCTTCTGTTCAGCTAAGGAAACATCTTGATTTCCAAGTTGTAGAATTCCCCTTTTAACTTGAGCTGGTTGAGTGGACTGGACTTCTGTTGAGGCATTTTCATTTCGTGCCAGGTGGTCAATCAACTCTAAAGTTTCTGCTGCAGTCTTTCTTCCTATGGTTCCTCCAGCTGCACCATTGACAATCATTCTTGTGTCTGGTGTCATTCCATTGTAGAAAACCCTAACCTTCTTCTCATTTGGAAAGTCATATTGAGGGCATTTTCTGATCAATTCTTGGAATCTTGTCCATGCTGCACAAAGGGTCTCTCCCGGTTGTTGAATAAAATTGGTGATCTCATTCACCAACTTGTTGTATTTTTCCCGAGAGAAATGTTCAGCAAAGAACTTGGCTGCCAACTCATCCCATGTTCTTATGCTATTAGGGGGTTGTCGGTCCAACCACCTAAGACTCTTCCCTATTAATGCAAAAGGAAACAATCGGAGTCGGATTGCATCATCAGATACCCCATTATGTTTAGTGGTGTCACAGATTCTTAAAAATCTGTCCATGAAGTCATGAGGATCTTCATAATCTTCACCACCAAAAGGAGTCTTTTCCACCAGGTTGATAAGAGAAGGGTTGATATCAAAATTGTTGGCTTGAATATGAGGCCGGACAACACTAGAATTCGGCCTTGTAAACATAGGAGCCAAAATTGATTCCATCAACTCTGGTGCAGGAGGCTGATTGTTGGGACCTCCTCCATCATTATTATGGTTTGCCATATCTTTTGTGGATTGATCAGGTTCACTTATCGGGTCTTCCCAAATTATCTGCTTGGCAACTTTTCGTAATTTCCTTTCAGCTCTTGTGATTTCTGGATCAAACACAAGTTCTTCCGGAGCAAGTCTACCTCGCATAAACTTAAAGAAGATGATCAGTAATACCTGTACAAATGCAGGTTAAGATAGAACAAACCCTAAAATGACAAATAAATAAAAACAATATTCAAGCTCAAAGATCAACGGTTATTTATAATATTGGAATATACAATCCCCGGCAACGGCGCCAAAAACTTGTTGCGAACTCGGCAAGTATACCGATCGTTCCAAGTAATAAAAGTGATGAAGTAGAGTATCGTCTCCACAGGGATTGTAGACCAAGTACTATAATAACCAGTCCCCTTAAGTTGAATGGAAAAAGAGGGTAGCAATAATTGTTGGTTCAAAAACAAAAAGTAAATTAAGAAGTAATTGCGTATTTTTAGGGTTTTCTTAAGTAAGAGATGAAGAGAGAGATTGAATTAAAAGAGATTGTGAAAAACAATTGTGAAAAGATTGCAGTAAGAGTACGAACACCTGTCTGATCCCCACCTTGTAATCTGAATATAAATTTACAAATGAATTACTCTTTTGATCAAACGATTCACCATCTTTTATTTAATTGGTTAAGCCCTAATCCCTTAGTGATCTTAACCTTATTAACCCTATTAGAACCCTAATCCCTTAGTGATTCCTTTTCAGGTTAATCATGCAATTCGGTGAATCTTTCGCGTTTGCAGTTCATGTAGCCTATCCCTAGTGCGTACATGAACAGCTATTTTCCTCCTGTTCGGGTATTAGGATCCCAATATCCCTATTGTGAATCCTAAACCTGGTGATATGTTAGAATGATTAGATCTAAAAGATCAATGAGATGAAGAGCGAAGGGAAATAGATGCAAAAGGATAAACATATATAAATCAGATCCAAACTACAAGGGGTTCACATTCAGGGTTGTGACCCTTACCACAATACTAAGATCTAGCCAACCATATTCATGGCTGATCTCAAATAAAATTCAACAAGAAAGTAAATTACAAGAATCAATGAAGAATGAACGACGAACAGCCTCCTCTCTTTCCAATGACGGTCTCTTTCTAGGTTTTGAATTGAGTGTTCTTTTCAGGTTCTGCAACTCCTTATTTATAAGACCCATATTTCATCTTTTATTCCACTTTTGCCCTTTGATAGTTCAGCTGTAGCTTTTAAACCCACGCTTGCAGCGTCAATCTCACGCTGTGAGCGTGGATGCCTCTGTAATCCCACGCTTGCAGCGTCAATCTCACGCTGTGAGCGTGGATGCCTCTGTAATCCCACGCTTGCAGCGTCAATCTCACGCTGTGAGCGTGGATGCCTCTGTAATCCCACGCTTGCAGCGTCAATCTCACGCTGTGAGCGTGGATCTTACTCTCTGCCAATCCTCATTTTCCTTCAGATTTGTTTGTTTTACCTGAAATTTGAGCATAAAATCAGTTAAACACTTTTGAAAGTGGAATTTAAGGATTATAACAAGATCCATTGCATTTTAGATGAGGAATAGTTCATTATTCTTCTCTTTTTGGCTTGAATTTACTTATGTGCTGACGGCATTGATTCTGCAGGAATTTCCTTGGATGATGTTTGTGCATATCCTGTTATAGATTAAGACCCTATGCAACTCCTTTTGTGATGAACAATACACCCATATTTGTTTATTACAATAAGTCTTACCGAATCGGCATGATTATTGCCTTTGTCGTGTACACAATTTTATGTAATAATACGAAGGGAAAACTATTTCTCCTTTAATAAGAGAATTATATTCTCATGTTAGTGAGAGATTGTTTTGCGTGCAATATTTTTTTTATTTTTAGTTTATGGTGGGACCTATTTGAATTATGTGTGTGTTTCATATGAAAAATGTAAAGCCTAATATGAATATATTGCTTATGCCTAGGGTTATGCAAAATCAAAAACAACCGAATCTAAGTGTGAATCGAATTGAATTGAACTAAAAAATTATTATTATTTAATTGATTTAAGAATCAAATTATTTTATATAAAATCAGTTTAAGGATCAAATCATTTTATTCGAATCGGATTGAGAATTAAAAGAATTGAATTAGTTCTTTTTCTTTAACTACTAACATTTTTATTTTATTTTATTTATTTTTTGTCTTAAAATCTGTTCAAAACTAATTTGGAACCAAAATTGATTCGTGAAAAAATAAAACCGATTCTATTTGACAAATCAAATCATGTACACTCCTAATTCTGCATTCACTTGACCACTATTATTTTCGGTAGGTAATTTGACACATGTCGATAATATAAGAAAATTACAAATAGCTATTATTATTATTATTATTATTATTATTATTATTATAAGGGGCAAGACCCAAAAGAAAAACGACAAGAAAATTACAAAAGAAAAAATAAAACAAAACGTTACAATTTAAATGGACAGAAGCAAAACGATCCAGGGTCGTAGCACACTCTGTTGTGGTTTACGCCTCGAAGATCCTGATTGTATAATGTGATAAGCTGTTTCGGCATGATTCGATGGATTTGAACGCCAGAATCCTTGTGTATAGTTGTTTTGTCCAACCACTCTGCACAAGTGTTTGTCTCTCTTGAGATATGGTTAAATTCCACCTTCCAGTCGAGTGATATTGGATATGTTTCGATTGTGTTCTGGATTTTTTTTCGTTCTTAAAATTATTTTGTAAAATAGTTATAGAAACAGTTATTTTTTATATTTTTTTCAAGTTAAAAATAAAAACAACTAATACATGTTCTCTAAATTTGATTTTAAAAACAAAAAATAGTTATAATTTCCAAAACATTTTTTACAAAATAAATATTAGCAAATGAATTTTTTAGATTTTTTATTATGAAAACTAAAAATTTATTTTCCAAAACAGAAATCAAACATAATTATAAGTGCTTGTATCTTAGCCACATAATTATTTCATAATATTTATTACTTTTCTTTAAATAACCATAATTATTTAAAGAATAAATATCTAATGTATTTAGAATTTTCAAGGTGTCGAAAACTTACTTTATCAGCTTAAAATAGTCTCTTACTAATTTTTCTAATACTTAGTAAAAAAATATCAAATAAAAAAGTAAGTATATTTGTTATATTAGGAAAGATTTAATGTTTCTACTTTTATTGCAGAAAAATTTATTTGCCACACTCACATAAAAGTGAGTGGATGGATCCCATTAATCTTCTCTCTTTTTTTTTTTTTTTTTTTGGTAATCAATCTTCTCTCTTCTCTTTATAATGGGATTCACTCACATTCATATAAGCGTGACACATAAATTTTTTCTTCAGCAAAAATAGAAACATTCTTCCATTAGGAATATATAAATATTTAATATATTTTTTAAATTATTTGAATATTTAATTGGAATGATTTTGTGTTATTTCTACTCACTTAACAATCAATTAATTGAAAACAACATTTGATTTGAAAAATAAAGAAAGTACAACAGTTAGGATTTATAATTATTTTATAAAATGGTATCTTTTCATAAACTCAATTTGGGATGCAAAAATATTAAATGCTATAGAATGAATTAAAATACAGTTAATTCATTTTTATTTTAAATAACTTTAATAATTTAATTCACTTTATTACACTTCATTCCTTTTCTATCTAATTAAGAAAATTCTATATATATTTTTTAAATTAATATTGTCTTATTATATTTAATAAATAGAATAATAGAGTATTATTAAAGTAATAATGTTTTAATTATTTTACTTGAAGATTATTTATTTAAATGCAGTTATGTTCTTATAACTTAAGCAATTTTATATCTTTTTTATTTTTTTGTAATTATTTTATACAAAATGAATTTTCAAACAAACAAAATAAATGGGCTAAATGACCATGTTACCCCAATTTTAAAATCAATTTATCATTTTACCTATGGGAAAAGTGTGTGTCATTTTAAAGGATGTAAAATTGTGTCATTTTAAGAGAGAAAGAGATAGATAAAGGAGGATGGAGTTGACAAAAAAAATAAAGGTGTGAGTCTCACATCTTTGTGAGAGTAAAAGGATGTAAATTATGTCATTTAAAAGGATAAACATTTTTTCCTTTACCTATTATCTTAAAGGGAAAAGTATTTCTCCAGTGAGCTCAAAACTACGTCATTTTGGGTTATAAGATTAAAAAATTATAATGATAAAGACTAATATAATCCTACAATATATTATAATTACAAAAACATCTTGATTTTCGCTTCAAAATGACGTCGTTTTGAGCTCACTGGAGATAATTTTATCTCTGGTGACCGGAGAAATATTTTACCTATCTTAAACTATGTACCAATCTGTCACTTTTTTTCAAAATATATACCAATCTGCACCTGATTAGTATAAAATAAGCAAAATGATAAATTGATTCTAAAAGAAGAATAAAAAAGTCAATCAACCAAATAAATATATAAAGGATATGTTACAAAGTGATCAAGCAATTATACACCCGAACCTTGAAATCAGATACAATTCATCTCATTATTATTTTTAAGTTTAATGACCAAGCAACTTTAAGAAGGAATTATTGTATATTTTTATATTCTTAATGAATATCTTCATTTTTATTGAGTATTAAAATAATTATTAAGATTTTGTTACTGTATTTATTTGGTAAAAGTTAAGAAATAAAGATACCTTTAGTACTTTTCAGTAATTATCATAATTAAATAAATAGATGTATTTTGAATTCTACTAAAAATTTATTATATCTTCTTAAAATATTTAATTACTAACTTTTATAATAATTAATATTTTCTTATTCAATATAAAAGTATTATCAAAATAATTGATTGAGATGATTTAGAATTATTCCTTCTCATTTAATAATTTTTTATTCTTCGACGAATCCAAATTATTAAGAATATGTTTTGAGATAATGTATGAATACTCTATTTCCTTCACATTGATGATTGCTGCCCTAAATGCCCCTTCATCACAAACAAATGTTTACAATGAAAAAATTTCGTCTAAAATATGATTTTTTTTAGTAATGTGAAAAGTACATAAATAATTTTTTAAAAAAAATTAAATTTGATTTTATTTGTAAAGTATAATAATTATATTATTTTTAAAATAAAGAGTAAAATGGTAAAAATGTCTCATTTCCCCATCTTTCTTTCTTTCCACAATTTTAACTTCCAAGTAAAGGAAAGAAATACCCTTTATTTCTCTTCCCTTCCTTCTTCCCCTTGTATCTTTTTTCTTCTTTTTTTTCTTCCAAACTCCCAAACAAAACCTCAAGTTTCCATTAGCGGCATCAATCTATTAACCAGAATCTCACTAAGGATCTTGTAGAGGACATTGCACTGCAAGATTGGTCTTAGCTGCTTTGCATTTTCGGGTCTCTTGATATATTATTCCCTTACAAAATAAGGAGAGTCACCCTATTTTTTAATTTTTTTTAGAGGGGCTAAATTATATAATTTTAAATTTTATAATTAAAATAAAAAGTATATAATCGAATAAAAAGTATTTACATGTAAACAATGGCGGAATCAGGATTTTACATGAGGGGATAGTAGCGGACCCAAAAAATATTATTTATCTCGGCAAATTTAGTGACAGGGGTTCGGGGACAACGCCTCTGAAATTTTTTTTTTAAAGAAAGTTTAAAATGCATTAAAAAACAAAATATAAACAAGAAAAGAAAAGAAAAGAAAATAAAGTATGAACTGATAAAGTATATTTTGTTTGATTGAAAAGCGGAAGATATAAAAGAAGAATCAAAATGGAGGGTGAGAGTTGGCTAATAAAGTATAAACCAATCCTTTATCAGCTTCTATGTGCAGCTCCCACCAACACCAACATCCCTAATAAATGAGGCCTCAAACATAGCTCATCCTTTAAACCACAACCGCGTATGACTTATGACAATATGTAATAGTATAGGGGATAGGTTATTCTACCTATAATTTTTTTTGCCTACCACTCTTCAACATCGTTAGATCAGAATCTAAAGAGGAGAGAGAAAGATAAATGTTAATTAAGATTCTAATCTAATGGTCTTTTAGAGTGGTAGGCAAAGATAGGCAAAAAAGTGGTAGGTAGAATAACCTATCCCATAGTTTAGTAGCATCCCAGCCCCACTTTTTTTTAATTAAAACTATTTTAAAACTCTACGATAGGCTTTGCAAATGATCTCATCAGGGCAATAATCCATTAAGCACTCTTTTTATATATATAATTTTTTTAAGGGGCAGCACCTCTAGCCCTTAGGGTTGACAAATATGAGCTATCAACCCGAGCCAACCCGACCCGAGTCAGCTCAGAAAAAAATGAGTCAACCCACGGGTCAAACGAGTTAGCTCGTGAGTTGAGTTTTTTTTATCTTGGTGTGTGAAGATACGTTGTTAGGTGCTCCGTTAGCCACCTACAGACGCTTTAGCCCAATCATTCCGGATAACGCTCAAATAAAATGAAAAATCTAATATATGATTGGTCATCTAATCTATTTTTTTTTAGTAAATAATTGGTCATCTAATATTGGTCATCTAATATTGGTTGAGTTTTAATAATCTAAACATAAGTCCCTAATCTTCTCACATCCCTGCCATTTTTATATTATTAGGTTGTGCTGACTTTATTTGGTTCAAATATCTTATCCACTTGGTAACAAGTGGTTATGATTGTTTCTTGATATTGGTACAAATTTATTGTGAAGAAAATTTGAAACTAGAATATTTTATTTTTATTTCTCATTTTATAACTCGTTATTTAAGCTGATGGAAGCCACATAGTTGGTACTTAATACTATAGGTTCATTTAAATAGTCTGAAAACGAGCCAACCCCGAGCAATTTTCGAGCAAACTCGCGAGCTATTTTTTTAAGTCAACCCATGAGCCAATCTTAACCCGACTCGGGTCGGGTTGGGTTTGCTGGTTCAATTTTTTTTAAGCCAATCCTAACCTGGCTCGTTTTTTCAGGTTACATACGGATCGAGCCGAATTGACCCATTTTGCCAACCCCATAATTCCATCTCTACATGTAAAGGCAAGGACGACTAAAGCTAAATATTATTAAATTGATGTCTTTTTTTATTGAAATTTCTAAAAAATATTTTGTTAGAATCTTACTCCTCTAGTTTTATGAGATAAAAAAGTTCTAATCAAACATTTATAATTAGGTCCACCCAAAATTTCCTTTATTTTTAATATAATCAATACATTTAATCTTAGTTTAGTTGAGACATTTTTTTTAGCTGTTCAGCAAAATCTTTTTTTTTTTGGCATACAACATGTATTAGGCACTTATAGGCCAAGATATAACACTTATAGAATAACATGTTACATTATTTACAATGAAAAAGATAAGTGACTAAGCTCAAATACTTTTAAAGTATGCTATATCCATTTGGTCTTTATGATTATTTTATTATCTTTAATTCAGTCTCAAAATATTTTTTACTTTTTTATTTGATTCCAATACCACTGTATAAAAACAAGGACAAAAGTGGTATCATCTCAAAGATACATTCACCACCACCTTTATTACAAATTAAGGAGAACATAACCAGCGTTATTTTACTAATGGTTGAAAATATATGTAAATTATACGAACAAATATATAAATTAACAGTATTCTAATTTTTCATTTTAGTCAATATTTTAAGTGCCAAAATCAGAGGAAAAAAAGAGAAAGAGAATACGCATTCAAAATAGGAAAAAATATTTGTTTTTTAAAAGATGTAATTTTGTGTCATTTTAGATCATAACCATTAATTTCCGTCAATCAATGATTATAATTTGTTATAAATTATAAATTTTTATATAATTATATGTGGTAAATTATAATCGTTGATTGACGAAATTTAACAGTTAAGATATAAAATAACACAAAGTTATATTCTTTAAAAAATGGAATTTTTTTTCTTTTATTTTATTAATTAAGAAAAGAAGTGATGTAAAAATAATGGGAAAAATATCTATCCTTTTAAAGGATATAAGCTTATATCCTTTTAGATCTTAACCGTTGATTTCCGTCCATCAACGGTTATAATTTATTGAATCAAAAATATTAATTAATTAATAATAAATTTGGCTCATTAAGTTTGACCCAATAAATTATAACCGTTGATGGATAAAAATCAACGGTTAAGATCTAAAAAGATTTAAAATTATATTTAGGTATGTAAATGGGCTAGGCCGGGCTGGGCTTTGGCAGACCAAGTCTTTGTAAAAATTTATTGAGCCTATCTGGCCTATCAGCCTATCAAAAGCTTAGTTTGTAAGCCAAGCCCGCCTATTGGTAAAAAATAAAAAACCTACCATGGCCTATGAGACCTTCTAAGCCTACGAAGTTGTAAATTAAACTAAAATAAAAAAATATCTTATTCATTATAAAATAATGTTCAACCAAGATCCAAATTATAAAAAATCTCAAATGTTTTTTTTAACAAGAACACACAAATTTTTAAATAATATTTATGACAACAATCAACAAAGATCCAAATTATAAAAATTCTCAAATATTTTTTAACAAGAAGACACAAATTTGTAAATAATATTCATGACAACAAAGATTATTTTTTTGTTGGCAGCTTTGACAATCTTCTAATGAGTCTTCTTCTCTTTCTCCTACTTTAATACACTTCCACTTTTTGAATATATATTAAATATAATAAATGTTTTTTAAATAAATAGGCCGGACTACAGGCTTTGTAAGCCGTACTTTGTGTTGTTGGCCTACAGCCTATCTATTCAAAAGACTTTCCCATAAGCCTAGGCTCACTCTAATTATTAAATAAACCGGGCTGAGTCGGGTCTAACATAGGCTAATCTGTAAGTCCTTATAAGTCGGCGTAGCCCATTTACCTTCCTAGTTATATCCTTTAAAATCACAAATATTATTCCAAAAAATAATATAATAAGGTAGAAATGAGGGATATATTTCTTGAAATAGAAAGATGTTACTAATTCCTTTCTTTGTTTTTCTTTTTCTTAAATAGATACTGATTCCTTTCTTTTCTGGAGGGGATTGGTATGATCCTCTGATTGCTAGCTTGGTACAGGATTCTTAGCTTCATCGAGTACCTGCGGAATCCCGAACATCCAAGGTTTCTTGTGCTCCTCCCCGTGCAGGGCCCAATGCGCACGAGCTCTGCATAGCTGCTATCGTGCACAGTTCACATCGTAAGGTTCGAACGCATTAAGTTGGAACTGAATTTGAGTGAAATTGAAAATCAGAGGAGGAGGTGAATAGTGGGAGTATGGCTGATCTGTTTGCGTGGCTCATCTCCTTCTTAATCCTTATTGCCTTAATTGTCCTCGTCATTTACCAGGTCATTCCCAACAAGCCCTAATTTTGTTTATCTTGTTTTTTGTTTTTGTTTTTCAAATTTCTTATTAAACTCAGCTTGAAAGCAATTTAAAGCGCCCCATTATCCAAAGCTTTGTTTTTTAGTCCAAGCATTCAACTGGGTATATTTATACATATCCATATGCAACTTCTTGATTGCTATCTCCTGCTGATATGGATGAAAAAAATCACCATAAATCAATTCATGTTAGAAAGAAGTTCAAAAATGAAAAGTTTACTTACTGACTTCGAGAGAAGACAGTGCAGAATGAAAATTAGTGGTCTGTGGGTTTCCCACCTAGTGTTCTAATGGTTTGAGAGAATCTGCAGTGTGAAGTTGCCCCATTCGAGTACTTCCTCAGAAGATGAACTTCAATGGACTGAATAAATGTATCGCACTCCTTATCATACATACACAACAACCATATGAACATCTTGTATACAAAACTTGAAAGTTCTAAGAATGGATAAATATAATCATAATTAGATTGCATATGATGCCTATCCTAATTTTGAAAAGATATCTATCTACTGGAAAGGACCTAATTTTGTTATGCTTATAGTTCTCATGTCTTCATCTTGATCTATCAGATATTCTAGGATTTAGGAATCTCATTTGTCCCAAAGTCCATGTTCTGTTGCTTATCTGTTTCTGCTTCAGAGCTTTCTGAAGATGGTTAAGTGTTATTCGCCGTACTACCATAATACATTTTATCATTGATATTTTCTCATGGAGTGTATAATGAACTTGGTTGCGTTTGGCACACCATCACCCTTTATTTTTTTTGGTATTATCTGACATATGCTGACTTTGTTTAACATTTGTTGCAGTTAATGTGCCTGGCAGACCTAGAATTTGATTATATAAATCCTTATGATTCCTCATCTCGAATAAACAAAGTGGTTTTACCTGAGTATATTACACAAGGTGTCTTATGTTGCGTCTACCTTGTAACAGGGCATTGGATAATGTCTCTGTTCTGTGCTCCTTACCTCTACTACAATGTGAGATTGTAAGTTTTATATCAGATCTGCAAATAAGCTGAGCAAGTTTGTTGTTTCTGAATGATACCGATTACTGAATGTAATGTTTTTATGAAACATTTAAGTGGAAATAATCCATATCTGCGCATTAACTTGAGAGTGGATGGCACCTGAGACAAGCAGGCTACATTTTTGCTACTAATAATTACTAAATGTTATGTTTCTAAAAAAGTTCTTCAAGGGGAAAATATCCTTGTGTCCACAGATGTTTGATGAGGGCAGGGGTTTGAATTTGAATTTTGTTCTTTGCATTAATCTGCATTATAATTTTAGTTTTAAGACTGTTAAGAGAATCAAACCAAACTGATTAACCCCATTTTTTACTATATGAAAGTTTTGTTCATTTCTTCACTTTGTTGTTTGGCTTAGCTTGGTTTAATTTGCAGAAAAAAAGAGGGGGGGGCAGGGGGTTGGTAGTGTTTTTCTTGTATGATGAATCCCCATGGCATCAAACTCTTTTTATTTTTTCTCCAAATCTCAAACTCTGTTTGCTTGATCTTGTACTACTCTTCTAGCTGTACTGAGTTTATGTTATTTTCTTCTTTAATTTGTGTCTTGTACAAAGGTCATAACATTGATGATATAATTGATTTAGTTTTGGTAGGAATTCAAAATCCGAACCAAATTGGACTCTGGTTCAGTTTCGTCAAGTTAATAAGGTCCCATTGCTCAGTTTGGTTTCTAAAATTTGAGGATTAGTGAAGGCTCAACCATTACCATCCCTAATATTGTAAACCAGCAAAAGGATGATATGCCCATGTTGCATAAGACAAAAACCAACTTAATAGTTGTAAATGACTCTTTGGTTTATTTATGGCTTTAATAGCTCTTCTGTTGCTTCAGATTAGAAAATTTGCAGCAACACTTATTTTCATCAGGGTACGGGTTCCATATCCTGAGATTTTTTTTTTCTTATTCCAGGATACGGCTCCATACCCTAGTATTAATTGGTTTGCTGCAACTTTTCCCATCTGCAACTATTCATATAATTGCTAAGCTGGCTACATTTTTTGATGTGTTTATTGGTTCTTAAATCTCAACCATGTTACTTGAGGGAAAGATTTGATGTCCCAATTAGTAATTGAGCCAATAGTGACCTATTGCTGCTGCAGCAACTCTGGAGTACTTGAGGCACATTCTGCGCTCCTTGCGTGTGCCTCATTTGTCAAGTAAAGCAGGAATAACCAGTTGTGAAGTTCAGGAATAGTTTCTGATCAACATCCTCTAATAGCCTCTGCCAATATATACATATATGTGTGTGTATTTGTCACACTCACAGCTACCATTTGGTAGAAGGTTTCTGTTACGATCCTATTTGCAAGGTATGGGACTTGGAGTCCCACATTGATTGTATGGGCAACTAATGTGGGATTTATAAGGCCTTGGGCACTCCCACCCTTTGAGCTAGCTTTTGGGGTGGTGCATCCCAAGGTTCTTATCTATCAGAGCCTTCCACTATGCAATGATGTGTGCTAGTAAAAGATTAGCGCAAAGCCAGCCCGCGTGGGCGCCGGGGCTGCGGAGCGTTGGAATGTTACATCCTATTTGCAAGGTATGGGACTTAGTCCCACATTGGTTGTATGGGCAACTAATGTGGGATTTATAAGACCTTGGGCACTCCCACCCTTTGAGCTAGCTTTTGGGGTGGTGCATCCCAAGGTTCTTATCAGTTTCTTATAGCTATGGGATCAAAGGGAATGAGTTTTTTTTTTTTTGCTTTAATCATCCTTGATATCTTAGTATACTGGAATAATGTGCTTAGTATGCTCCTGCTAATTTCATATTCGACACCTTTGATCAGGTACAGACAAGGAAAGCATCTGGTTGATGTTACCGAGATATTCAACTTGCTCTCTGGGGAAAAAAAGCAACGGCTTTTCAAACTCTTTTATCTAGTTTTTATCCTCTTCCTCTCCTTATTTTGGTATGTATGACTAGAAAAAAGGACTTGTATTCATTGAAAAGAGGTGCTATTAAGTTATTATTCTGACATGTGCGTTTTACTGCAGGATGATATACACATCATTGGATGACCATTATGAATAATTGGTGTTAGGTTGCTTGTTTTGTCGAGTTCTTCTTGGAAGTATCCAATGTGCGGTTGATAGCAGCTAATTACTTCTCATATTGTGGACTAACCTGTACTTTAGGCCTGGTTGCTGGCTTGTTTCAATTGTTGGACAATATTGCCTGTGCTATTTATGCATGTTTTAATAGTAATGCAAAATCCTGCATCCAAGTGTCTCTACTCTACTTGTTACTGTACCAAAAATACATAATGTAGCTTTTCGGGAAAAAAAAGAAGAAGAAGAAGCATAATGTAAGAGTAATGCCATCGATATACATTTAAATTTTCTCCAATTACTGGAAATAATTTATCTCCCCTGATATCAAAATGATATCATTTTGAGGTTGAGAGAAATATATTTTTGTAATTTTAATTTATTATGAAGTTATATTAGTTTTTATCATTATAATTGTTTTCTTTGGATTTCAAAATAATGTTTTTTTGGATTAATTATTTTTGGGGTTGTAAGAGATAAGAAAAATGTTAATCTTATGTATTATTTTTCTTGAACTGCATGAATTACACCTTTTATTTTTAAACAATTATATTTTGTTTTTCTAAGAGATGAAAATATAATATAAACGAAGATGTACTAAAACAGTTATGGACGCGTCTTTCATAAACATTTTTTTCTTAAGCTATTATTAAATATTTAATGAAATGAAGGGATTTTTTTTCATGTTATATGAAATAATATTTTTTATGTGGTAGACTCATTGACACAACAAGTGGTGGAAACAAAAAAGATAATATGAATTTTGATGTAATGATTTTCCATAATAAAATGGTGAAATCAAATTAAAATAGTGCAAATCCTAATGCACAGTTTTTCGAATTTGCGATAATACTCGTTCTCAAATTAAAATATTTTGCAATAATGGGAAAAAGGATAACTCGTTCTCAATTTAAAATACTATTGTTTGTTTATCAAAAAAAAAAATACTATTGTTTGTTTATCAAAAAAAAAAGTACTATTGTTTACATATTTTTTTGAAAAAAGTTGAATTCAGTTTTGTTTTATTATTTGAGAAGTAGATTGAATGAAACAAATTATAGAATATTATAGGTGTAAAGAATCAATTTAAGCTCAAAGCTTAAGTTATTGAGTGATACTACATTAATAATTTTACATATCTTAACACGCATCCTCATACGAGAGCCTACTGGGCTTGAAGGGTGGATCAAATCCGGTACACCAAGTCTCTGATATCATGTAAAAAATCAATTTAACCCAAAAGCTTAAACTGTTGAATGATGCTATTAATGGTTTTATATATTTAGAGAAATTATTTTTTCATTTAACATGAGATAAATTCATTTTCCTATACTCACATGTTGAATGATGGGATCCATTTATATTTATTTTATCTCGTGTTAACTGAAATGAAAAATTCCAATACTGAAATCCTAAATTGGAGTAAAAGTAAATAAATGTATTAATGAAATAAAATATATTTTATCGTATTTTATAGAGAAAGAGAGGAAGAATGAAACGGCATCGTCTTCATCTTCACCCTTGTAAGTTGTAACTTGTTCAGGTTTTGAAGCAGAGAGTGCCTTCCCTTAGTCCCTATCTGCAATCTGCTGTGTGTTATTCAATCCTGGTTCACCTCAAAATGGCGGTAGCACCCTACACGACCGGTTCTGCACCGCGTATTTGTCCTCCTCCTAGGTTTACATTCTCTGTCTTCTTGCGCGTGTGGTACAGTTCCTAGAAATTATAAAATTGACTTTGAACTAATGCTTACTGTGTTTTCTCTTGTTATGTGGCAGTTGTGGCACTAAACTCTACTCCGGATTGAAACTTCAATCTGCAAGTATGCTCACGTTTTCCTCACTTTGTTTGTGTTCTTCAATCTTCATTCCTATGTCTCACCATTTTTAATTGCAGCTCCTTTTGGAGCGGATAAACCTAACGTAACCGCTGAGTTTTATGGAAAAGTTCACAAGACTCTTCAGTGCCGGTAATCCTCTGCTTCTACTTCTTTTCTGTTGGTTTATAGGAATTTTTATATATATATATATATATTTGAGAATGTGTCCTTATTCAGAATTGGTGCCATTTTATTGTGCTAAACCTTGCAAAATAAACCGTAACATGAATAATTATCTTTTGGATTCGAATTGCTACTCTTACATTTCCATTTATATCAGCAATTAATTGATTATATGACTAGAATTATGCACTTGCAATTGACATTGACACCTTTCATGATAGGAACAATATTTTTGCGACTTTATTTCCTTTCTTCCTCTTGTTAACTAACTCATTTGGGAATGGGAAATGATCATGTGTTGTCATGTTTTGCTCCATTGTTGTGGTTGCTCTGCCATATTATTTTCCTATTGTATGCCTGGTAGATTTACAGACTCTGATGCCCAAAATCTGCAAACATAAAGCTTTCACTCCAACGCTGTTTTCCCTGCTGCAGGAAGGAAGCTCCAGTGATCCAATCATATCTTTGTTAATTTTATTTTTGGATTAGCAAGTAAATTTAAACCGAAATTGAGTTCATAGCAGGCATAACGTGAGATATTTTTTATTAGAGTAAACACCCTTTTTGGTCCTTGGCAATATCCACGAAATCCTTTTTAGTCTCTGGCAATAAAAAAGGACCAAATTGGTCTCTAAAATGATGAAAAAATGATCAAGGAGTACTTATGACAGTTGACATAAAGACTAAAGTGGCCATTTTTTCATAATTTTAGGGACCAATTTTATTTTTTATTGCCAGGGATTTAGAAAGGATTTTGAGATATTGCAGGCATAACGTGAGATATTTTTTATTATAACTAGTTTTTTTTGTTGCTAATGTGAATGGGGAAGAGGATTCCTTGCTTAATAATCTCTTTGACCTAGAGGAAGTAAGGATATAGCATGGTTTAAGCCACTTGAGAATGAACGATATGTTACACACTCACACTTTATAGAAGATTTTGTCATGAATATCATATATCATTGAATAAACAGACTGATGCAAGCCGTATAAATTTTCATGTTTTCAGGTATGCTAACCACAAACCAGCAAGGGCACAAATTCAAATGATGCCCATAGGGACTCCTAGAGTCCCTTATAGGACACCTGGTGAAGGAACTTGGCAATGGGTTGATTTATGGAATGCCCTTGTAAGTCATTACACCTTAGTGTATATCATAAATTTTACTCTTTATCCATATGGTGGTTTGCTTTGTTTCCCATACATCGATATGTGAATCTCAAGTTTCCTTTAAATTTTCATCTCTTTTGTGAAGTTAATTTCTACAAAAACGTGAATTATTGGATGCAGTATCGAGAACGTGTTATCTTCATTGGACAAGAGATAGATGAAGAATTTAGTAACCAAATATTGGCAACTATGCTGTATCTTGACAGTGTAGACAACTCTAAGAAGCTCTACATGTACATCAACGGTCCTGGTGGGGATGTAAGTTCTTATGATTGTAGTGTTAGATGATCAATCAATTAAATCATTCTATTTCTTGCTTCATCTTCTTGTTATTCAGTCATGTTTATAACTTGCTTAATCTTTCAATATTTGCAGCTTACACCAAGCATGGCTATCTATGACACCATGCAGAGCTTGCAGAGTGCTGTAGCCACCCATTGTGTTGGCTATGCCTATAATCTTGCAGCTTTTCTTCTTACAGCTGGAGAAAAGGTACTATTTATTATCACTCTCTGTTAATACAACCTGTAGAAGTTAAGTCTGTCTAGTTTGGGTTTTTTGGTTAGAGATTCCCATTCATCAAGCATGACCTATGATGTATTGACTTTAGACTTGTCTGCTGGAGAGTTATCTCTGTTTCATACATTTGTACTGCCTCCACTAAGATGATTAAGAAATATGCTTAAGTATAATTTTTAATTATTGGGACATTAAATCATCATATATAACCAAAAGAGAAGAAAATAAGGCTCTGTTTGATTACTGTTTTTAAAAACAATTTTTTAGTTTTCAGAACAAAAAAAATCGTTTGGTAAGACTTGTTTTGTAAAAAAAGTTTTAAAAACTATAATTATTTTTTTGTTTTTAGAATCAAATTTAGAGAACATGTCTGAGTTGTTTTTGTTTTCTGTTTTGGTTTTTAACTTTCAAAACAAAAAAACACAGAAAACAACTGTTTCCATAATTATTCTACAAAACAGTTTTAAGAACAAAAAAAACAAAACACAATCAAACAGGCCCTAAGTTTCTTTCTCTGCTTCTCTGGCCACAGGTGTGCACCCAACATGTATGTTTTATGTTTATAGCATAGCCTATCTTTTATGGGAGGACCATGTTATCGGTAATATCAATCGTGGTACTGTATGTTACAATGAAAAAGTTGGTCTGTAGTTTGAAATTAAACGCGGACATCCCATAGAGACTTGGGATCACATTGAAAGCCCAACTAAATGAAAAGAAACAACAGTAATACTCATTGAATTACTTTTTCAGTCATTAATTCCATCATAATTTGACTCCTAAGCTTCCCCTCTCTGTTGGTTTGTCACATTCATGTCTAATTGGTTTGTCACATTCAAGTCTATTGACCTCTCTAGGATTATGATTATAATTCTGATGTTTCATTAATCTTTTCATGGTGTTCTGCTGTATTAAGGGCAATCGTTTTGCAATGCCTCTTTCAAGAATTGCTCTCCAATCTCCAGCAGGAGCTGCTCGTGGTCAGGTATGTCTGTCTTCTGTTGGAGATTAAGGTCGTTAATATGACGTCTCAGATGTATGGATGGGATTGCTTTTATTTTTTATGCTAACAACATGAAAATCCTGCCAGGCTGATGACATTCGTAATGAAGCAAATGAACTTCTTAGAATCAGAGATTACCTTTTCAATGAATTGGCTAACAAAACAGGCCAGCCTATTGAGAAGGTCAGTTCACTCAACAGTGAAATACATGGAGATAAATGAGTTTGTGTAATTCTTGTTATGGTTTGCATCTTATGACTGTATATTTCCTTTACCAACCAACTTACTCACAGCAAGACAGAAAAAAAAGTTCATGAAAAATTATTAGCTTTTCTTTGGGGATGAAGTCAAATTCAACTGACACACTGCGTCAACAAGGGTGTGCTTTTTCAACAATTGGCTTTCTGTGCCTTTCAGTTTTACTGTTTCATATCCATTTTATGATTTGTGTGTATCTTAGTTCCTCCGTTCCTGGGTGTTTATATCAAAATTCGAGAATATAAGCGTTATTGGCTTGAAAACTAAACTTTATGAATCTCTTCAGATTACCAAAGACCTGAGCAGGATGAAACGCTTCAATGCACAGGAGGCTCTTGAATACGGGCTCATTGATCGGGTTGTCAGGCCGCCCCGCATTAAGGCTGATGCACCCCCAAAGGATGCAGGCACAGGTCTTGGTTAAGAACGCATGGTTTGTCACCCATATTACTGAGTAATATTACAGAATCATAGTGTTTTTCATTTTTTTCCTTCGTCAATTTGTGGAATGTGTATAATATTTGGATAGTTAGAACTTGTTGGCTGGATATTGATGCTTGTTTAGAAATGAATGAATTCCAGTTCTTAATGAAAGCAGTAACATAACATATCGTAGCTGGAGTTGTTGCGGAACTCTACAACTCCCACCTTTCTTTTCCCTTGCAGTCATATCTCATCTCGTACATAAAAAATAGCCCTTATCTTCTCCCCGTAAATGAGATTTGTGACCAAGTAGGGGTAAGAGAGAGATTTCATATTAAAAGAATCATTTGATTGAGTTGAGAAATTCCAAATGCAAAAAAAAAATCGTTTTATTAAGAAATTCTTAGGTGTTCCTAGAGCAAGATTTTTCTCTTGTTCTGTATCATTGAATATTATTATCTCAATTATTATAGCATGAAAAATTTAGTTAAGGTGGGAGACATTGATGACCGATATAATTGAAGTGGTACATATTCGATGGAACAGAGCTAGAGGTGATATACATTTAAAAGATATAGAGCTAGAAATTTTTCTTGCTTTGAAAGTACTTAAGATTTTCTCGAGTCACTAAGCCAATAAATTGGTATGATCAAAACGGCCACTAAGTATTACTCAGAATATTAATAAGATATTCTTTGAGTAAATAGGTAATTTAGTTTCCGAAAGTATCTCACTAGGAGTTCAGTCCTTGAATAATTCATGTCCGAGGAGGGATCAGTATAATTTATACCGGTTTAAATTAGCATTCTTTTATCATTTAATAACATCATATATATAATGATTTTTATTAATTATTTCATTGGATTGTTTGTGTCAAATTTTATAAAATTGAATAATAATAAAAATACAATTAACTATTTTTTATTTTCCATATATTGTTAAAATATATATTACGTTAAACTTTGATATATACTAATAAAGTACTAAATAATTTGTACCAAAAAAACAAAGTACTAAATAATTTGTTTACCGAAATAAAAGTACTAAATAATTTTGAATTAAAATAATATTTTATAAATGTTATTTATATGATATGAATTTTTAATGTTGAATTTTGAATTATTGAATATGTATATATACTTCTTAAAGTGCGTAAGGAATATTTTTAGGGAATGGGTTGCCTATTTACTCGACTTTCTTTCCTTTTCAAATGTCAACTTTTTGTATTATCTACTCCGTAGCAAGAAAATACATTGATTGTGACGTGCCTTAGGACACAAGAAATTATATTAATTGAGCTGTGCCCAGCAAGTAAGAATTTGTATTTGATTTGTTTTTAATTTGCAATATATATAATCGCAGCATGGAAGTTTTGACCTAACACCTCACACAACTTATCATAAGCTTTTACTAAGTTTAAAATATTACAACATAAAACTAGTTAGAAGCGAATGCTCAATCACACAAAATGCTACTTTTGAGTAAAACTAGATCCAAAACAAATCACAATTTTACTTCTATCGTAACTCATGTATCTAAGCCACAGTTATCCCAATGGCTCTCTTCACTCCATCCCTTGTAGACCTTGGCAATGAAGTTTTCAATTCTTGTATTCAGATTGTCATCGGATTCTTCTTGCTCTTGCAATGTCATTTCATCAACATTGTCATCACTACTTTCTTCTTTATCATTAACTAGAGATTCACAATATCCATCATCACTTTCATGAACTTCATCATCCGTTGCATTCTCTAAAAAACTATCTTGTGTTTCAGCCTCTCCTTCATAAAAAGATGGAAGTAAAGGCAAAATATTGTCAACTTCGGCTGAAGAGGGTTTGCGGCTTCCCACGAGTATGGCAAAAATAATTGTATTAATCATTGAAAACACTAGAAAAGAGGTTGATGACGTTGATTTGTGAACCGAGATTCCAACAATGCACAAAATCACAGGCATTAGTATCCTATCCAATCCCACACCCATACCAATAAACATTTTGGGCATCATGCTTTGAGGATTTTGCACCAACTTCGAGTATTATATATATGGTGAATTTTGTTATATATTTTATGGGGTTTTCTTAACGAAGTCGCTAGAGGATTATTTCTTGGAAAGACTCAAGATAGTGTGTTAGTAAAACAAATATGTTCCAAGCAATGGAAGCTTCCAAATATTAATGACCAAGAAATTACTAAGCATTTAATTTCTCCTTTCTACGCTGTAGGAAACTTCCTTTTTCGTAAGAACATGTGCTAAGGTTTACTAGTTTTGTGCATTAGTTGTTTGTGTATTTCTCTTTTGTAATACGACACAAAACCCTGAAATGAGTGTAATTAATGCAATAATACTATTTTTTTTTTGACAAATCCGTTATCAATTATATGCATGAATACCTCGCATCGCATGCATATCCAATATAATTACGAACTAGTGGAGCGGGTCACGTTAGTTCTAGACGTGACCATGGACCAAACAACTAGGTTTTTTTTTACTTCTTTGCAAGATTAAATTAATCCATTAATTCATAGCAATGGTGCGGTTGACTCAACATGTCACTACTAAAAATTAGGGGTGTGCAAAATAACCAAAAAATTGGGTCGAACCATGAACCGAACTGAACCGCCCCTTAAAATAACTGATTTTTAAAAATCAGTTCATGAACCGAACCGATTTTTAGAACCGATTTATGAACCGAACCGATTTTTATAACCGAACCATTTCTGAACCGAACCGAACCGAATCATTTTCAAACCAAACCAAATTAATTTTTATAACTTTATTTTTTAAATTAAAAAAAAAATTTCAAGAGAGGGTCGACCCGAGCCGGTTCCGAACCGAATCGAACCAAACCACTTTCGAACCGAACCGAACCATTTAAACCAATTCGGTTCGATTTTTCAAAAAATCCGGTTCGGTTCGACCCATGCACATCCCTACTAAAAACTTCCCCTTCCCTAAATTTTTTTATTATTATATAAAAACAGAAAAAGAAACCAATCGATCCGAAAAAACTTAGAGATATCAAGCCAAGGTTCAAGGCAAATGCATCTATCTGACTACGCATATAAGACATCAAATTGATGTTACATGCACGAAGAATATGGGCATTGTCGAAATTAAAATAATCCAAAGCAACTTAAAATGTCAAACCCAGTTTCGGGGCAAATATATCTACATAAGACAATAGACTGACGTTACCTGCATAAAGAATATGGCCGTTGACAACAAAACATCCCTAAATTCTAGGAAAAAGTGCTAAATCAACGACTAAAGCAACCGTGTCTAAGAATTTTTTAGCATACAGCTTTTTTATAATAAGGATTAAATACCAAACACGCACTCAAATTGAAATATAGTGAAGTGCGTACTTTTCATGAAAACAACACCTTTTATTTTACTATTATATAGTTTCTCATCGTGCAAGACATCAATGGTTAACAGGGAAACTTCCAACTTGGGTTGACAAGTTGGAATTCTTGACTGTTTAGGAATCTTGCATAACAATAAATAGTTAAATAAAATAAAAATGATAATTCTCAAACTAGATATATTTGTCATAGTAACAAGGAATAACTTTGATTGCATAATCTATCACTCCAAAGAAAGGTGGATTTTCAGGAATAACTATTACATAAAAATATTCTTCATGACACAACATCAGCATTAAAAGCATATCTAATCAGCTAACTCAAATTCTACGTGGACAAGAACCTAGTAAACCTCTGAAAACACAATGGTTCTGATACAAAGTCAATAAGCTTACAGACACAACAAACAAAGGGAATTACGTGAGCCAACAAATAGGGATCCCATTACAACGATGTCAGGGGCAAATATAAATGCAGAAGGGACAAAGCCCTATATCAATTACCCTCCAGGAAGTGACACATTAATGTCAGTTGGCTTATTATTGGCATCTGCTGGCATAGCAGACCAATTATCTCCACGGAAGGAAGTTGATGATGATAGAATAGGTATTGGGTCAAGAGTAGAGATTGGAACAATTGCAGTTGGTGTCACAGTTGATATAACCTCATGTTTCTGTTTTCTTGGCTTCTGCTCATGTTGGTTTCCAGCCAGAAAACTACCTACCACAACCTGATACATATTGATCAATTGGAAATTAGAATGATCATAATCAAATATAAACTTATCATGGAAAATACTTGTAATTACTTTTTTTTTTTTTTTGTATAACTTTTTTTTTTGTATAAGTACGGTATCCCCATTCAAGGCTACAGTTTTACCTTCTTTTTTTTTTGTATAACTTTTGTTTTTGTATAACCTAGAGGGTATCCCCATTCAACCTCCTCCCGTCACCTTGTTGGAGGAAGGATGAGACTAATCTCCCCTTCGAGGAGAGAGGCACGTCCTCTGGCCCCCACAGATTTTCTAAAAATTTACTTGAGACAGGGTTTGAACCCGTGACCCAAGCAAATCATTGGAAGCTTAGCTACCAACTGAGCTACCTTTGAGGGTTGTACACAGTTTTACCTTTATATATTTGTAAAGAGACTATTTCCCATATTTACACCCGTGTGACCTTTCACTCATAAAGGAATAGTATTACCATTATTCAAGACTCCCCCTCTTTATTTCATCCAAGATAGTAACATAAAAATTTCATTAAGTGGTCATTACTATGTGAAGCATGTTTGGTTACATATCTGATTTTAGGCCTATGCTTACTTCACTGGTTAAAAAAAGAAAAGGGAATAAATTGATGAATAGAATAGATACCTGCACAGGACTTGCAGCCACTAGAAGACCAGCTACTCCCCCACCTACAACACGACCATCAGGACTTGCTAAAGAAACACTCATGCCACCAGATCTGCTTCTTGTTCCTCCACTTTCACTTGGCATGAATGAGCCAGATAAAGACAGAATTTCAAACCTTCCCTGCAGAAACGGCAGCAAGAAAGATGGAATTTGCACTTGTGATAGACAGTAGTAGTTTTAAACTAAAGAAAATAACTATCAAAACTTCAAACATGGATGCAGAATGAAAAGAAGCAACAGGTTGACCAAGAGTTTTGACCATGTTCAATGAAACTGTTTTGGGGTTAGTAGCAGCAGTAACAAAGAGCACTACACTGCAATTATAAAACCAAAAACAAAATCATGGAAAATAAAGGATATGTATGAAATGTGAAAACAAAGTTCAGAAAGGCATGAATGGACTCTTAAACCGTGTAGATCATTAAATGGATCGTGGAATAATATGAAAAATCTCTTCTCAGTTCTCACACCATCTGCTTCATGACAACCTCAACTACAAATGAGAAGAGATTCTATTCCACATCATATTAGCCAGAAGTTTTTTAGGCAAGGGAGGCGGTGAGATTTCGAACACTCTGATACCATGTAAAGAACCTTGGGATACACCACCCCAAAAGCTAGGTCAAAGGGTGGGAGTGCCCAAGGCCTTATAAACTCCACATTAGTTGCCCATACAACCAATGTGGGACTATATATCTCAACAACAATGAATGACATGGCTCATTGGTTAAGCCAACATCATTCACAATTGAGTGGTCAAGAACAAACCGGTTCAGTCAGTTTAGGAGTTCAGGCAGATCTGCCCGGCTGCACAGCAATTTCCAATATTAATTTTAATTAAAACTAGGGTTTCCACTAGATTGTACATAATTCGACAAGAACCATTCTCTAATATGCAGTTTAAGAAAATCCAGAGTCAACACAATTGCTAAGAGATTTTCAAACATCAATTTTTTTACCAGTTAACTTTCAGGTTGACATTATATGCTAAAGATCAATGAATCCAAGAATTTCAAACAATGACAAAAAAAAAAAAAACACCACACCCAAGAAGCATTGTGCAATTTACATGCGAATCAGATAGCAAATTTTAACATATATCACAAATGACAAAACACTACTTCGGAGAAACTCGAGTGCTAAGGGTGGGGTGCAGTAAAGATCTAGGTTCAATTCCAATGTAGACGGGAAAAAAAAATGTTGTTCATGCAAAAACAAAGAATAAGGAGAGAAAAGAACATAACAAATAATAAAAGATGGAAAAGAAAGCATCAGCATGCATACAGATGCATCCTTCTATTGGATATACTTCATATCATCAGCAATGAAACATCAATATTAACTAAACAACTGGAATCAAAATGCATTGCGATTATAGGAGGAACAACATACAGGTAATCATCAACATTGTGGAAAGATTATGATTTAAAATAAATTAAAGTTTAATGACGATCAAATAATTGAGATGATAACAGTGTGGCTGGCATGCAATTTTCATCTATGAGAGATATACCGAGAAACAACAGACAATTAAGAACAAGTAAATTCCATATTTTGTTCGTTGAATTAGAGAAAATGATACTATCAAATTGCACAAATGCTTCACCTCATATGTCAATGTGCCCCCAGAAGAATCAGGCTGACGAAGTGTTACGCTTGATATGACACCATTTGCTGAAAGAATGCATATAGCTCGAGGCCCTTGCTGAGAAAATGATATTACCTTCATAGTAACATCCTAATACAACCCAAAAAAATAAAAATAAAATAAAATAGTTGTCAATTATCATATAAAGTATAAACTATTTGCTAGTTAAATTCTCATTGTCATTCTGTAAATAATTAATCCCTCATCTTACATATAGCTCACTTCATATGACAAAAGACGTGCATGTAACATAGAACTTGTCATCTCCAAAAAATAAAAATAAAAAAAATGTAAAAGTAGCAACTGAGAGGAAATATTTGAAGGGGGAAAGAATAAAAGAAATCATAGATGCACTGATTATTTTCAGTGAAAGTTATGCTTCTAACCAAGAAAAATATCAGACAATATGTGTAACAATAATTTTGGCAGGTCTCTGACCATGAGTATCACAAGTGTTCATTGCATTGCATAACAGAAGCACAGGATAGGCAATTGATATTTTTCACACTTACCTCCCCAGAATTAACAGTGATGATATGGGGTGTGAAATTAGCACCAACTGAGCATGCAACCCATTCACCTAAAAAAGGTAAAAAAAAATGTTAATAAAAAAAAAAGGTAAAAAAATTCAAAATTATTAATCAAATTGGAAATGATAAACAGTCAGAGTTTCTATTATAAGGCATCCCAACTTAGGCCAAATAAAGAATGTATTCATTCAGACTTCGGTTACCATTTAAAAAAGTTGAAATAACATTAAGATTCTTGTCCTAGACTGATGGAACTTGGAAGCACAACAAACACACTTTCAATATTCTAAGCGATTATTATTTACAGTCCATCTTAAGATTCTTTATATCAGTTTAGTTCTGGTATAAACAGCACACAGAGGGTACGCGTCTTACATCAGGTAGTCAAAGGAAAAGACTTAAAAGATTATGTATGCTATAAAATTAAAATTTATTTTCATTATTTGCAAATAACTTTTTTTAAAACTCTGCATAGAAGCTTATCAGAATTAAAAATTAAGCCGAAAGGAAAGCTCAAATTAAAAGGGAATAATGGATTAAAAATAATAATAATGCTCTACCAAAACCAGTTTATAGAAAGTCCCCAGATATTGATTATGCATCAAATACACATTAAATACCGGATTACCAACTTACACCCAACAAATAACTTAATGAAGCCTAGACTATTCCAATTTATACCTCACGTTTTTTCTTCGTGTTATTGAATTGAAAAGTAAACTTGCCGATTTAAATCTCAGAACAACATTATATTGCAAGTAATTAGTAACCTACGACTCCAAATCAGCCTCGCTATCCAATAAAACGTATCAGAACTCAGAAGGAAGGACCACGTAACTTCATCAGCTAACTATTAAGTAGTAAATAGAGTTGATGTGATAAAACCATAAAGGAACTGATGCCAACTTGGATTTCGACAAACAATACACACAAAAAAACAATATTAAAGTCCTTACAATGACTCTACCCAATTCCAAGAAAGCAACATCCAGAATACCATACCAAAACCAAATAACTAAAAAATAGAACCCTCCCCAAAAAAATAAAAATCAGCATTTTTATTTTCCTCCTATTTGGATGATGAAGACATGTTTTTTTCAGTCCAAGTCTGTTCAACATGTTGCAGATTTCTAGCATGTATAGTACCTAACATGTACCTAGAAAGATTTGGGTTCCCACTTCCCACGATCAAGGTTCGAACTTTGAACTACCAAATGACAGACATAACGAGATTCCACCCACCCACAAAGCTAACTTACTTTTCAGGACTACCGCACATTACCAAGACCACAATTAGAGGGTATAGTATAACTAAGGGCATCCAATCAATCAGAGGTCCCACATCCTCAATGTACCTCTTTCAAAACTCACTTGCTTATAAGGCAAAGAGTGACTCCAAATTTTCAATTTTCAACACCAATAAGCTTGACACAACAGTGACAACACAATCCAAAACAGAAACACTTCACTTCACACTATTTTTTTTTTTTTTTGTTAAAAAAAGAAGAAAAAAACAAATAAATAAAAGAAAGAAAGATATTTTCTTTATTACCTAAATTCTCCAACTCAAATTTGGCTTTGCTCACTGAGCTAGCGGGCCTCACTTTTCCGCGCTTCCCCGCCGAGAAATCGATCACCGGCGGCAGCGGAGCTGAAGAAGATATCGGCTTAGGAGACAGCGCCATGGTCACCGACCCGTCCGGTGCATACTTTCTCGGCCGACCCCTCTTCTTCTTCACCGGCATATTTGCGGCTGCCGGAGACGCTGCCACCGCCGCCGTATGCGGCGGCGGTGGAGGAGCACTCACTTGGGTTGCCGTCGCCGGAATCTGTGTCGTCGATCCACCGGTCGGAGTTGGGTTGTCGGTCCTCGGAGCTACATGGTAGTCCGACGGAGCATCCGATCCAACCACCGTAACGCCACCACTAACGCCACCACTGGCCTCCATGTTCAAACACTTATGAAGTAAGTCACACGTAACGTAAACCACACATCAACATGTCATTTTCTTCTTCAAACTCAATCACCCAAAAACCAAAACCAAAACCAAAACCTCCACTGCTATGCTGGGTTTTTTTTTTTTTTTTTTGTTAAGACTAAAAAAAAAATATGAAAAATTTAAGCTGAAAAAACAAATTCAAAGCTTGAGAAGCTGAGCATGAAGCAAGAAGTAGAAAGTCCTCAACTCTGCACCATTTGCATAAATTTTGTCATTCAAAAAAATAGCAGGAAAAAAAAAAGATTATGATCTAAAATTTTCTGAAGGAAAATAATATTCGAGTTTTCAGAAAAAACAAAAAGATGGGGAAATTTATGAAGAAAGAAAGAGTGAAATTTGAATATTTGAGTTTCCAAAGGAAATGAAAATGGCCAGATAAAATGAATCCTTTTGTTTTTGTTGTTCAGGTAATTGGGTTCCTAACTTTTCTAAGACTGTCCAAATTGAGATTAAAAAAATAAACGGGAAAGAAAAGGAGATATACTGAAATCTGAATAAAAAATTATTTTAGTGAATTCTGCAAAGAGAAAAATAAAAAATTAGTGAATTAATATTTAATATTTAACGGAAATAATTATGTGGTTTTGGTTGGAATCTGGTGGAGAAATATATTAAATAATATTAAAGTTGTTGGGAGGAGGTTTCTTTTTCTTTCCGCAATTTTAAAATATATATATACATTGTGTGAATATGGGCAAATCAAAAAAGAAAGAAAGAAAAGAAAAAAAAAAAAAAAAAAGAATCACCACACATGTTACCATATGGTTTTATTAGGTGAATGATAAAGTAAAATAGGTTGCCAAGAAATAAAGAAACTACCCTTGAAAGGAAAAGGAAGGCATGGTAGGCACTCTCTTAAGGCAAGCCATAATTTTGACAATATCATAATAGCCTAAGGGAGTTAGGGTATGGCATGAATTGTAAGTAATAAGTATTAAGAATGAAAAAATGTAATTTAATTGGCAGGGAGAGAATTTGGGTTTGATTCTCATCAAATATAACTTTAAAAATGTGAAGAGCTTTAAATGTACTAAGTTCTAATTTGAAAACAATCTCATAGTTGAGACTTGTGAAGATACATGAAGAGGGAACTTGTCTTAAAAAGATAATTACGGTTGGTATACTTAAAAAATAATAATAAGTATTAAGTGGCACAATCAAATATTGAGAATGAATATATTTATTAAAAAAAAAAAAGGCAAAACGGGAAAATAAAATGAAAAGGAACTGTGACCCGCACTTTCGCTTTTTTCACGCCTAAACAAACCTTTATTTTATCACTGGAATAAATTGTAAAGCAAGGCATTCATAAATTCTCCCTCCACTTGCAAAGGAAAGTTAATTTGAGAGGGATAGATTAGAGAGAGATCAATGATGAACCAACAAATTAGTAAATATTCAGCACAGTGCTTCTTCCAACTTCCAAACTTTGCCTCTCTCAAACGGCTTCTTTTCTACTTTCAAAGTTCTTCTCTTGCCTAACTCTTCACCTTATTCATCCAAGCAACTATTTTTTTTTTTTTTTTCCTTTTGTAAATTCTCCTACAATTAGTCCAAACAAATCTCATATTATTGTTATTATAATTTTTACTGCAAATTGTTTAACGTAAAACTACAAAAAAAATATTCAAATTGTAAGCTCTTTTTGATAACTGTTTTCAAAAATAGTTTTTTTTGGTTTAAAAAAAAACAAACAAAATTGAAAATTATAATTTTTTTTTTGTTTTAGTACCAAATTTAGAGAACATATCTGAGTTATTTTTTATTTTTTATTTGATTTTTAACTTTCAAAACAAAAAAAACATAAAAAATAACTATTTTCATTACTATTCTACAAAATAATTTTAAGAACATAAAAATCATAACACAATCAAACATGCCCATCATATGTCATAATTTTTTTTCTGTCAATTTGAATACATTTTAAATGAATACAGTATCTGTTTCCAAAAAAAAAAAAATGAATACAATATCTATCAGGCGAGTCTAAGGAAAAACCCGTAGTAGGGGATTATCATCAATGGGCTAAGCTAAACCACCGTATCAAATGGATCCGACATCATGTCACAATACAAAACCTTAAGACTTATATATATTTCACTTAGCTCATTACCGATTAATGTGAGATTCATCACACTTGAATAACCTAACAATCTCCTCCTCAAGTTTGAAACCCACTATTAGTATGCTCCCCTTCAACCGAGTACCATAAGTCCAAGTACGCCTTCTTGCTTGCTCGAGTCTAACCAAACTCTGATATCACTATCTAACGGGTCTAGGGGAAGCCATAGCAGAGGGACCATCATCAATAGGCTAAGTGGATAAAATACACAAAGTGGGTCCACCATCATGTCACAATCTAAAATTTTAAGACATTGAATTCATGGATTCTCTCATTTATATCTATTTCACTTAGCCCATTACTAACTAATATGTAACTCATCAAACTTGAATAATCTAATAATATTAAAGTAATAATAATTTATTATTAATATAAAAAAATAACTTCCTTATTTTTGCGTGTAGTTTACAAGTTATTATTATTTTTATTTTTTTTGCGTGTAGTTTACTCTTTAAACTTTTTCTTTTTCAAAATGATATTATATTCGTTAATCGAAACCTAAATATCTACACGGAGGGCTACCTCAGTCCTTAGGACATCATGTGCTTAAATGACCACTGGTTCTTAGTGGCTGCACATGTTTGAGTATAAAATTGAGTGCCCCCTCCTCTTTAATAGTGTTAATTATCTTTTCCCAATAAAATGCTTATTTTAAGCGCATAGTGGAATCATGCCTGTTTGAAACTGAAGGTTAGAAAGATAACATTTGAATTTGTACACATTTCTTAAAAATCTCACGACAAACGGCGATGCCTATTTTTTTTTTTCTTTTTCAAAGGGATAGATTATACTTGTTTAATTATTTTTTTTAATTATTTTTTATCATTTATTTTATTATTATTTAATCAAAATTATATCAATGACTCTCATTTTATATTATTTTATAACTGTTGATTTAATTTTGATTCAATTATAATAATATTGGTGGTAGGAAATGATAAAAATAATAATAATAGTAAGTATAACTTTTTCTTTTCAAAAAAATATTAAGATAAATTGTCAAATAATTTTTTTATTTATTAATTTAATTTTAAAAATGTAATAAATGAATAATCAATATATGATCAATAATTTATTTCGAATATTATATCTTTATAAGTAATATAACAGTTCCTAACATTAAAGTCTTTAGTTTTGGTAAGGCAGCCATAAACATGTTCACCAATCAAGTTCCTACTACTATTAATATTGCCTACTTTAAAGCTGCTTACTAATTTTATGGGGATCGTTTTTCTTATATTACATAAGATAAAATAATTATTTTACATACACAAATTTTATGTGGGACCCACTTTAAATTTTTTTTCTTTTTTTATTCTCTCTTCTCTCTTGTCTTTGTGAGTGTAAGAAGATTGATTATATTTTATACAACATAAGAAAAATAATTCTCTAATTTTATATAAATAAATCTACGTATGTGTTTGGTATTATAACTTATTTTTAAAACTAATATTTTTATTTTTATTTTAATAATCGTTTACGGATATTCTATTCGTCTTGCACATCAGTTAAAACTAGGCATGTGATCTTACCAATTACCGAAATTCTGGCAAGGATTGCTTGTACCCTTAAAATATGTGATATATATATATATATATATATATATATATATATATATATATATATATGGGTAAATAATAACCGTACAAAAGATAGATTAATGGTGATGAAAGAAGAGAGAGAAAAAGGGAATCATAATCATTAAAGATGAATCAATTAATATAAGGAAATAAATAAATAAAATGATGTAGTTTTGAGGTGACCGTTAAATAGAAATATCTCAAATATATATATATATATATATATATATATATATATCAGGATCATTTTACATCAAATTTGAAGTTTACACTCTCAATCTTATCCATAGATATCACTTATATCTAAGGGCTCTAATTTTTTAGTAATGTGAGTCATTAGATATAAGTGGATCAACTAAATTATAACCGTACAAAAATAGATCAATAATGATAATGGAAGAAAGAGAAAAAAGGAATCATAACTTTACAAGGTGTAAAAAATTCCCCATATATATATATATATATATATATATATATATATATATATATATATATATATAAAGACAGGAAAAATGCATATATATATATATATATATATATATATATATATTTTTTTTTGGTGAAAGAACTTTGAGAATTTTTAAACAGGTTAGAAAGTCATAGTGCATCAAATAGTTTTAGTCAAGTTACCAAGAAAGAAAAATGTTAAAGAAATTAGGATGAGATAAGAACAAACTTGATTTTTGTGCTTTTATTTAAGACAAAGATAATAAAAAAAATTATTATAGAGTGACGAGTATTGATTGCACACTAGCTTTCCGCAACCATACGTTTTTTATATGAATTGGTTTGTTTGCTTTCTTGTTTTTATTGGGTATATTATTCTGCGTATGCCCCCAAAGTTTCAACCTCTTTTATTTATATAATAATAATAATGATATTTTTTTATTTTAAATTGCTAAAGGGACCTAACTTATAAAAGCGAAAGATGATTAAAGAATACGATAAGTGACAGGAGAAAATTACCGTTCCAATTTACAGGCAATGAATGAGGCTTAAGGAGGAGTGCTTCGTCAGTGGAGGTCCTATTCAGACAGAATATGGCTGTAGAATATATTTTTAAAAAAATTTATATGTAGAATTTAATTTTAATATATTATGATTGTAATTGTTTATTCAAGGTCCTAGTAGGCCTTACTAATCTGAATTTTTATTTGAATATTTTCAATTTTTTAGAAATTGTGACTCTCACGAATCGAAATTATTATTCTTTTGACAGGTCATATCCTTGAATATAACTGGAACTGTGTCAACAATTCTTGGGATTCATTGTAATTTATGTTATGATAAAATTGTAGTTTCGTATTATCAAATTTTACGAAAGTAAATTTCTTTTAATAGCATGAGAAGTTATGATCGAAAGAAAGTATAAAAATATCTTTCAAAAAAAGAAAGAAAATATAAAAGTATTTTGTATTAGTAATAAATTAAAATTAGATTCATAATAATTTGTTGTGAACTCAATTTAATTATTGATTTGTTGATAAAGAAACGGCTAGCCAAAATGCAAAAGGGCATCTTCCTATCTTAATAAAGCTAATTAATTTACCAAAAAAAGTTCTAATTATATATGGATTTTGCAACTAACAGCAGCTGTTGGTGGATTTCTTACGAATAAATTAACAGTAAAATATGTTATAAAAAAAAATTAACAGGAAATTTTTTATCTTTTGACTGTCATTACTTTAGTGTCAAGATCATCCTTACATACGCCTAACTACCAACTGGATCCTGAATCTGGAATTGGTTGGAATATCAGCCAAATAGGATGCTGAGATTCCAATGTTGGTAATTTCCACTTTAGTCAACTTTTGCATTGGAAAATTGTTGGAACTCTGCATATTTTGGAAGGTTCTCTAGATCCTGGTTTGCCCCCTCCCCCCTTAATTTTTCAAAGTGACATTCAAATGAATCAAATTGGTGACAATGTTCCGGAAGGAAACAGCAGTGGACAAAATATAAACACATATAAATGCTTATTATATATGAGACTATAAGCTAATTCTGTCAATTTTTAAGATTACCAATTTTCGTCTTTTGTTATATATATATATATATATATATATATATATATATATATATATATATATATTTCAGATTTCATTATAGTATTAAATAGTAATTAAGTATGTGTTTTAATTAACTTATTTTAAAAAAAAACATTTAACAACTTCCAAAAAGTTTTTTTGAAGAAAAAATTATTTTCTCAAAAAATATGTTAAATATCAAGATACAAGAGGAATTGATAGTAATCCTTGTTGTGTTAAACTACACAATATTGGTTCTATTATATAGCAAACCAATTGAAGAATACAATGAGACACACACAATGTGGGACTTCTACACTATTCTAACACTAACACTCTTAACACTCCCCCTCAAGCTGTAGCATATAGATCATATGCTACAAGCTTGATACATAAATAATACTCCTATTAGGAACCAAAAGCAACAGTGCTACATCAACAAAATGAAATGACCAAGTAACATAACATCAAAATAAATCTCCTATATGAGAAACCAAAAATCAACAATGTGCTAAAAATGGCGTCGGAATGAACATCAACATGGAAGATGCCGGAATGATCATCGGCAAAGACATCTGTGCTGGAATGACCATCAGCAACATGGACGACGGTATGGAAGATGCCGGAATTATCATCGGCAAAGACAACAGTGCTGGAATGACCATCAGCAACATGGACGGTGCTCCCCCTCAAGAGGAACTTTTGTGCCGGAATTATCATCGACAAAGACAACTGTGCTGGAATGACCATCAGCAACATGGAAAGTGCTCCCCCTCAAGAGGAACTTCGGAGCCGGAATTATCATCGGCAAAGACAACTGTGCTGGAATGACCATCAGCAACATGGAAAGTGCTCCCCCTCAAGAGGAACTTCGGAGCCGGAATTATCATCGGCAAAGACAACTGTGCTGGAATGACCATCAGCAACATGGAAGGTGTTCCCCCTCAAGAGGACGATGAATAGAATAAATAGTCCATCTTGGGAAGAAAGAAGATTAAAAAAAAAAAAAAGCTTCACATAATCGGAAAAGTCGCCGGAGACGGCGGTGGGTCATCGGAGATATATATATATAGTCATCAAAAAAGTCAACGGAGACGGTAGTCAACGGTGGTCGATCAATGGCGGTCAACCCAACAGCTTCCCAAAGATCATTCTTTTCTGATGTGACAGATCAGTCTAAGCTGCAGTCACAGAGCATTCTAAGAAAAACCCGAAAAAGAAATAACAACGAGAATCCCTCAAGGAGGGTGATGTCTCTCTATAACCATATTGAAATTATGGAAAAGTGAACTAAGTTAAGCGGATTAAGATTCCTCTTGTTAGGCTCTGATACCATGTTAAATATCAAGATACAAAAGGAATTAATAGTAATCCTTGTTGTGTTAAACTACACAACATTGGTTCTATTATATAGCAAACCAATTGAAGAATACAATGAGACACACACAATGTGGGACTTCTACACTATTCTAACACTAACACTCTTAACAAAATAAATAAATAAAAGGAATACATAACATGTCATTTTTTTTTCTTGGGCCAAACTTCTTTACAAGTGAAATCGGTGGGATATACTCCCTTATTAAGTAAGTGAATTCATGTAGCATTAAAAATAAAAAGCTGCTTTTCACCCAAAAAAAAAAAAAAAAGCTGCTATAATAAATTGAGTCGCATTTTTTAATTTAATACGCGTAGCACTGTTATGCAGTACTGAAATTTTATCCCTTCTTTACATCTTAACATGACTGGCATTGCATTAAATTTTTATTGGTTTTATAACCATTATATTGTAAGAAAAATGATTGTGTAATATTATAGAGATTCGTTTTACATGTATTAATTTTTTTTCTTCAAAAAATGTGGGCCCCATAAAATGTTGTATGTATAGAAATTTTTTTTGTGTCATGTTAAATAATAAATATAAACCCCAATTTTTATTACCCCTTTCATCTTTTAGGGCTGATAGTTAAAAGATACATAATAAATCATTAGTTTTGGCTCTAACTATATATATAGTGGAGAGTTCTTTTGATTTCAGAGTAAAAAATTTAAATCTTACTCCTCATCTCAGTCGTTGATAGACGAAAATCAATGATTGTCATTTATAATGTAATTAATAATTAATTAATTAATATAGTTTCTTAAATTATAACTGGTGGATGGACAGAAATCAACGGTTAGGATGGGGAGTAAGACTTATAAATTTTACTCTGAAGTCAAATGATCTCCCCCCATATATATATATATGGAATTGGAGTTTTTAAAATTGAATTCTAATTCTTATCGACATACATTGGGGGAGTTTTTCTCCCTTATATATTCTTACTCAACTTATGCCAAATAAAACAAGGGAAATAATTTTCTCATTTTACATCAGAAAATTATCTCATGCTACACTCACAATACATGGGTGGATCTCATCTTGACTTTTTTGTCTTCCCACCTTTTTGTGGAACCCACTCATGTATTGTGAGTGTAGCATGAGAAATTTTTCTCATGTAAAATAAGAAAATTAATTCCCATAAAACAATTTTCCATCAACAAATTAAGCATGTTCTTTGGTTTTCTAAGTTGGTCTGTGCAGTTTAAGAATTTAACTCGAACATAAGAAGTTCAAAAAATTGGCATGGATAAAAATTTCAAATTAAAATATCCATACTAAATTTGGTGTTTTTTTTAGGTGGAAGTTATTTGCAATCTAAGAGGGAAAATATGACTCCATTTTTCATGAGTAAAACACTGAAAAAAAAAAGATTTGACTCCATTTACTCGAAGCAATTTTCTTGAAGTATGTTAGAATTAAGGGAGCTTAAAGCTAATTGTTCCTACCTTAATCAAACTATAACATTACTGAAAAATGCTATTTTTTTTAACGGAAAAATTCTGTCGAAAATAGTTAAATTTCCGTCGAAAATAAAGTTTTTGATGAAATTATCGACGGAAATGAAGTTGTCGAGTATATCTTCGTTGGAAACGTTTTTTTCGACGAAATTAGTGATTGCGTCGAAATTTTTTGACAGAAAATAAATAAAATTCGGTCGAAAAATCTTGTAATGATTTTGGACGAAAAATGAATAAAATTCTGTCGAAAATTTTCGACGGAAAATGAATAAAATTCCATCGAAAAATCCTGTAATAATTTTTGACGAAAAACAAATTCTATTGAGAAATTTTGACGGAAAATGAATGAAATTCCGTCGAAAACTATTTTATCAATTTTTGACGAAATTGTTTTTTTTTTATTTCTCTCTACAAAATTAATACCAATTTATATTTTGCACCTGATAAACAAATATAATGAAAGTTGATAACATATCAAAATCAAATTATCTTAATATAATTATGTGTACAAAAGTCCCTGTTATAGACTAATGAAAAGAAAAAAAGAAAAGAGTCTTATAAATATAAAAGTCTCTTCAATATACTAATCGAAAGAGTCTTATATGTATAAATGTTCAAGACATATACTAATCAAAAGAAACATACATACACGAAAGTCCCTGTCATATACTAATCAAAAGAGACCTATATATATATAAATGTCCAAGACACATCCACATCAAAAGAGACATACATGTACAAAAGTCTCTGTCATATACTACTCAAAAGAATCCAACATCTATGAATGTCCAAGACATATACTAATCAAAAGGGACATACATATACAAAAGTCTCTGTCATATTAAAATCAAAAAAGTCCTAATAAAAAGGGATATATATACATATATAAAAGTCCCCGTCATATACTAATCAAAAGAGTCATATATCTATAAATGTCCAAGACATATACTAACCAAAAAGGACATACATAGACAAAAGTCTCTGTCATATACTAATCAAAAGAGTCCTATATCTATAAGTGTCCAAGACATATACTAATCAAAAGGGACATACATATACAAAAGTCACTGTCGTATAGTAATCAAAACAGTCCATGTACAATAGTCCAAGTCATATACATCCAACCAAGATACAAAAGTCATGCTGGTGGATGACGTGCATGATCATGGTCATCACCTAGGTCCTGAGACGGGGGCTGAGTCTCGTCGTCATCCTCAATATCTAGAAATGCCTCAAGAAGCCTTCACAGAAGCTTCTCCATTTTATCCATTCGCCTTTGCATCATATCCATGAGACTATCCTGTTGCTCAACCCTTTTCTATTGTTGTGCAGACCTCTCCTCTTACTGTGCAACCCTATCCTCTGTAATGCCTTTTCCTCTTGTTGTACAACTGTACCCTGTAATTGCATAATCAATGCGTGCATCCTGTCATGCTCATGCTGAGACACTCCAAGTGGTAGTCTACTGGAGAACCGAGATTGCTTATATGCTCCTGGCCATGTACCTAGATCGTAGACCCGGCCTTTACGGCTAACCACACCAGCCGCCTGCAAGATTAATTCATTATCCGAGACTACACTGGTAGCATTCTCTCCTAGAGTGACATGACTGTCTCTCTCTTCCCTCATTCTCGTAAAGTCATCGTAATAAAAACATAGAACAAAATTGTTGTGTTAAAGTCAGTGCATTAAAACTAATCAGCTTTCAAAGTTAATATAATGTTGTAAAAATCAATAATACTCACAGTCATTGCCTTTGCCCTTTCATTGCACCACTTGTCACGGTCATCTTTAGATGTGTGTGTATGCCCAATCCACGGCGGACAGGTCCGTAACCCCATTTGCTTGCTGCGTTATATGAAACATAAAACAATAGGAACACAATACGCTAAGTATAAGAAAAAAGGCTTACCATTTTAATTACTACATGCATATGCAAATATAAGTATTCTTACCAACCGCCTTGCATACTCAATAAATGGAATTGAACCTCCAGAATGTGAAGCTCCATCGAATTTGGACATGTTCCTCTTATTTGCTTCGGACTTTTTCTTCCATTTTTCTTCATTCCAATGGACCTTCAAACCATCAAGTACTCCTTAAGTCATCCAAGACGTATCGCCATCTCCATTTCTTATCAAATTCATGTGATTTTTAATTATATCAGTGGCTTTGGTCCTGAATGTTTTCTGAAAAAGATGCTTGTCATCTGCCAAGTACTGCAATAATAAACATGATAAAAAGACAGATTAGTAAAAATATCAACATTATGCCATACCAAACAATTTCATATTAGTACATGAGTTGGTTTATGTGCTACCCTTAATACGTAGTTAAGTTTGTAAATAAAAAATTTGTAAATATAACATTCCTTTATATAGTATTGTTGCTTTAACGGCAAGTATATTGGTCGTATAAGTAATAAAGTCATTAAGTAACAGTACCGTTCCCATATATATTAATCAAAATTATAATAATGTCACTGTTTTTATCTACGTTAGACAATTCAGAAGTATTTTCGCAGGTAAGCAATATTTAATTATTTCATTAAATAAAGATGACAGCAGAAGAAATAATGTAAAAGAGTAATTTAAAATAAAAATGAGTTTTAAAAATTGAGAATAAAAATGCAGGTAAAGTCTAGTTCACCTCTAATTCTCCTTAAGTGAATTAACCACACACACCATTTATTGATTTCATCTTTTTCTTATCAATTATTATGCCATACACACCATTTATTGACGGTCACACAAGAAGATCCAAGTGGTAAGTTAAGGTGAGGTGGTGATTTGAACAAGTTTTGTGAGTTGTGTTTTTGGCAAAATATGACTAAAAATGGAAGAATCTAGCTTCCCTTTATCTCCAATATAGCTCACGGTTGGCAGCAAAGAAAAGGAAAGCGAACGACGGTGGGAGAGGAAAATGTAGATTAAGTGACTTTAAGTGATTTCTAATTAATCACACTTTCTTAAAGTATCATCATAAATATAATTCCTTTTATGATTTATTTTCTTATAAGGTTTTCGACGGAATTCATTTTCCATCGAAAATATTACAAATAACATTTCTTTTTTATATATTTGTAACGTTTTTGAAAGAATTCATTTTCCATCGAAAGATTTACAAATATAATTTTTTTTATAAGATTTTCGACTAAATTCTTTTTTCGTGGAGTTTTTTTTTTGACGGAATTCATTTTCTATTGAAAAATTCATAAATATAATTTATTTTTTTATAAGATTTTCGACGCAATTGATTTTTTGTCGAAGAATTCACAAATATAATATTTATTTTATTTTATTTTATTTATAAGATTTTCGACGGAATTGATTTTCAATCGAAAATTTCAAAAATGTAATATTTTTTTGATTTATTTTTTATAAAATTTTCGACTAAACTAATTTTTCTTCGAAATTTTTTGACACAAATATTATTTTTTGAAAACGTTTTATTTTTTATAAAATTTCGTCTCTAATTTTTGACGGAATAATTTTTCGAAAATTAATATTTTTCCGTTGTATAAGTCCCGATAATTTTTGAGTACAATCTCTATCTTAATCGGGTATGGATTTGATATTCAAACCGACAAATTTTTTTTTTTTTTGAAGACAAAGGAAATTAAAGAAACAAACTACAAGATCTTGTATGGATTTGATATTCAAACCGACAAAATTTAACACACGCATGACACATGCAAAGATGAAGCAAAATTGACTAAAGACGAAAGAGTCGATTCATATGAAATGACATGGGAAAAATCAAATAACATACAATTATGTGAAAGTTTCATTGAATATTCAATATTTGCAATAAAGGTTATTTCGGCGGAGATATATTTGGAATGAAAAAGTGTTTGTCCTTCAAAAGGACATATACTTAGGTCATTTAAAAAAAGAGGTAAATACAAAGAGGTGATATTCAAATTTTTAATTTTTTATCTTTTTTTTCAGGGGAACCCATATCTCTTTTTATTTATTTTTCTCTTAAAATGACCTAAATATATGTCTTTTTAAAGGACTAACATTTTTCTCATTTCCAATAAATTTAAATTAAGGAATAACAATAGTAAACGAAACCGAATCAATGGCGGTCCAGTGGTTAAAAGTGCTGGTTTGAACCCAAGGTCAAAAGTTTAATTATTGGATTAGCACTTTTCCAGATACCTTTAACTTTTAGCACATTCGCTTTGAAATTGTAAAAGCAATGTATATATGTCAAAAAAATAATAATAAACCAAAGATTATCGTAACTCAATTTAAAATCGTAATATATTTATGAATCATTTTATTTATAAATTTTTTATCTTATATATTCCTTTTTAATATGAGACCATACTTGAATAACCAATAAAATATTTATATGAGAAGGATAAAATTATAACACAACATAAATGTTTAGTCCGAAATACCAAGATTAGATGAGGTATTATTACTCAACTTAGTGGTTGATGGAGGTTCCTCCTTATACGTTGGTGGCTACAGAGATAATATAGCACTTCTCGAAATTTCGACGCTGAAGTCATTACGTGAAATGAAGTGGGGTATATGAAATATCGATGCGTACTTAACATCTATGTTTATAAAAGGGTGAACTTTCAGATTTGTACCCATGTGTCCATCCGAGAGGATAAGACATAGGCAATCAAAAGTAACTTCCCATAAAAGTTTCAACGCGACGATAGGACGTCACCCAAACAACCAGACCAGTGTCAATTTATAAAGTTAATGAGACATTTTAATGATTAATTATGAGTCCACGTCACGAGCCCAAAAACAACACCCATGCCTTAAAGAAAATCAAAACTAATCAATTTGATGATTATAACAATTAGCTTAATCAAAGAATGAACCTGACAGAAAAAAATCAATAAAACTCGAGTCTCCGGATCTGTTTGATTGTGTTTTGATTTTTTTTGTTCTTAAAATTATTTTATAGAATAATTATGAAATAGTTATTTTCTGTGTTTTTTGTTTTGAAAGTTAAAAATTAAAAATAAAATAAAATAACTAAGACATGTTCTCTAAATTTGATCCTAAAAACAAAAAAATAGTTACAGTATTTAAAACTTTTTTTATAAAACAGGCCTTATCAAACGAGTTTTTTGTTTTTTTTCTTCTAAAAATTAAAAAATTATTTTTTAAAAACAATAACCAAAGAGAGCATGTTCAAAATTGCATTCTCTTTTGTGATGTGATGGGTAATAAGTTTAGTGAGAATCTTTGGTAGAGACTCCATGTTTAATTGCATTTTGTATCTTAATCTTTTAGAGACGTTATATCCAAACCTACAAAATCTAAAAATTACATGATAAATATAAAGATAAAGCCAATTTGATTTGAGGTGGAAGAGATAATATGTACTGATACAAGGAGTGAGGACAGCCGAATCCAAAAGACTAAACTCTACCCATAGTAATTAGATGGTAGTCCCTTTTGTGATCTAACTGTTAATTAAAGTATCGATTGTTACGGATAGATTTTTATAAGGGTTATATTGTAAGAAAAATGATTATATAATGTTATAGAGATTCATTTTACGTGCTTTAGTTTTTTTTTTGCTTCAAAAAGTGTGAGCTCCACAAAATATTATGTGTAGAAACTTTGAAGTATCATATTAAATGATGAATGCAAACACTTAAGAATATGAGAAGATCTCATCTTGATAAATTAGTGTGGGATAACATCATAACTTAAATACAACATATATTGAGTTTTTTCATTTACTTGAAGTGGGATTTGTACCATGATATTTGCCATGTGAAATGACGTCGAAAAAATAAAATAAAATCATGAGGTAAATGAAAGTAGCATTAGGTACTCAGTATTATAATAAGATTATTTCTTGAGAGGAAACCTTCATCAAATAGATACTGATTTTCTCTTTAAAGAATTCTTGAATTGATATATTAATTTTCTTTCGTGCCTATTTTATAATTATATTGAATTACCTAATATTTTTTTTAAAACTATTGACTATTAAACACATTTATGTTGAGAACGATACCTAAGAGATAAGGGGATGTTTATATGCTTTGAAGAGTTTAGCAGAGACCATACAAAAATTGAAAAGAAAAAGGGAAACAAAATAGAAAGTAAATTTAATTTATGCAAAGTCTACAATTCTATATAAAAAAGTATCTATGTATATAACATTACAGAAGCAAAAAGCCGGAGAACAAATACCAATATAAAATTTTAAATTATGAAAACTCAAGAGTTCTGGCGTGTTTTAGTGCATTGTTTATTTTAAGGGATGAATTTGTGGTCGTGGAACCATCTTTTAACTATATACAACTGGAATACATAATTAAAATATTAAAATTGCTGATATTGAGGAGAAAAAAATAATTTTAATATTTTAATAATGTAGTCTGAAAAGATATATTTTATCTCTACATTCAAAGTTAAAAATCATTGCATATATATTCTGTACAAGTTTATTTATTAATTATTAAAATATATACAAATTTATATAATATTTTAAAGGATATTCGTTTAAATCACAAATTTAATCTTTATTTTATTTTTCTTATTAATAATAATATTTTAAATTTTTTTTGCTATATAATCCTTATAAAATTTATAGCCATAATTTCCATAAAATAAAACATCAACGAAATATCTAATAATTTATACTTTATTTGTAATATTTGCTGATGGCTTGATTTAAAAAAAAAAAAACTATCGAAGTTATATAAGTTATTTATATCAATGAATGAGGACAAAATATTTAAGTTTATAAAATATTTAATATTTAATATAGCATCTGTTTTAAAAGAGGACAAAATATGCGTTGCCTCATGTAAAGTGTTTTTCCTTCTTTATTTTTTTATGAGTAAATGCATTCAAAGTCTTTTGACTCCATTTTTCACTGTCAAGCAACTTGAACGCAAGCAACTTAAAAATAAACAAAAGCTTTACTTATTTCAAAGTGCAAAACGTGTTTTATAAAATACATAAGTACAACTATAAGCATAATTAATATTTTTGAATATACAAAGGGGAAAAAGTATCTAATGTTACTTTAGAGAATATTGTCTAATGTTAATCGAAACGCTGTCGTTTTGGAATTGAAAAATTAAAAAATTATAATGATAAATATTATCATAACCTTAAAATATATTAAAATTATAAAAACACCATGATTTCCGCCCAAAAATGACGTCATTTCAATGAATATTAGATAAAATTATCTAAAGTAACTTTAGAAAAAACAAACTTATATATAAAATTATTTTGGAATCTTTCATAACTAGTTGCTACCGACATTGTTTCTTTTTTTTTTATATTGATATTAGTTATTTATATTTTAATGTTCATATTAGTTTTTAGAGAAACAAATATTGAATTGACAAATTCCTCCTGCATTACGATACGAAATTATTAAACTTTGCATTATTGAGCGTATAGTTGGAGGCCATGGTATATTTATGTGACCTAGGTTTTACTTGAGGCCCGGTCACAAGTTTGGACTCGTTAAAACCTAATCTAACATTTGTACTAAAAAAATTAAAAAATAAAACCTAATCTAACACAAATACTATTTGTGAAGTGGCAACGCCTTATTAATTAATTAATTAATTTTGCCTTATTAAATTTAAGTTTGAACTTGGTTAACATTTAATCTTAAAACACGATTATATGTCTGCATGATTTATAAACGTTATATAATTTTGTCAAATAAATATTACAATTAATTGAGCTCAAGCTAAGTATATTGTGCTCAGGATAGTGACTATCCCTATCTTTGGAATGGAAAAAAATGAAGAAAAGTAGAGAAACAAAAGATTCAAAACATTCTCTTCATTTCAAATTTTGAAAATGTTTGCTCTCTTGTTTTCATTCCTCACATCATGTTACCATGGCAAAGTACGATTGTAGGAAGTAGAAAGAAGCTAAATGTTTAAAAAAAAAAATTTGTTTTTCTCCTTTAACATAACACAACAAACCTTTCTACACACACAACATTTTATGGGGCCTACACATTTTAAAACAAAACAAAAAAATATGGCACACAAAACGAATCTCTATAACATTACACTTCACTAATGTAAGATTTAATTTCCCAAAAAAAAAAACTAAACTAGTTTGGGACTTTGGGCCCTGGGTCCAAGTTCACGCAAGTGCAAGAAGATAAGATAAAAAGGCTTCCTTCGTTCCCAGTTTAGATAACTTTGGGCCATGTTCTCGTAACATTAATAGCTATATCTGCACTTTAAAAATCAACCAAACGCCGAGACGAGAGTGAGACTGAGGGAGAATGAGAGAATCTATATTATGATTATTAGTAAAATTGGCTTGAGAATAGTTAACGATATTAGCTATTATTAAATAGAAACTGTTATTTATCAGATATAAAAGAGTAATTAATTAATAACACTGCATATTATTAGATAATAGAAAGTCAAAAATAAATTTGAAATAAAAAAAATATGAGGACTAAAAATTATATAAAATTTTCATGTTATATAAAAGTAACTTAACATGTCAATAAAATAAAAGGATCTATTTTGTTTTTATTCTATTTACACCACTTATACATAAGCATTAAATTATTTATAAACTTATATTAGATGTTTATTAAAATATTAATTGTCACAGATAAATAAAAAAATTGATTGGTATAATTATCATCAAATTTTAATTATGAATCTTTATATTACATTTTATTAGAGTATAATTTTTTTATTACTTTATTTTACACTTAAAAAACTTTAGTTAAAAAAACTCTTTAAAATAATTTGATTATCTTTTTCATGTAAATCAAAATAAATTAATTTAAATACTTAGCAGATATGTATTTTTTAAATAAAAAAAGTATACATAAAAAGTTAGAATAACTTATATAGAAAGTAAGAGGGAAAAAAAAAACCTTATTTTCAGTCACTATTTTAGATTACAGGAGCCAAACAAGATATTAATTAAGAATTGGAAACGTGATAATATGAAAAGCCTAACTTTGGCATCATAAAAAAACTTAAAAGATTTTTCTGGGAATCTCCTTTTTTAAAAGCTCCACTTTTGCCGAAACCTTTGTAAATTGGAATTTGGAACATTCAGTTAATCAGAATTAAATTCCAATGAAAACAGACTTGTGACACATTCACACACATATTACGCTAGATATGCAGTTTGCATCGGCCACAAAACCTCAAAACAATAAGTTAAGTATTGGCATCAATTCTTCATCATATTAACAAATGGGAGAAATTTGTAGGTAAGCACGTACGGTTTACACGTTATTTTGATTTCATCAAACAATTAAATTATTATTTAACATACATAAAAGTATATTTTTAAATAAATATATTTTATTATGATTCCCATGAAAAATAACGTGTGAAATTCAGTGCCTCACTGGCTCACCTCGATCCGAACCCGAAGCTTTTTGTGAAACTCAGGCTCTGTTTGATTCCTGTTTTTAAAAACAGTTTTCTAGTTTTTAGAAGAAAAAAGCCTGATTTGTAAAAAAAATAAAAATTTAAAAACCGTAATTATTTTTTTGTTTTTAGAATCAAATTTAGAGAATATGTCTGATTTATTTTAGTTTTCTGTTTTGGTTTTTAACTTTGAAAACAAAAAAAAACACAGAAAACAACTGTTTCCATAATTATTATACAAAACAGTTTTAAGAACAAAAAAACCAAAACACAATCAAATAGATCCTCAAATTCTTTATACTCATTTTATATTCTCGATTTCTTCCTCTACCTTTGATTAAGGGGGAAAAATTATACTCCGCAATATTCCTCCCCATAATTAATAGCATTTAATTTGGGGCATAATTCTAAACAGAAAAATTAGACAAAAAATAAAAATAAAATTGAGTCCTCTTTTTAAGAAGTCATGCAGTATCTATTATATCTTTCTTTTTGTATTTTTTATTTTGTCCTTTTTGGAGGAGGGACGGGGTTAGAAACAAGTTGAATATCTTCGAAGGAAACGAATCTAGCCTTTAAGCACTAACAACTAATTCTGCCGGCTGGCCGGTTATTAAATTAATAGAACCAACCCTTAACTCTAAAGTAAAGCATACGACGAGATCTCCCATTATATTCTATCATATCTCATAAGACACTTCTTGCTCTTAATTGTAATAAAAAAATGGCGGAATCTGGTGTGTTCATGTAATAATAAAAGCATCGGTATTTAACCATATATGCCCTACATGTCTACGATAATATATACTCCTTATTAATAAAATATAATTTTCTTAAGTACCACATAATGTTCATATACTTTTTACGGGGGAGATTATTTTCCGCTCACTCATTGCTTACCAATTACCATTGATCATGTGCCATATTTTGTTTACCATTCTCAGCAATAGGCTCCCAAATATTGTCTTTAAAATAGAAATGGCGATATTAATGAAGAACGTAAGGGCAAAGTCTTATACATTAGTATGTCACAAAACTAATCATGGTGAGTTGGGGGTGCTGATATTTCATAATCAAGAGCCATAATGATATAAACCTTCTGCTTCTCAGCGGTTGATTTAAGGAGTATGAAAACAACAGAATATTTATATATATTCTTCGAAAAGTACATGTGAGGGTTATATTCCAAAACAAGCACTATCTATGTTTGTTTGATTCTGCAACCGCATATAGTCAAGCGCGCGCGCACACATATATATATATATATATATATATAAAAAAAGTTTGTAAACGGACTTATCTCTATTTATATATATTCTTCGAAAAGTACATGTGAGGGTTATGGAAGTGTCCAAACAAGCACTATCTATGTTTGTTTGATTCTGCAACCGCATATAGTCAAGCACCTATATATATATATATATATATATATATATATATATAGGGTCCGTCGAATATTAAGATAATACTGATGTTATCTTAACGATTGACAGTACTCACACTATGAATGATATATAATAGTTGATTTACTAGCTAGAAGGAGTTCTTATCTCTAAGGATATTGTAAGGAGCCAGTTATAGAATGATGCTTAACGATACTGAAGTTGTTATTGAAAACTTTAAAAGTATTACATTTCCTATGGAACGGTTGGAAAAGTTGCATAGCGGAAATGTTATATTGTTGACGAAGTCCTAAGGAAGTGTAACATAAGGGCAACTAACACAGGTAAATATGTGACTTTTTCCAAAGAAAGAAAATAAAACGAATTATGCTCATGCATGATCAAATCACAGTAGAGGACATACTAAATGGGAGGTAACAAATCAACCACTGAGGACACATGACACAATCATAGGGACAGAGTTTGAGCAATGTAAAGAATAATTACTGTATTAGTGTATAAATAAGGGGTTCTGTTATGTTACAAAAGATTTGAACAATTACACTTCTCACCCACAATGAGAAATTAAGTCAAACTATTTTTTTTTTTATTTCAAAACCATTGTTTTAAATCACACCTTTAGTTACATTATTGAGAATGGTTCCTCAAACTCAGCCTAATTTCGTTGGATCTGTATCCTCTCATGTTAAAAAAAGTATGACATGATTATGTGGTCAATCATAATTCCATAAAAGTGGATCAATAATGATAAAAGAAGAGAAAAAAATAAAAAATATATTGAGGTAAATAGTTACAAAATCATAATCCTTGATTCATCTTTATATGATTATAATTTTTTCATATGACCATATCATATTATTTGAAGATAAGAGAATATATTTCCAATTTCGCTACTTTATTCTAAATTTAACCACCGTAAGAAACTCAAACAATAATTTTTTTGAACTAGGGGTAGTGCGCATGGGGCAAGTAGAACTCGAACGCGCAAGGCCCGAGACCAACCATACCAGGTCCGAATCTAACCCTCAACACATGCACGCGGACAGAATGGAGCGGACGCTCACAACTCCCATTGACCGGTCAATCTAACATTATGAGCCGTTTTACCTGTGCGACCATAAAAATCCACTAAGAAGGAAAGATACAACATCTTCCACTCGAATAAATCTTCCAATGTTAAAATATTACATGATTTGATTATATGTAAATTTTGACATATATATATATATATATATTCATTATTAAATATTGGACCCCACTTATTTAATATATGTAAAGAAAAAATAAACATAAAATTTTTTCATAACCAAAATATGTAAAATTTTAGTAGGAGAGTTTTCACTCCCTCTTCTTCTTCCCCCTATAGTGACTAGTAGTCGTCGGGATCTAGAAATACATTAATTTTAGGCCTGTCGGTAAGGCACAAACGTGAACAACCTCCAATCCAAGATCCCGAGAAACTAGGACCAAGGCCATCATATTTTAATGATAAATGCTGAATGTCATAAACTCATATTTCCGAATTGGTTTGCACATCTCCAATCACCCATATTTTTATTTTTGTTAAACAAAAAGGCAATCCAACGCTTTTTTTTTTCCTTCCCTTTGAGCCCCATTCTAATATGTAAGTCAAACCTCTTCAATTGGATTAGTTGTCGACTACCAAACCCATTTTCTTCTATTCACATCTCTTTCTTGTTAAACATTAAAGAGTTATTAGAATTAAGGGAGTTGAGATAAAACATCTAAATTAGAATTGCTTAAATTTGTATAAAATAATCATAATTTTAATTATATACATGCTAAAGATATCAGTTTATTAATTTCTAAATCAAATTAAATAGTTTTGAGTAAATATGATTTTATTTTTATAAAGAGTTGGCGTTTTTAAAAATAAAATGATTATCAAATGTATATTGAAATTTCTATTTGATTTTTAATTACATATGTCAATTGAATTCGATAGTGTTTATTAATCTATATTGTTAAATAATAGTTAGGACGTACTGTTATTATTGGGATCAATTGAAGATATATACCATCAAAAAATCAATTAGTTAGAATCATCTTCGTCTTTCTTTCTTCTTAATTTTATATAAAATATATGGGGAATATATGTATGAGATAATTATATTTTATGCAAGACATAAAAAAGTGGATCAGATTCATTAAGAAGAAAAGAGAGAAAAAAAATGAGTTTCACTCTCACCTACTTTTTATACATGAAACAAAATTATCTCATACAATATATTTTCCATAATATATAGTGCATAACATAAAAGGAAAAAGACATCATAACAAATACTAATAACAATTTTATTCTTATTTTTTGAAAGAAAGAAAGTGCAGAAGTAATAAGAGAATATTTGCTATATTATAGACAATATAGCATATAAGGAAAAAGACATGATATTGTTTACCAAAAAAAATAAGACATGATATTAAATACTATTAACAGAATGTTTCATACTATATACGAGCGGCCAAAGCAACAAATAGCAGACTATTGTTTATTCTATGAGGAGGGATATTCTTACTACCAAATTTTTTAACTACCAACTTACTACTTATCTAATCATCACTAGATTAACATTTTCTCTCTCTCTTCAAAAACTTTTTAACATTCTCTCTCTTTGATCCAATGATGATTAGATTGGTAGTAAATTGGTAATGGAAAATTTTGGTAGTCAGAATATCCTCCCTCTTATTCTATTATCTATGTATCAATTACCAAACCTAAAACATTATTTGGAGGTGTTGGAATCTTCCTAGAAAGATCAAAATAATGTTCAAGACAAGTTGGCAATCCGCTATCTGTCTTTTCTTGAAGCCACCTTTGAACAATGTTTTTCCTTTTTTTTTTCTCTTTTTTTTTTCTTTCGGTAAACTGTTTTTCCTCTTTTCTAGTTCTATCATCTAACTCACTCTCTTTTGAGTTTTGACCACTTTCGTCCTCATCAATATTATCACTCATAATTCCACTGTTAAAGCTTATATAAATTTTATATTTTTTTATTCAGCATATGAGATTAGTGAAAGGGTAAATGAAATCAATTTTTTTTCATTCTGCGAGAGGGGAAAGGACCAATTTTTGTTCGGCTGTTTGATGGCGTGATATTAGTTCATTACTAGCAATAACAATTTTTTCAATGGAATTTTTTCGCGATTAAAACTTCATCGAAAATGCATTTTTCAGTGAAATTTCTTGACGGAATTTTTTCGCCAAAAGCCGGTGGAATTTTCAATCCATCAAAAGCATTATTTTTTTGTCTACAATTAAAGTCAAAATATAATATTTATTTAATTAATTATATCGAAAAATTTCATCTCAATTTGTATCCGAATCAACTATAATTCTGTCCAAAGTTCCGATGGAATTTATTTCTGTCAAAAAGTTCTGTCACAATTTGCTACAAAATTTAACTGGAATTTCATAAAAAAAATCGATGAAAATAGTTTCCGTCGAAAAGTTTCTTCTCAGTTTACAACAGAATTTAACTACATTCCGTAAAATAAATCATATATTGATTAAATGACTGCATTCTTGCATAAAAGTAATTTAGGGTTTTTCATATGGGTTTTATAATTCTAATGTTGAAGGAGAATTGAAATCTCATGTTGTAGAGATAAAAACATGTGGGATCCATGTGTTAGAAAAAATTATATGTAGGACCCATGTCAGCACGGAAATCGAAGGATGTGTAGGAAAATTGTAATTTTCATGTTGAATGAGAATTATAAAACCCTTTTCATATTGCCAAAGTTCATACCATAATAAGATTAAATAGCATTTGATGAGTGCTTGACTTGTAAAATTTACACTAAAATTAATAGTTTTTTTTGTTGAAATTTTCGTTACTATTAACGAAATATTTTCATCGATAATGAAACCTTTTCTTTTAGTGGTTTACAATTACATAACACTTGCGTTGTCAACTGATTCATCATAATTGTAATTAATCAATTTAGACCATTTTGGTTATTCTTTATCTTTTAATATTTTTTCTTTATGTGGTTTATAATGTTATTTTGGATCAATAGTTAGAAACAAGAATAAAAACGTGAAAGAACTATTATCGTTCGTGATGTTAATTTGGATGTGTATTGGGTAATTGATGTTAGTTTGGAAGTATATTATTTGTATAAAATTATCTCATGTTCATACTTTTCATTATGCATGGTATTTTTGGTCATTGATGATAGTTTGGATGTGTATTATTTGTATGAAATTATCACATGTTTATCAGGTACACTATTATGTATTTGTTGAATTAATATTGATTTGAAATATGTTTTTTTTTAAATATTATTATTCTTTTCAACTAAATTCAGGAAAAATTTTGTTGCAAAATGAGACGCAACGTTTCAACGAAAATATTTTCCATTGCACTTTTCGACGAAATTTTGGAATACTAGAATAATTCGGTTGCAAACTGAGACGCAACTTTTCAAGGAAAATATATTCCGTTGCATTTTTTGACGCAATAGAAGTAAAATTTTGTTGTAAATTGAGACCGATATTTTCAACAGAATTTATGAAATAAATATTATATTATGACTTTATTTTTCGGCAGAAAAACAAGGCTTTTGATACAAAAAAATTCGTTGCAATTCATGTGGCGCCAGCCGCGTCTTCGTCGCTGGTGTTTTCATCCAAGCTACATTGGATGTGGATAATTATTTTTGTGCTCTCCGAGCATTTAAGTGATCCTGGGCACATTCCATTCAGCGGGACAAGAGAGAGAGAGAGAGAGAGAGAGCAAGGAAAGAGAAGAGAGGGAGAAAAAAATTCTGCAAGTGTTACTCCGTTAATAGAAGTATCACCATAGACCCAGATCACTTAAATTTTTTTCCTTGGTTGAGTAATTGGTATTTGGGTCTTCATCACCGGGTATTTTGCAGAGGACACTACATCATTCACATCTATATCTAGCATTAACCCACAACTCTGATTAATTCCAAGTGATCCAGCATGTTCATGCCATTCTGATCATTGAGATCACCTACCTGTACAAATCATATAATGCTTCTCCGGGCTGTGAAAATACCTAGTTACTAATTTACAAATTGTATATCCATAAATTATCTAGTAGGTTGATGACGTCTCGGCTCAGCTCCCATGTGCCAACTAAATTATCATAATTTGGTGTTCACATCTGTTTTTTTAACCACTATTTTTACTCTTGTTAGGAGTTCTATATAGACTCGCTTTGGATCAAAACGAAATTATCTAATAAAAATTGCATTTAGCCGAATCTCGAATAGGAAAATAAGTATCACAAGTGGGAAATGCTAATAAAACAAACCAACACAATACTAATAATACCCGTCGCAAACTATTTTATCCCGAGCTTACAAATATCAGACCGAGTTCCTTTCAAGGATTGAAAGAACAAAATGATCCTATGTAGCGTCCTCTAACTGCAAGATTAAGAAACAAAAGGAAAGTTAAGAACACCACCCTCTCCATTATTTAAATATTCTCCCCTTTTTATACATGATTGGAGCCTTCTGAGCTATGTAAAAACTCTAAATAGCATATCATATCTTGGATTTTAAAGAAACACTTCAACCACTTCTTGAGCCAAAATCATATCAAGTTGAAAATGTTACTCTGACAATTCCCTATTAAATTTTAATTCATAGCATAGCGTTGCTTCGACAACAAATTAATATACCTTGTAATGTACTTCCGGTTTGCAACAGTGCTAAAAAGGGGTTTTTTCTGAAAATAAACATAGTCACTTCATATTTTGTATTATCAAATAGTTAAGCTCATCTCGTAAATGAAAAGAGTACCCACTGAATACAACGATAAAATATTTCCACTGCACCTACAATTTAGAGCTCTTTACGTGGGGCCAAACTGGATCCAATAAAATCCGGTAGTTGCACTAAGTGGAGCCACCACACATTCTTTAAGAGCGTGCAGATCGACAGTTAGTGAAACGAAAGTTAAAAAATAGAGTCAACCACTAAATAATAATAATTGAAATATCGTTATGTACACAGTGCTGTATGAACCCAATTTGTTTCATCGTCTACCTAAATTTCTTTGTGCCACCAAAGAATCCCTATATTTCACATTCCACAATCTCCCTACAAGGGCCCAATCTCTCCTAATGCAGAACCTTCCCTTCTTCACGCAAAGCATTTTAAATGTCGGAGGGGGACCCCATCCCTCCAGCTGTATATATACCTATTAGTTTTCACCTACCAAATCCAACCCAACCAACTAATAACAACTACAATCACCAAATTCCACCTTTACTTTTTATGTACACAAAGCCCAAACATGAAGCAAAGAATATTATGCTATTAAAGTTGTACATATCTTCCACACTCCTAAATTCCCTCTCTCCACACCCTTTCTGCTTTAAGAACAAGATTTGATTAAACCCAAATTGTATAGATTCCTTCTCAAGAGGCTCCCAAGAGACAACAACACTGCCCCACCTACTCCAAGTGACTGATCTTCACTCTCCGCCTTCTGATTACAAACGAATGGCAACTCCTTGACTTTTAAATTGCTTAACCCAATTTTTTGCCTGACAGATTCAATAATTTTTGGTTCAGCTGGGTATCCAATAGCATCCGTTACATAGAACACATTTGCGGCCATGTCCCCTGTGGTGGATATCTCAGCCATCGTTACATTCAGCCCATTCTCTCGGAATGTTCTCATCACCTCTGCAAGAAGCCCCTGCCTGTCTTCCGTGCATAACTCTAGCCTAACACCCTGTATTCAAAGAATTAAAAATCATTAATTATCAAAAGGCCATAACAATTTAATAAACAAAAGTGAGACCAAGGACACTATACCTCAAATGCCCTTCTTTTCACTGCAGCCTGCAAGCATTGAATCACACGTTGACGCTCTGGTTCTGAACTAATTGGGGTGCCATCCTTATGTCTTATATAAAACTCCTGTAAATGACAATTTATTTATCGTTCATTAAGCTCATAAACCAAGCTACAGACTAAACAAACAACACACTTGATATGTAATAATTACCAGGTACGCCTTGTCAATTGTTGTGTTAATAGTTGCATGGAACACAACATATTCCATGTCTGTCAAATTGCAAACAACATCGAATAAAAGCTTTATTCGATCCTTGCACTGAACATTCACAACGGAATAACCCCTTTCTGCCCAATTTTGGACGGTCACTAATGGGGAATCAGAAGTAAACTTGAAAATGGGATTCCTCTGGTAATCACGGTCAGCATACATCATTTGGTGGAGTCTTCTTTCAGGGTGCACGACAGCATTGGATATAGAAGTTTTTGCACTCCTAATGTCATTGTCTCCCTTTAAAACATTTCTTAAACGTGCTTCGAGCCTATTAATTTTCTGAGAGTCCTCAATAGGAGTCCCAGAATTGCAGTCTTTAACATAGATTAGGGAGGCAATCCGTCCATTGTGAGTCCAAACCTTAGCCTCAACCACATCACATTGCAGTTCTGCCAGTACAGCAAACACCTCCGAAAGAAGACCAACCCGGTCCGTGCCAGTTAACTCCAGGACTGTGAGACCGTTTGAGGAATTGGTTCTCCCATTGTGAATGCTGCCAAGTGACTGAAATAACGTACACATAAAAATTAGTGTGTGATTAATATAACAATAGAAACGCCATACCTACTTGAGTGAATCAATTTTAACCAGTAACGTATTGTAAATTAAATTACTAACTTCTAAAGCCACAATTAGTACCTGTTCAATATATCTTAAAACGCTCTCATCTGTTAGCTTGTTTCCGTTTTGATCCGTAACATGGAAAACTGCGCATTGAATAACAAGTTTAATGCATCCGGAATCAAAATTATTCCTGAAAAGAAAATAGAAAGGAAAATTAGCTTACCATCCATGAACCACCTGCCATCAGAGGAAATGTAAGCCTTCTTGATTGAAAGGTCAAGATCAGTGAGCACTTGTACAGCATCCAAAAGAATCCCATGCTTTCTGGCGCTATCAACCTGGGAATTTCATCAAAGAGAGACTTGAGTATTTTCTTCTCCTGATTTTGCTTGAAAACCAACAATCAGTGGGAAAAAAGTGAAGGATTTTTGTGCGGGTTTACCTTGACTATAGTCGATGTGGAGCAAACGGCATTGTCGATCACAACCCTGTTTAGCAACGAGAGTTCAAAGTCAGTGAAATAACATTATTTTTCCGGAATTTCTAAGCTGAATAAAAAAACAAAGAATGTACGCATAGCCATTGGGAAGAAAAACATTCTAGATGGAAAGGGAGAATGGAGTGTTGGACACGATAAGGAAAGAAAGTCAGAAAATTGTTAAAATACTGATATCGGTAGAAATCAATTTGAAAAGTAGGTGGGAATTAGGAAAATCTACTTTTTCTCCTCCTTTGAAATTTTCGTGATTTTTAATACTATCCCAGAAGATTAGAAAAATTGGATAGCGCAGGACGCGGCTCAAATCGGTGTGGCCAAGGAATCTCATCATGACAAGGGAAAGTTGTAAATGTGAAAGCACATGACTGATTTCAGAACACGATGCAATTCTCTAATTAATTTCAAACTAAGAGGCTTGGAAATTGGAATTAGCAACATTCAAATAAACAAACAAATTAGAATGGATTTGGAGAAAATAAACAAAACTCTTGAGAAAACTATGAACCACTCCCACATTTACAACCCATAATTACATAATAAAAAAAAGAAAAAAAAAAGAAATAATGACAAAGAATAGAGATTGAAGTTAATAGACAGACCTAGGTGTGCTCATCCGAATCACGAGTTTCTCGTACTCATCCGTACAGGCTGAGCAATCCATCTTGTAGGTTACTTACTAGCTCGAGAAACTCAGAGAGAGAGAGAAAGAGGAAACCTCAGTTCAAACCCAGAGGAATAGCTAGCTGGTTTTAAGTAACAACGAGAACCAGCGATTCGAAACGACGTTTGAGTAAATGCTTCTGATGTGTTGTCTCAGTCTCAGGCTCAGGCTCACCAAAACGTTAATATAAATAGAAATGGCTAAAAATTCCAAACGGTGGCTTTTAATGCACTACCCCCCTTGATCAAATCGCCATTAAACCACCCTTACCAAACTCTCTCGCCCTCCCTGTTCCTTGTGAGAGTGCGAGAGTTACTATTCTCTCTCTCTCTCATCCAAGCACAAAGCACGCCTTGATCTTAACTATGCCCTTTCCTCACACCGCATATATAAGTATAACACTTGATTCCTACCCTTATTTTATTTATTTATTTATGAAGCAGTGTGACATGGCGTGACTACCGCCTGCCCCGTAGTCTGCCCGAGCTGACCGGGGGTTACTATTTTTAACTGTTCCACTTACTGTAAATCTTCACCAACAGGTTAACTAACCAGGACGACACACCAATGAGGGAGGGTAGTTAACGATCCAGCTGGGATGACACGTGGATCTGCAGATGTTGTTTTGCGTGCTCTGGACTCAACAGCGCAGCGGCAACAGCAAGAATGGAAGAGAGGTGTAGCTGATTATTGATTGGCCAGTGGGGTCGACCCACGTGGCATGCTGGGACCCAGGTAACAATCGAGTAATCTTGGTAATTAAGGTGTGATTCGCCGAAGCCAATTATGACGTCCGCACGTGACAACACCGCTCATATCGGCTTTTCCCCCGTCCCGTCCCTTGTTTTGGCCAGTTTTCTTGTATTGCTCCTTTTGTATTCTATCTTTGATCATTGCCATTGCTATATAACCCTAACTCATTCTTGTTTCATCCATAATTTGCCTCATGTTCGTCCTTCGCAAGTTCCAAATTCCAATTCATCATCAATGATTAATCATGTGTAATTAATTCCCTTAGCAGCATCCATAACGGCATTTTTAATTAGTCCAAACGATTCAGCTTTTTTTATATCTTTTAAATTAAGTAGTTAAACGTTTCCGTTAACAAGATTATCCTTATAGAGTTATATGTTATGTATTTATTTTTGTGAAAAGAGTTATATGTTATTTACACTAGAAGTTATTATGTGTTTTTTTCTCTGTAATAAAATGTTTTTATTATGTTAGTAACGATAAAGATTCCAAATCATATAATTAATTTCCGTCGACATCTTCCTTAATTAATTTTCAAACAATTTAATTTGTTTATATTTTATTTCACCAAAAAAAATTGTTTATATTTTGCATTGGAATTAATTAGACGCATTTATTCAGAGATTATTGTAGTAATGTAATCTTCTTCTTCTTTTGATATACAATGTAATCTATTTTGGGAAAAAAAAAATTATTATGTTGATATAGATAAGTTATCTTATATTAGTGAAATAAAATAATAAAAAGGACCCACAAATTATTGGAGAGAAAAGAAATAAAAGTTGGAGTGTGGGACTCACCTTTAGTATGTGCGTGTAGGAAGATGAGTTATCTCATTTTATGTTGAATGAGATAAATATAATTATATAACCCATCTATTTTTGTTATAAATGATACCAAAACCATATCGCAGAGTTGAAGATAATATAGTAAACTACAATTTATACAAAGAAATATAGGGGAGATTCAATTATGAAATTAAGTAGCATACAAATAAATTTAAGGTCATTTACATTTTATTTTTAATAATGATTAATATATTTGTTTTAGAATTAAAAATGTTTTATTACATGCATGTTATAATAACAATAAATTAGGATCAGACTTTATCAATGTGTGTTGATAGGAGTAAAAGAACTGATGTCCTTTAAGCATTTGATTCTGAGTTCAATTCTGAAATAATTAATGTGAATTGTAAAATAAAATAAAATGAAATGAAAATCATGTGAACAAAAAAATAAAATAGGAGAAGTCCTTGACATCGATACCTGATTATATTTCGAGAGATTGATCTCTCATCTATATATCGAGTAAGGAGAAGAAAATAAAATAAAAAATTAAGAATATATATAATCTTTTTAGGTTTCTCTATATTAGATTATTAAGGAGAAGAAAATAAAATAAAAAATTAAGAATTGATGTCATGCAACATGAGATAATTATTCTCCATTATTTTATATAAAATTAATCCTCACTTTTCCGTCTACCCTGTAAACTCAAACTTCTAACATTTGTAGAGGTTACTCACATACACATTGCAAAACTAATATTTATTTATTGGATTCATCTAATCTCATGTTACATTATAGAAGATCTTTCATATTATAGACACACATGTAATGTGGCTCGTCATTTACAAAAAAAAAAAAGAAAAAACACAGTTTTCAATGTATTTATAAAAGATAAAACAACTCTTATACAATATAAGAGTAATTTTTTTTCCTTATTTATTGCGTGAGTCATCACTTTTAAGTTTTGGAATTCAACACCAACAAAAAAAACCTACCGATCCTTAAGATTTTTAATAAAAAATTATTTATACGAAGAACCAAATAATTTTAATTATATTATTATATTAACAAACCCCTCATTTAACCTATGTTCATACGGAAAGCAAAATTTAAGAGAAAAAATATTTAAAATTTGAATCATTTCTTTATTTGGTTAAAGAAAAAAAAAAAACAAAGTTTTCCGTTTAGAATTCTTATTTCAATTACATTTTTTTCATATCACCCGAACGAAGGGTTAAAATGCGTGTAAATCTGTTTACAAAAAAAAATTGCGTGTAAATCACACCGTTCTTAAATCATTTTTCTAGAAACGATACCAAATATGTCTGCCGCTTAATTATAATTCATTACCTACTGTTATTTCTTAATTAATTATACTAACTATATAGAAAAGGTATAATTGCATTGGTTGCGAATAATATACGCACACACGCATGACTAATAAATAATAAGGCAGTCGTGGAGGCACCTCGAGGGTATCAGATTTAAAATCATGCTCTCCTCTAACGGTGTTTTGTGAATCTTCCAACACGTGTCAGACAAAAGAGTGATTTCCATCAATATTGTTCTCCAAGAGGCACAAGGAGGGGGACCCACGAGGATGGGGCTCAGTGTCCCATGTCACATGCAACCCTAGCACGTCATGAAAGCACACGTCCCGCGCCAGCAGTAGCCGTCCCTTGACGCCGTTAGCCGGCACGCAAGGATGGCTTTGCTAGAGACAAACGGCCGTCGAATCACGTGAAGGAGGGAGTGAGGATTGTTTTGAAGGTATGGCGGGAAAACCGTTTATTATCCTCAAAGATACGGAGCTAAAAAGTTGCATGGGCCCTGTTGTTTGAAAATTGAAAAAAATGAAAAGCAGTGAGAGAGAGAGAGAGAAACAGAGGATGTTGGGGGGCAAATCCACATGAATGATTCGAAAATGGTAGCCACAGCGTGAGCGCGTCTTTTAGCAGTCACCATAGGGCAAAGTACGAAGATGAGAGAACCTCGCGTGAGTGGTGCCACGTTGTTGACAACTCAGAGGTGGACTTGTTGGGGCCTACCGTTTCTTCGTATTTCCCGCCATTTTCTTGGGTCTCCCCTCCCTTCGCGGCACTTTTTGACCGTTAAGTCTCTCTCTGGCGCCAAATTCGAAAACGGGATTATTATTTTGATCAAAACCCAAAACTTTGCTTTTCCTCTGAATTTGTTGGATGTGTTTTGGTTTCCACTTTATAGCTTAGCAGGCTACATTCCCTAATTTGACCGCCATTAGTAAAATATTCTTTCCGCTTAGTATTCATTTTCAATTGATAATGCTTCTTGCATATAGCACATGTCTGCTCACACCTAGTGTATGTGTAAAATTCGAAAAAGTATGTGTGTGACAAAAATGACGTTGGACAAATTATAACTAAATTATAAAATGTAAGCAGATATAAGACTATGTCTAACTCTTGAGTTGGTTTAATGGCGATTCAATTAAACCTCAACAATTAACTTGCCCAAATAATAATACTTTGATTTCTAAAAGTCGTAATTCTTGAAAAAAATTGGTATCCCTTAAAACTTTTAACACTGATTGATATGTATTAAAACAAAAAAAAAGGAAAAAAGTATCTAATGTTATTTTAGATAATTTTGTCTAATGTTCTTCGAAACGACGTCGTTTCGGAGTTGAAAAATTAAAAAATTATAAAGATAAAGACTATTATAACTTTGAAATAAATTAAAATTACAAAAACATCATAATTTCCGTCCCAAAATAACTTCGTTTCGATGAACATTAGATAAAGTTATATAAAGTAACTTTAGAAAAATAAACCCTATGTTGAAAAAAGTTTCCGATGTTACTTTAGATAACTTTATCTAATGTTCATCGAAATGACGTCGTTTTGGGTTGGAAAATTAAAAAATTAGAGTGATAAAGACTACTAGAACCTTGAAATAAATTAAAATTACAAAATACTATGATTTCCATCACAAAACGACGTCGTTTTGATGAACATTAGATCAAGTTAATTATCTAAAGTAACATCAGAAAAAACAAACCATATGTTTAATTGTATTCTGATTTTTTTATTCTTAAAGTTGTTTTGTAAATAGTTAATGAAATTATGAAATAAGTACTTCTCAATTTTTTTTGTTTTAAAAGTTAAAAATCAAAATACAAAATAAAAACAACTCATATATGTTTTCTTTAAAAGCTAAAAAATAATTATAATTTTTATAACTATTTTTATAAAATAAGCCTTGTCAAACAGGTTTTTTTTCTTCTTCTGAAAATCAAAAAATTAATTTTGAAAATAAAACTAAAAAAATCCCTTTGTCTTTGAAATTTTGCGCCTATCCGAAAGGGAAAAAAAAAACTTATAATAATTTAGTTAAATATGTAGTAAGCTTATGAACATATTCATTAGAATTTGTTCAAATATGCTTACTTTTTCAACAGGAAATATTTATTATTGGACTTTTAAATGTTTATTTACCATGAGACGGATTGATCATATATTCATAAATTTATTAATTAATTATATAATATATATTTATGTCATCGAATTAATCTTCAAAATTATGAAATCGATCTATGAAAGAACCAATTTAATGTTTCGATAAACCAGTATGATCAATGCTATCTATCGTATATTTTATATATATATATATATATATATATATATATATATATATATATATATATATATATATATATGCTTTAAAATTTATATATATTGATAAATTTTTTTATAAATTTATAGAAATAAAAATAATGCTTGAGTAAGGTTATATTGATAAAAAAATTGTTACAAACTTACAAATTACATTACGGACATAATATAGTTTGTAAACAAAAATTTTATAAATATAACATTTTCCATACTCTTATTCCCTTTTTTGTAATATAACTATAATTCTTTCACATGTTTTACAAATAAGTATTCAAAACTTTTAAAATAACAGACATCACTTGTGGATATTTCATTTAATGCATTTTTACAAAGATAGATAATTTTTAACTTAACTTACAGAATTTTATATTATTAATATTAAATAAAATATCTGTGTGAGAGTATAAGTTTCGCATAAATATTAGTAGTTTGCCAACTAAGAAACAGCACTGCTAGTAAATACGGAAACAGAGAGTACATGAATCACATGTGGGAGCAAAACTTCAAGATGGTGAGCGGCAGTGACAAGGTAGGCTTTCATGTCGTTGTTTTCCCCCCCGTTTTTCAATATGACATGATGGTTTTGCACCGACACATTGTTAGAATAAAGTTGTTTTAAAGCGAAATTGTCTAACATATTTGTTTTTAAATATTGTAATATAATTTTCACCCAAAAAAAAAATATTGTAATATAAATAAACAAATGATTAAAACGTCTTTATTTATTCACTTTAAAAAATGTGAAGCCGTGTTTTGTATCAGATATAGGGATACTCGTGCATACATCTAATTCAATAGAAAATACAAATTAAAAATAAATAAATTTTAATTAGATTTAAATAATTTTCGATTTCAATTTTGAAAGCTGATTTAATCAATATCTAAATCAACTTCGGTGTATGTGTAGATATATGCATATATTATTTTCTTGAGTTTTTTATTTTATTTTTTAACTAACGAACACAAAATTAGAATTATGACTAATTATAATTCTGATGATTTGTTTGTAACAGTTTTAATCAATTGTTGGAGATTTTGAATTAAATTTACAAATATAAAGTGTGCAAACTAAAAAAGATAAGAGTAATACAACTTTTGTCTTAGCCAAAATTTTTAATTCATAAAACTATGAAAGCAATACTTAAACTATATTACAATTTTGAGTTTCATCTCATGCATTATATTTGATTTTTCTTTATTTCTCAATCATTGATAAATTTGTATCTACAAATAAAGAAGAAGAATGGATCCAATTCAAACTGTTTTGAATTGGATTAGATTTAAATTTTTAAATCAAACTGATAAAATAAGTAAAATTAAATAAAATGATTTATTTACTCAATACTAATATTAATCAAATGCATGAGATTACGTTTACCAAAAAAAATATGCATGTATTTCCAAAAAAAAAAAAATGCATGAGATTATTGGAGATGTCTGTTTTTTTTTAAAAAAAAACAACACTTTATTAAATAATAAGAAGAGGGAGGTATCATTTAATGTTATACTTAATAAATTTAACACATGCATTAAAGTTGTCGCGCTATTGTAAGCCATATATATATATATATATATATATATATATATATATATATATATATATATATTTTTACACAATAACACTGAGATTGGAATCTGTAACTTGATCAAACTACCTAAATCCCTTTACTAGACCAATTTTAATGGCTTTTGCAAGGGACACTCCAAACCTCACATTTTCACCATGGGGTTAAAGACATTTTATAATTTACCGCAGTTGCTGATAGCTACCAATAGGTTATTTGGGATCAGGGGAGAGAAGCATAATATCTTGGCATAATGGGGCTATCCCATTCCAGTGTCCATATCAGCTTTTACATCCATAAAAAAATTTGGTACGTTGGATCGATCATCGTGTTTTTATTGTGTGTTTGGAAAGTGAACTTGGGTCCAGCTTGGATAATTGACTTCTCTTCCGCTTGTACAGTTGGATTTTGCTTTCTGCTTCCGATGATTTCGAAGCCGCAAATTTAAGCATTGTTTGTTGTTCATTTCTTTTCCCATTTTGTCTTTGCCCAATTGTTATTTGGCCCAAAGGGGAGGGTTCTTATTTTTTTCAGGAAAAATTGTTTGAGCTCTTGAGTAGTCCTTGGGTCATTCGTGTTAATTTGGTTGTTGCTTATGTGGTTTACTCAATGAAAATCTCCTGCACCTACCTCTTAAAATTACACTAACCCATCTTTCTTAATTTACAGGTTACAGCTCAGCTTTTAGCCACCAAAAACATACTTTAAATGAAAACAACGATCTCCAGCTGTTATGATATTAAAGTGATATAGGATTTTGCCACGTGAATTTAATTGAAATGTGAATATGATGGACATCTCGTAACTAAAAATTTACGAGATTCTGACATAAATGTGAATATCCAGCTGTTATGAGTAGGTGAGTTTAGATTCTGACATAAATGTGAATATGATGGACATCTCGTAACTAAAAACTTAACCATCAAATGAATTTGAATAGACAAACATAAAAAATATGAGAAAGCTTGAAGTAGCATTATTTTTGTCTGGCACTTAAGATATGGTAACTAACATGTATTGGCTGAACTCATTTCATTTTTTTTCATCACAATTATTGTCAACACCGCATTTACTTCTTTATTAAATACGTATGGATCATTTTGTTTGGGTGACAATTTTCAACACAGAGTATAATCTTGAATTTTCATATTCATATTAATATGGATTTATTTAGGTATTGATTACGGAACATTTGGTAGAGGATAATTTTTTTTATTTGAGAATCTCAATTTTTAGCAATATGATGAAAATACTCATTTTACGATAATATTTGAAAATTAAAAATTTAGAAAAATTCAATTTTTCATTACGTAATCCTTATGGCGCGTACCAAACGCCCCCTAAAAATATCCGATAAAAATCATATTGTACCCGTGTTAGAGATATTCCATTTCGTGTTGTAATCGTGTCGAACTGTCGATCCATAATTAAACAGCTATAAAATTATATATTTATTCCCATTTACTTTACTTTATTTATTAATTTACGATTATTTATTCAAAAAGTAAAATTGATGAATTATTCATACCGTAACCTATATAATTAACAAATCATTTTTTTTTTCTTTTTGATAAATACATGGGGCATTGCCCCACGAAACAGACAAAACGAAACATGGTTTGAAGAATAATGTTCTTTTATATATAGTCCAAAAGGAAAAAGCAAGACATTAATTTAATTTAAATATATCATCGACTATTAGAATTTTAAAATAACAATAATTTTTTCGTGTTGATGCAAATACATCAACCCAAGTCGGCACTTTTATTTTTGCCGAGCACTCGTTTTTACATGGTTAGAGGTGATAATGTTCTTTTATAGTTAAAAAGAATTTTTATATTTTTAAAATTATTTTGTAGAATAATTATGAAAATGATTGTTTTAAATGTTTTGTTTTTGTTTTGAAAATTAAAAATCAAAACATAAAACCGGACCTACAATTCTTTATATTTGTTTCTAGGAGAAAAAAATGGTTTTACCCAACTTCTTTTTGTGTGTAGGAAAATTGTTGATCTCATCTAAAATGAGATAAACATAACCCTAAAAAGAATAACTCATTGTATACTTATTTTAATTTAATTTAAGATATATCATAATGTTAAACTATTAGAATTTTAAAATAAATATACTTTTATTCATTCGATTTTAAATGAGCTCAATTAAATATTTTTTCCTTAAAAAAATAGAGGTGTCTCCTACAAGGCGTGACCGTCTAAAGGTCATTTTTAGTGGCTAAAAACCAAGAGTTTGTTTGATTGTGGTATGATTTTTTTATTTTTAAAATTATTTTGTAGAATAATTTTAGAAATAATTGTTTTCTATGTCTTGTTTTTGTTTTGAAAATTAAAAATCAAAACATAAAACAAAAACAATCTACACATACACATGTTCTCTAAATTTGATTCTACAAATAAAAAAATAGTTACAAATTTTAAATTTTTTATTACAAAACAATGCTTATCAAACAAGTCTTTTTGTTCTGAAAATCAAAAAATTATTTTTGAAAACTGATTTCAAACAAGCCCCAAATCTCTATACAATTGATTTGGCGGCTTCGCTTTCTTTTCAATTTGCACATGTAGTGCATTGTATAAATTACGAAAAGTTAAAAAAAAAAAAAAAGGAAACCAATTTTCTGATGTATGGCAACACCCTGTGATGCTTGTTAATGATTTTTTATTCATCCCAAAAATCCCACAACTTAGAGAGAAAACTCAAGTGTCTCTTGAGTGATAATCTGAGTGAGACGTATTCTTATAGTATAGAGAGTGATATTGTTTTTTGCTTGTATTTAGAAAGAGGTTATAATTTTGTCTATATAATAAAAATTTTCTTTAATCTTATCCATGATTTTTCTTAATTGGATTTTCCACCTAAATCTTATGTGTCATTTCAGTTGGTGTATTCATTGATCTTTTAACTAGTGGAATTAAAATTAAGTTAATTATATCATTCGTGTATAAAAAAATAACTCAATTTATAATGATTATTTAACTAGCCACTGTTGCAATTGTAGGAAGAAACTTTTACTTACACTTACTTATCAATTGAAATAGTTAATATGATGTTGAAATTCATATTCTTTTTAACTATATTTTAGCCGTAAGATACTCTGTTGCCTAACAATTATAAAATTACCAAACAAACAATGAATTCATATTTTGGCTGTTTCTCTACTGTAGCTTTGGATTGAAGAGATGTTTTCAATATGGTTTTAATAATTTCTTACAAAACTCTTTTACATTATTATAAAATAACGTGTCCATAAATTATTAAAAACACTTGAACATGATAACATTCAGATGAGTGAGAACTCAATCTCTTCTAGCGAAGAGTCAACAAATGATTCAGTGATATTCTAAAAAATAAAAATAACTACATTAATGATGCATAAAAAAAATCTCTTTTGTGACTTAATTTTAGTTTATTCTTATTATAAAGATTTTTACATTATCGATTTTATGTTATTACATCGTTAAAGTAGTTTGACTATGATAATAAATTAATGTTCAAAATCTTTTATTAATTTCACATATCAAAATCAAGCAATTTGTTTTTGTGTTATAATGTTTTTAATATAAACTTTTAAAACTTATTTTTAAATTATTATACTCATTCTAGCCTCACCCAATTTTCGTAAGTTGGCTTAACTTTGAATATGGTAAAGGCTTTCTTTTCTGAGAAAATTGAAATCCCATTAAGAAATTGAACCAGTGATATTAACAAATGTCAAGTAGAACAATTTTCCATGCACTCATTCATTGCGGAGTTTTCTTGTAATATTGCATAGAAGAATATACCACGTAAGTGCTCCACGTCTCTGCTCCTATGAAGCATCGATACTTCAAAAATCCTGACATATCGTGTTCGACACTTCCAGATACTCTCCGACACTCTAACATTTCCCGACACTCTAATATGCGTTGTGGAGACTCAAAAAAAGTTCAAAGGTTACGTTGCGTTTTTAGTTCCAACTATTAGATTCGTTGGATTATGATTACTATTTTATCGAGATTAATATAAACATTTGGGATATTTTTTGTTTCTTTACAAAATTGATAGATATTATAAGTTTAACTTCATGTTTTGTTAAATTATTGAGTATTAAATATAATATACATTACATAAATTAAAAATAATATTTAATATCAAAACGTGTCCTAACGTGTCGAAATCTAACATCTTTTAGAACTAACGTGTTAGAGTGTCGTGTCATATCATGTCGTGTTTCATGTCCCGTATCAGTATCGGTACTACTATTGTGCTCTCCTACTCTTAGCCTAACCTTTATTTTGAATTGTGAAATCTAGCCTATTCAATGGTATTGCATTCATTTTGTTGGCAACCCATGACAAAGTCTCAACTTTTCAGCCCAATCGTCTCATCAAACACAACATAACTTGAGCCATTAATTTAAGGTTGGCTGAGACTTCAAAGTCCAACTTTTTTGACAAAAAATATATAATGAAAAGGGTGAGGCCCAACGCCACCGTATGTAACTTGTGAAATTCAAATTCATTGCTCTTGGCCATAGGAGGATCTAAGTTCTGGTTATACTTTTTGCTGCCGTACTAACCCTCTGTTTTATTTCATATAAATTGCAATTTCGTATATAGCATACTATGTGATGTCACTGACTTAGCATTGGCTAGGCATCAGTTGCATCATCCTTTGGTGCTGATAGTGCTTGTCTTATGCTGCAATCATGTTACAGAAGTGGATGGAAGCAATCCTTGTAAGCAACTTTACACTTCCATAATCGCAAAGAAACTGTTTCGTGGATAAATTACAAGAGAATATTAAAGGAAAATAAAATAAGAATAGGAATTTGGACTGTTGTGTTTTTGGGCTACTTGGGCTAAGTGGTCGCTAAACATTCTACAAGGGACTTTGAGAAACTTTGCATTTTTGGAGGTAATCCTGCTATGCGAAATATATGCGGTCAAAATTGATTATGAGAGGTAATAATTTCTAAACTTGGGTTTACTGATGATTGATGTTTTGCTTTTAGATGTATGAATGTTGGGTAGTATTTTTCCGATGAAAGAGTTATCGTTCTCGGGGAACGGGTTGAAGTAATTTTTTTCTAGGTTAAAGATTCTTGAATTGGAACTCAATTAAATTTTTTATAGTCTTATCAATTATTAAAATCTAATCTAAAAGTAAGAAAATGATTATCAATATTAAAAGGATTCCGGGTATATCTCAAATCGTGGATGATAAAAATATTTGCATTACAGCAAATTCGTACAATGCCACCGCAGCTTTATTTCAGTTTCTGAGTTACTACATCAAGTTTAGTTTAAACTTTTAAGATTCAACAATAAGGTTTAAGAAAATCTTTTCCCAAAATTTCTTGAATGTTTCTAGAAAATTATATCAGAAATCACCTTTGATTATTCCTAATCAAGAGGGTTCATTTAACACTTAACAAAATTTCATTTTCCAATTTCTTTTTGTTGAAATACTCAAGTCTCGTTCCAATTGAGTTCTTGAGTTAAAAAGACGAAAGTATCAAATGATTGAGATAAAGAACAGTAACAATGCACACTAGAAATTTCACCCAATCATTTTGACAAACCTAGAAAAAGAAAAGAACTAGAAATTCATTTTCAGAAATATTGCAAATCTAAAGAAACATGCATTACGAATACTCAGTAAAGAAAATTCAAAGTAAAAGTTTACAAACAGGTTCTTCAAGAATCAAAGTTCCTAAACTAGAGCTAGGAAGAAAACTTGTAGAAATATGAAAATAATAGCTCGCATGCAGATCCGTGATTCCTTCCCTTGAAGATGCGTTCTCAATACACTTCGAGTTCAAGAATTGAAGAACAAACACTCAGCTTTCAAGAAATTTCACCACACTCAGAATCTATCAAAAGTAAAGTAACGAAGATTGAAAAATTCTAAATCTATATTCTCTCTTCTGTTTACTACTACATAGCTAATATACCTCCTAACTTAAAAACTAAAGAAATATGCTAAGTACTAGCTGTCCATCAAAGCTCAATCCAATGGTCCAAATCTGTCCCTTGCTTTTATTAACTTGGTCCCGTGCTTTTTTTTAACATATGCAAGCATTGGGTAAAGAAATTTATAAGTAAAATTACATTGACTTCCTTTCTTTTACCTTTTTTCAAATTGGGCCATATTATTTTTTTTGGCCCAAATACCTGCATATCACACTTTATCTAGCCCAAATAAATCAAAATTTAACCCATTAAAATATACATGATTCAAAGCTAACAATGAACAAAATAGTTCTACTCTTAAGTGCAATGATTATTACACACAATCATAAAATTGATAGATCAGCGGCGGTTCTACCTACCGATTCAAAATGCATTAAAATCTTCTAGTTTGCAAATCTGAAATCTCAGTGCATTCGTTACTACAATGACAAATAACTATGGGATTTACCTTTCCAATGAATAGTCAGGAAACATCCCTAACTATTGGGTTGCATAGAGATAATCTAACACACTTTCATACTCGATCATTTTCATGGGCTTCAATACATTCATTCACGTCATTTTTGGGAACTTCCCGTGCCTGTGCGACAGAGACTAAAGTTTGTGCCTTGGTAGCTTCTTCCACCCAACTTATTCTCGCAATAAAAGCTAACAACAAAATCAAGCAGGTAACAACACCAACCAAGAGTCCAATGAAGAGTCCAACAAGTCCCAAGCGAAGCTTGAAGGCAAAAACCACACCCAATGGCAGGGCCAGGAAATAAAATCCACCAAGATTAGCATACATGCCTAACCAAGGTCGAGCAGTCCCTCTCACTATGCCTCCACAAAGTGTAACTGGAAAATTAAACACTTCCATAAGAGCCATTAACAACATTGTCTTCTTTACTCCCTTAATAATTCCCCTATCATGGGTGAACAAGGCACCCCAAACCCCCCTCGCAGCCACCATCACCGAGCTTCCAATGCAACCAGCGAGAATGGCCACAGCCAGAGACACACATGCTGATCTATAAGCATGACCAGGTTGGTTCGCGCCAAGCTCATTCGAGACACGTGTTGAAACACAAGTGGCTAGAGATAGCATCACTGAGAAAAGCAAATAGTCAAAGTTTAACACAATAGCTAAAACTCCCAATTCTTCCTTGGCATTTGCCAAGTGGCCAGTGAGCAAAACTACAATCTCATAACACCACCACTCGAGGCACGTGTTGAGGCAACATGAACCACAAAGCTTGAACAACCTAATCCAATCCATGAAGCTCTGATCCCACCACCCTCCTTCCTTCCACCCGCTTCCATTTCTACTTTCGAGAATCACAACGTACGTGGCAAGCAGAACCACAACTATAAAATCAGTTATCCAAACCGCCATTGAAACTCCTCTGAGTCCCATGGCCTTGGAGAGTAGTATGTTAACGGGTACGTGAAAGGCTAGTGCTAAAGCAGAACTAAACATGGTAGGAACAGTCATGCATTGAGAACTCAAGTAGGCTTTTAAGGGACAGAGGAATGAAGTGATTAACAAATCAGGTATGAGATAACAAACATATGTCCTTGCCACAACTGAGATATCATGTTGTTGGCCAAAACGAATCAAAATCTTGTCAACACTTAGCCACAAGAAAGATATGGGAATTGTTACCAATATCAACAATAAGGTTGTCATGAGAAGGGTCTTGTGAAGGAGCTTGAAGTTCTTAGCACCATGTGCTTGTCCACATATAGGTTCCATGGCACCGCATAGACCATTCAAGACAGAGAAGCCAGTGACGTTAGCAAAAGTGAACCCGAGTGCGCCACCGGCTAAGCTGAGTTCCCCCATTCGACCCAGAAAAACTGTTGTGATTGCTGTCTTGGCAAACCAAAGCAAGTTCATGGCCACCAGTGGAAGGGCTATTCCTCTTTGAACTCTTAGCTCTGCAAGAAACATCTTCGCTTTGTTTGCAAGGCATTTTTGAGTATGTGATGGTGGAGGAGATGAAGGTTGTCGGTTAGTATCATCGTTTATGCTTGTGTTCTCTTCTAGTTTTGATGGTGATGACATTTTTGCTGAGATAGTGTTTTGGTGGGATTGTTGCAAAGTTTCCACTTACGTATGAGTTTGGTTACGGTTGAGTGTATGAGTTTCGTGATCCAGTGGGAGTTGTTTTATAAGGAGAAATAGATTGGCCGTATCAGCTTTACCAGGTGGCTTCCAATTGAAGAAGAGGCTTTGGTGAAAGATCTGATGAAACCATATAACGCACTTATAGTTATTGAAAGTTCCGTGGAGTAAAAGACCTTGTAATTTTTGGATCTAAATGGTCCTAACTCTCGAGTAAAAAAAGAAATTGCTGTAACGTTTTGGGAGATCTGTTAAAATGGAAAATAACATGACATATGGATTTTATTTATAGAATGAAATAACATCTCGTTAAAAAGTGATACATATATTTTGAATCTATCAAAAGAAGTGGAATTAAAGATAATAGAGCACAATAGATTTACATATATCACAAACAATCATCTCATCTAATAGTTCAAGTTGTTAAATGATGAGACTTTAATGTTTTCATGTTATTCTCTTGACGTATTTTTTTGGGCTTCAAATATGAATATTGCACAATTTTTTTTTTTATTTTGTGTTAAGTTAATTTCACTAGAAAGTGGAGAGTGATGACGATAAAGTTCGTGACCTGGTTGTTAGAAATTTTTCTTTATGTGGATAATATTAATTAATTAATTTTCTGTTTTAAAATTAATTGGGCTAATGAATATTCCAATTGTTTTATTTTGATAAGCCCGTTGTGATCATGTTGAGTTGGGCTTTTGGCATTTGTTGGTATTGGGCTTAGTTGGGCAACAGTGTCGGCTTTAGCGTGACTCTGGTTTTCCGTGTTGAGTGGACCTAGTGGACACAAATTCTCTTTAGAGTATTTGGCTTGGTCCTTTCTCTAGCCTATTTATATTGATATTAAGTTTCATGAGCCATCATGCTCCCATCGCAGAAGGCTGCCATTTTGGAATAGGTCAGAGAGTAAGACTCTAGCCATGAGATCTAGGTTCTTCGCTCAGTAGATAAGATGGCCAATCAAGTACACAAATTTCTCTTCAGAATGAAATTGATATGTTATGTTTTATCTATGATACATGTATCGATCTTTGGGTTAAATTATTGTATGAAAAATTCTTACATTTGGTATCAGAGCAAGCATGTATGATTTTAAGACCCATAATCAAGTGCGATTTATTTATTTTTTTAATCTGGGTTGTTGAATACAATTGCGATTTATTTTTTAAAATCTGGGCTGTTGAATTTCTATTATTGCTTCTATCAAAACCTTTTTCGTGAATATTATATGGGAAAAATAAGTATCATGTTGTAGGATAATTTTCTTGTCATGCTATATAGATAATAAGTGTGGGGTCCATCATGTTTAAAATAAAAAGAAAAAAAAAATACAACATAATTACCGATGTATATGTAGAAAATTTTGTATTTGTCATGTGACAAATGCAGGGACAATGACCATATTGTCACATTTTAGCTAAAAATTTACCGGATTGACACGCTATGAAAGTTTTTTTGTCAAAATGCCACGTCACAATTCCGCTGTTCTGACAAGCGAGAATGGAATGGACACGTGTCAGTATCTGAATGGTCAACCATTCTCGTTGGGCTGCCCAGCTAGAATCATAGAATGCTGACACGTGGCAAAAGTATAGGCATTCTCTGGATGTCTGCGATTTTGCCACGTGTCAGCATTCTGTCATTCTAGTTGGGCAACCCAGCGAGAATGGTTGACCATTCAGACGTTGACATGTGTCCAGTCCATTCTCGTTTTTCAGACCAACGAGATTGTGACGTGGCATTTTGGCAAAAAAAATTCTTGGTGTGACGATCTGGTAAATCTTTATTAAAGGGGTGTCAGTTTGGTCAATGTCCCAATTATATATACATATTTTCATTATATATTCATGTTATCTCGATTTTCGTAAATTACATTTTACACTGTTTGTGACAAATCTCGTCTTGATTGGGTTGGGTTTGTCAATCAGCATATATTGGCATGCAGATAGTCTTGATTCACAATTGTCTTGATTATATATATTATAGTTAGCATCGCAAACCTTATTTTATATATATTTGCTTACTAACTATTTGATTTACGCAAACCTTATTTTATATATATCTGCTTACTAACTATTTGATTTACGTGAATATATATATAAGGTTTCAATTCTGCACTGTCTATATATATATTTTGACCTTTCATGAGAACGTGAAAACGATATCACATATAAGAAAAAAAAATTCTATTTTGAAAACGTTGTATTAGATTTTTCAATTTGCGTGTATGCTAAAGTTCCCCATTTAAATTCTTATAAATATTCAAGGGAAATTATACTTTTATGTTATATAAGACTATTTTCTCATTTTACACTCACATAAAAGATGTGTCTCTTCTTTTTTCTTTCTTTTTTTAAAAATTGGTGGGCCCCATTTAATTTATTTCACAACATAAAATAATTTCTCTCATACAACATGATAGAAGTAAAACCCAATATCCAATGATCGAAAAGAAATTATATTACAAATTATATAAATTTTGGAACGCACTTGCCTCGATTCTTTGGAAATAGAATAAGGTTTGTTTAGTAATCACCGATTTGGATACATGGTATACTTCATATTATGCAATTTGTTTTAATGGTTGCATCGATCGATATTGTTTGGTATCTCGATTATTGTGCTTCTATATTCTTATATAAGAAGTTGAACGATTTTTCTGAATTAATAAATTATTATAACAAATAATTTGTTAATAATTAGTATGTTACATTCATATTGGATGTTGCGTTATTATTTTGATTATAACTATTTATTCTTTTAATGTAATATTAGGAATGCATATTACTTATTATGGGTCAAGTTTCTAATGTGCTTGAATGCTTTTCAAAGTGATGTCATATCCAAAATTATTATACAAAAATATCTTACTCTTGTGATAAAGGACGTTCTAATATCATATAAAGAAACTAAGTCAATCCAAAAATTCAAGTTTTTTCTTCTTTTTTATGGTATAAACCATTCGAAATCCAGAGCTCTCCTTAAGTCTTAATATAGCAGCGTATCAAAGACTCGAAGTTGAGATCATTGATTAAGTTAGAATAATAGATAATTTAATTTAATTTTGTTTACCCGCCAAATGCTACCTATGTTTACAAACTAATTGTAATTGTAAACAAAGTTAAACAAAATAAAATGCAAAAGGGATTTCACCAAAAAATGAAACTGGCAACTTTTTATTTTTCCCAGAAAACTGGTATGAAAACCATAACGGACGAATTCCAAAGTGCAAAAAGTGAAAATTCCTTCACCCTGCGAACCATCAGTTGTGGCTTGTCAGCAATGTGAGATATGGCTGTCTCCCTGTTCTTGATTTCATGTACTTTGTAATTCAATTTATGGAAACCTATTCAGAGTATGATGAGCAAATCTGGAAATGAGTAGGTGTAAAATGTGATGTAAACATTATTCCATATTCAATTCAAAGAACACAAAATTTCTTAAAATGCGCTTAGTTTACAAAAAATTCTAAATCACTTGTTACGTAAAGTGAAAATGAACTGGGTGTAAGGAAGGGATTAATTTAATATGATTTTATCATGTTTTGACTTGCTTTACTTTTCACTCAAACCTGGCAAATTTGAAGTAGTTATTTTAAACTCTTTTAAGTTTTTATTGCTATTTGATCCATTTTCACTTCCATTTTTAAGTTTCATATTTTCTATCAATCATAGCCCTAATGTGTCACACGAAAAAAAGAAGGATAAACACAATAGAACAGTACCATAAAGGGATATATGCCCCAACATACGCTTACATGATGTTTACAGGGAACTTAAAATTCTGGAAGGTTAAGATCGGTAACAGATGGTGGTCCTTAAGCATATGCATAGCCTGCCAGTGCCAGGTGTTAAGAGTGTTAGTCCCACATTGTGTGTGTCTCATAGTGTTAGTCCCACATTGTGTGTGTCTCATTGTATTCTTCAATTGGTTTGCTATATAATAGAACCAATGTTGTGTAGTTTAACACAACAAGGATTACTATCAATTCCTCTTGTATCTTGATATTTATCATGGTATCTAGAGCCTAACAAGAGGAATCTTAATCCGCTTAACTTAGTTCTCTTTTCCATAATTTCAATATGGTTATAGAGAGATATCACCCTCCTTGAGGGATTCCCGTTGCTATTTCTTTTTCGGGTTTTTCTTAGTATGCTCTGTAACTGCAGCTTAGACTGATCTGTCACATCAGAAAAGAATGATCTTTGGGAAGCTGTTGGGTTGACCGCCGTTGATCGACCACCGTTGACTGCCGTCTCCTGCGATTTTTTTGATGACTTTCCGGCGACTTTTCCGACGATCTACTAGCGTCTCCGACGACTTTTCCGACGACCCACCGCCGTCTCCGGTGACTTTTCCGATTCTGCGAAGTTTTTTTTTTTTTTTAATCTTCTTTCTTCCCAAGATGGACTATTTATACTATTCATCATCCATCTTGAGGGGGAGCACCTTCCATGTTGCTGATGGTCATTCCAGCACAATTGTCTTTGCCGATGATAATTCCGGCACCGAAGTTCCTCGTGAGGGGGAGCACCTTCCATGTTGCTGATGGTCATTCCAGCACAGTTGTCTTTGCCGATGATAATTCCGGCACCGAAGTTCCTCTTGAGGGGGAGCACTTTCCATGTTGCTGATGGTTATTCCAGCACAGTTGTCTTTGCCGATGATAATTCCGGCTCCGAAGTTCCTCTTGAGGGGGAGCACTTTCCATGTTGCTGATGGTTATTCCAGCACAGTTGTCTTTGCCGATGATAATTCCGGCTCCGAAGTTCCTCTTGAGGGGGAGCACTTTCCATGTTGCTGATGGTCATTCCAGCACAGTTGTCTTTGCCGATGATAATTCCGGCTCCGAAGTTCCTCTTGAGGGGGAGCACTTTCCATGTTGCTGATGGTTATTCCAGCACAGTTGTCTTTGCCGATGATAATTCCGGCTCCGAAGTTCCTCTTGAGGGGGAGCACTTTCCATGTTGCTGATGGTTATTCCAGCACAGTTGTCTTTGCCGATGATAATTCCGGCTCCGAAGTTCCTCTTGAGGGGGAGCACTTTCCATGTTGCTGATGGTCATTCCAGCACAGATGTCTTTGCCGATGATCATTCCGGCATCTTCCATGTTGATGTTCATTCCGACGCCATTTTTAGCACATTGTTGATTTTTGGTTTCTCATATAGGAGATTTATTTTGATGTTATGTTACTTGGTCATTTCATTTTGTTGATGTAGCACTGTTGCTTTTGGTTCCTAATAGGAGTATTATTTATGTATCAAGCTTGTAGCATATGATCTATATGCTACAGCTTGAGGGGGAGTGTTAAGAGTGTTAGTCCCACATTGTGTGTGTCTCATAGTGTTAGTCCCACATTGTGTGTGTCTCATTGTATTCTTCAATTGGTTTGCTATATAATAGAACCAATGTTGTGTAGTTTAACATAACAAGGATTAATATCAATTCCTCTTGTATCTTGATATTTATCACCAGGGTAGCCTAAAATGGATGCCAGATTCTGAGCTATATATGACGAATTGAAGCAGTTTCATAAATGGCTTATATGCTTCGGTTGTGGTGGAGAAGAAATTTTGAAGAGTAACTTTATTTTTTTCCTTTTTGGTAATAAAATGTGGAGATGAGATGTGCTCCGGAGCCTTCCTATGGGAGATATAAGTGTCAGAGAATAATATAAATCATTGAAAAAAGTTCCTTACCCAACACCTTAAGGTTTTGAGTTAAGTAGTTCTTAAAATGACATCAGAGCTTGAGTGACTACAAGGTCACAAGTTCGATTCTCACCTCCCCTACTTTAAAGTGGAATTAAAATAAAGAACACAAAAGTAAACCAAAAATTGGCCCTGTACAATATCCACGCTTCTAATCCAAAGGACTCTTGTGTGAGGGGATGTGTTAGAGAATAATATAAGATTTTAGATTTAAGTAATTCTTTACAAAAAGCCCGGCCTAGGAAAGACACAAAGTCATTCTTTGACCTAGAAGTAAATGTATTCATTCCGGGTACAACTGAACACCTCGCACCAACACAGGATGTGCCAATAAGACTAGACAGACTTGGGAACATAGTGAGATTAGTGGAACAGTGACCAAAGTGCGTTCACCAACTTTTTTACCTAAATGCCACGCGAACAGTCTTATTTCCCAATTTACCACGGGGGCAAGTTCGTTACCCGGTGTAGCGAACTCGGTTGGCTGACGTGTCACGTTTCTAGTGGATAACGAGTACCAAAAAAAAAAGTTTGAAGGTCGCTACATGGGGTAGCGAACTTGGTGTCCACTAGAAATGTGACACGTTAGCAAACCGAGTTCGCTACACCAGGTAGCGAACTTGCCCCGTGGCAGATTGGAAAATAAGACTGTTCGCGAAACATTTAGGTAAAAAAGTTGATGAACAATGGCAATTTGGTCACTGTTCCGAGATTAGTTGTTCAGAACAAATGGACCTCCAGGAAATCCAATAATTATGTGCCAACACATGTTCGCAAACACATTCATTGATGTAACTTCAAGGCATCTCCACTTGGAAAATTTCTTTGGTGCTACGGATGCACCCTAAATTCGGTGCATCTTCCACTCATATTGTGATACGTGTCTTATTTTTGTCAAATCAATAATAAATAATTTATTTTAAAATTAGGGGAGAGAGTGATTTAATATAAAGTAAGACACGTGTCATAATATGAGTGGAAGATGCACGAGTTTTCGGTACATCTGTAGTACCAAAGATATTCTCCACCACTTGTGACATAGTCTGACAAATAGCTATTAGGCTGCCACTCTCAACCAATAAAATGGAACGCTGCTATACAAAGATGGCTTAAGCGAAGATATCCTTATACTATAAGGGCATATTTGATGCATAGTATTGGATAAGGCCTGATAGCATAAGGTTTGATTGTATAAGATGTGATTAAATTTTAATGTTATCCAGCATTTGGTATGATATTGTATAAGAAAATATTTTCTAATATTTTAAAAATTAATATTATTAAAAAATTATTTTAATATTTTAATATATTAATATTGAAATGATATATTAGTTCTTGAGAATTGTACTTATAAGCAATATTAATACATCAACCCCTCATCAAGCCTAGTCCCTCTCCCTTAGGCCAGATTAAGTTATATATCATTTTGATGTATTAAGGGGTCCTGCTGTATAAGCTTATACTATACGATTGTCATACCAAATAACTGAAAATGTCATAACGTATAGTATAAACTTATACTATCAGGTCTTATACGTTAGAACAAACATGCTCTAATTACAAAGACATTCAACCAAGGAGAGGATCATATATCCCTAATACTAGAGTTACTGAACTATTGTATCATCCATAACCTCTAGTTGTCCACTTTTCCTCTTGACTAGTTTCTCTCTCTAAACCATTTAAACACTTACCCAATTATCTCGCATACACAATATCTATCTCGCTCAATCTTTTCTTTCCCTTTCTCTTCATCAACATCATCAAATTCAATCGTGTGTGATTCAACCCCATAACATCATCAAATTCAATCGTGTGTGATTCAACCCCATAGATATTGGACCAATCAAGATGAATATAGAGGTTGTCTTGTTTGGGTAATATTTAATATTTCCTTACTAATATAAGTTATATAACACTTTCAAATCAATTAGGATTAGCTCGGTTTAGAATTCGATCCATTCTCTCTAAAATTTTGTACATAAAGTAAAATAAATTATATCCGTTTCAACTTTCAACTTTCAACTTTCGTTTCTCTGATGTGAATTTATAATCATAATATATTGTGCTAGTCAGGTGATAGTGGAGAAGGCCTGAATTGTATCATTATATGGCGTAATAAAATTAAGCACACGCATATAGATTTTAATGCGCATCATGGATATGGGAGATGGTGAATTTTAGCCATTAATTTTACTTATATCTAATGACTTAATTTATTAGATAAAAATTCTGGCTCTTTATATTATTCAAAATTTAATATTTAATACGAGTTAATGCGAGAGAATTTCTACTATCCACACACATATATAGTAACAATTTTTTTTTTTCTAACTCATCATTTTATAATGCACTATTTTACTATTGTTGATTTATATTTCATGTCACATGATAGGTCTATTCCCGTACCCGAATTTATAATCATTGAAAATTCTAAGGTTGTCGGTTGGAATAAAGAGAGAGAGGATGATGTGCTTACCAAAAAATATATATATATATATATATATATATATATATATATATATATATATATATATATATATATATATATACATACATAGAGAGGGATAACTGATCAAAATGTCACTGTTCACCAATTTTTTTATTTAAATGTCACGCGAACAGTCTTATTTCCCAATCTGTCACGGGGGCAAGTTCGCTTCTGACACAGGCGAACTCGATTTGTTGACGTGTCACATTTTTAGTGATAACAAATATCAAATTAAAAAAAAAAACAAAAATTGGAGGTCGCTACCATGTAGGCGAACTTAATAAAAAGTGAAGGTCGCCTGTGTCAGACGCGAACTCTGACACCACTAACTTCCTGACACATCATCATGCATAGTTCGCCTATGTCAGAAGCGACCTTGCCTGCGTGGCAATTTGAAAAAATAGTTCAAGAGCGTGGCATTTAGATAAATTTATGTGGGAACAGTGACACAATGATCATTGTTCCCATAGAGAGAAGGGGGATGATGTGTCACTTCTAAAATATGGTACAATACTACAACGTGTAACTGAGTATGCAAATGTCCAAATGTTCTTGCTTTCAAAGTGTGAAATACTAACCCCCAAGGGCAACTGAGCTCCCAAGGATTTACTTGAGTCAGTGGTTCAAATCCTGCATCAAGTAAATTCTTGGAAAATCTTTGGGCGCCAGAGGAGGAAAGTGTCTCTTTCTCGGTCGGGGGATTAGTCTCATCCTTCCTCCGGTAGCGAAGCTCAATGCATCTGCTGTTTCAATGAAGGGTTAGCCTACAGGGCCGTACCCTGAGGATAAGGTAACTGGAGGAGGTTAAATGGGAATACCACCGGATTATACCAAAAAAAAAAAAGTGTGAAATACTGCTGTAGCTGTGAGGTGACAATGTGGTGTTTGGAGGTGAGAGTGAGTGTGCTTTACATGAATCACATTGTGATTATTTGGAGAGAGGAATGAGATATCATGCAACTCCAATAGTGAAAGTGGGGATTGCGGCGAGTATAGGGATAATATTTTTGGTGCATCAGATGTATCGAATTCGGTACATTTTTTTCTTTCCAAATTTAGAAAATATTTCATCACTTTTAATTTTTTTTTTTATTTCCCACCACATTACAAATTTTACCAAATTTAGAAAAAATTATACCGAGTTCGATACATCTGATACACCAAAGATATTTTCGAGTATGGGGTTATTCTACCGGTTGATTTTGCAAGCCAAATTAATTTTGTTGGAGAAACCAACATCCAGTCTTGATAAGGTTATTATGGTGTCGAAGTCAAATCAAACTGAGATTTGAATTAGTGGAGTAAGTATAAAGAGTTATGTCTAGACTAATAACTATAGTTTTTGGTTTAGCGATAAGCGCTCATTTGATTTTCCAAGACCAACATTGTTCAGATATATAAAATCATTAAAAAGTCCTCATTCACCGGCTTAAGTTTTTGGGTTGAATTGGTTCTTTACATGGTATCAGAGCTTCAGTCACCAGGTCACGAGTTCGATCCTCATCGCCCTTCAGTCACCAGGTCACGAGTTCGATCCTCATCGCCCCCCACTTTCGAGTGGAATTAAAATACGCACAAGGTAAACAAAAAAAAATTGGGCCTTTGCAATATCCACACTATAAGGCCAAAGGGCTCTTGTGTGAGGGGGTGTGTTAGTGAATAATATTAACACCTTAGGGTTTTGGGTTGAAGTGGTTTTTTACATGGTATCAAAGCCTCGCGTCCCGGGTTTGATCCTCGCCGCCTCCCACTTTCTTTCAAGTGGAATTTCTTTGTTCGCACATGTAAGTGAGCCTGTGCATTATCTACCATTCAATCCCCGTGGGCTCTCGTGTCAGAGGTGTGCTGAGATATATAAAACCATTAAAACCCTCACCTAACAGCTTAAGATTTTGGGTTGAATTGGTTCTTTACATGGTATCGCCTCGTGTCTCGGGTTCGATCCTCGTCGCCCCCCACTTTCTTTCAAGTGGAATTTATTTGTTCGCACAGGTAGGTGGGTCTGTACATTGTCCACCCTTCAAGCCCAGTGGGCTATCGTGTGAGGGGGCGTGTTGAGATTATATAAAACCATTAATGTAGCTTCACCCAACAGCTTAACCTTTTGTGTTAAATTGATTCTTTATTTTTTATCAAAAAAAAAAAAAAAAACTGGTTTTTATATGGTATCAGAGTCTCTCGGTATATCGGGTTCGAACCTCACCGCCCCCCACTTTCTTTCTCGTGGAATTTCTTTCTTCGCATAGTTAGGTGGACCTGTGCATTGTCCACTATTCAAGTCCAGTGGACTCTCATGTGAGGGAGCGTATTGAGATATATAAAACCATTAAAAAACCCTCACCCAAACTTTTGGGTTGAATTGGTTCTTTACAAACATCATAACACCCAATATGAAATTGTAGTCAGATCGAACTACAATATTTGACAGGGTAAGTAGAAAAATTTGCTCTTTTACTAACAACCGTAACTTTTGATCCAATGGTAAGCTTCATCCAACAAATTTCAATCGGTTGATGCCCGTTTCCCAGTTAGGCTGAAGGAAATATTCATGTTAATGATGTGAGCTCCAAGCACGGATGACCGAATAAAGGGAAGGCTACTAGGAAATCTGTGTGTAATAAAAGGAATTTTGAGTAGAGTATATATGATATATTGTGCGGAGGATATGGGTATTTTCAAATGTAACATTCTAAGGAATCTTGAAATATATGGATGGGAATCTAGCCGACGAATCCGACTTTGACAGAAACACAATCTAAACCAAAGTGATTGAGGAAATTGTAATCTACCCGCGAGCAAAGGGTGGAAACAGAATCGGAATATCACCTTAAATCAAAATTGGAGGTACTTTGTTTTAAATTTGATACAATCCTCAACAATCAGAATGATACAAAAAACCAGTCATGTATTGATTAAGAGATAGATTCACACCCCACCAAGCACGAGACTAATTGACAGTGATTATTCTAGCTTCACCCGTGGTTTCCAATTAGAGTCTTTGGGAATGTTTTTATGATTATATTCGGCTTGACCGAAATAATCGAGTAAATGATAAATTTATAAAAAAATATAAAAAAAGAGAGTTAGTTTAACTATCTTCAATATAAATAAGTTATCTATATTAAATTCTAAACGACGTCGATTTGGATGGAAATCAATATATTTTTGTAACTATAATCTATTTCAGAGTTATAATAATCTTTCTCATCATAATTTTTTAATTTTCCAACATAAAATAAAATCGTTTTGAGAGTAAATATAAATAACTATCTTCATTTACTGTAAAAATATTATAATCATAAAAAATTCACACCACTATAGAATGATTCTCCAAGATAAGGTGGGATAACGGCTTGTCCATATATAAACCTAGTGATTGTTTAAGCTAATCATCTAACTTGTTTCTTCTATCCCACTTGTTACCTTCGTACCACATTATGACAAGGTTTCCAGTCATAATGCACAAGTTAAGCATATATAATTATGGGAAAGGATCCATTCACAATTTCTTTTTTACAAATTATATTATATATTCTCAGGAGTACATTACTAATTGAGTGTATTTTTGGAAATACATAGCGTAGTTTGTAAACAAAAAATTTATAAATAAAATTCTCCCTTATAATTATATATATGGTAAATAATTATATATATGGTAAGGAATGCTACAAGCACTTTAGGCCTCACTGAACCCTATGCAAACTAGTAACAGGAAATATAACAACAATTCTTTTATGTTATTCACTAATAAACAACAATTACATTAATATTAGGGAAGTATTATATTTATAAAAAATTTATTTACAAATTTTTATAAACTATAGTATGTACTCCTAGAAGTACACTAGGTTACACTATGTACTTCCAGAAGTACATAGTATAATTTATAAAAAAAGATTTGTAAACGGATCTCTATATATATATATATATATATATGAAGATGAATATTCTTACTACCAAAATATTCCACTACCAACTTACTACCCATCTAATCATCATTGGATCAACATTTTCTCTCTTGAGAATTTTTTTAACATTTTCTCTCTTTGATCCAATAATGATTAGATTGGTAGTAAGTTGGTACTAAAAAATTTTGGTAATAAAAATATCTTATATATATATATATATATATATATATATATATATATATATATATATATATATATATATATATATATACAACACTGTAGAGAAAAGGAGATGACTAGTGGTCTACGAGAAACATATATAGGCTCTGTTTGATAATCCTGATTTTAAAAACAGTTTTCTAGTTTTCAAAACAAAAAAACTCGTTTGGTAAGTTTTTTATTTTGTAAAAAAAAAAAGTTTTTAAAATGTTACTGCTTTTTTGTTTTTAGAATCAAATTTAGGGAAATGTCTGTGTTGATTTTGTTTTCTGTTTTGGTTTTTAACTTTCAAAACAAAAAAAACACAGAAAATAATTGTTTCCATAATTATTCTACAAAACAGTTTTAAGAACAAAAAAATCAAAACACAACCAAAGCGTACGCATGAAATTTTCCGGTGGAAATTGAGGTGTACCTCTTTGCTTTGTCAAGATGATAAAAGGGGGTCGTGGTGTTTGGTGACAGCAGATTGAACCATTTTATATTTCTAATGGAGCTAAATTGAAAAGATGGAAATGTTTCGGAACAAAACATTTAATATGTCATTAGAAGGGGTAGGGTATGCAAAACAAGGCGATAGCCGATACTTCAATCAAAAAAATCGCTGCAATCCAAATGGTGTTTTCAACATATTGGATTCCTTAAACTATAACATCAACTAACTCTTTTTTCTTTTTTTTTGTGTGTGGAAAGTATCAGCTAACTCTTCTTGACATAAGATTCTTGTTTCTTATCAAACGGCATTTGCATTAATACAGGGGGTCCTCGCACTGTCCTACATGGAAGCAGGTTAAATGTGGTACAATATCTAAAATTCAAATGTGTATGCGAAGTAACATATTAAAAGAAAATATATCAAGAAGTGCAGAAAATATTGATGAACCTAATGTTCTAATTTTTTTTGAGTAAATATCTTTTTTGGTACTCAACAAATTTCACTATATTTATTTTACCCCTAGCAATTAAAAAGGCTATTCGTGGTCTTTAAGAAATTCAAAATGAACTCATTTGATTGAAATCATGATTTCTCACAAATTTAAAAAGACCTACATTAATCCCTCAAAAGGACTACTTTGAAATTCTTAAGGACCATGAATAATCTTTTTATTTGTTAGGGACTAGAGTGAGTATCGTAAAATTTGCTAAGTTACTTTTTTTATTTATTAGAATGTAATTCTTTTTTTTTTTATAACATTAGAATGTAATTTTAACACGTATAATTTTTCGTCAAGTCAATAAAAAAGTCTCCCTGACATTTTTTGACCTAACAAAATGATTACTTGTCATGGTGCATAAGCCCACCCAAGCCCACCAGAATTAGGAAGATTCTATAGGAACTGCTTTTATATCATAACTGGTAATTAAGAATTTTGTTAACGTGAATACTTAGAACATGGGTTAAGAACAAAAAATAATGTTTATGTATTTTAATTGTTTATTTTTAAAATATCAAATACTTTTATTTTTTTCAGTATTAAGTATATAGTTAATGAGTTCGCTTGTTCTGCAGTTACTACATATAAATGATCTACAATAAGCTCAATACGACGTCGTTTTGGACGGAAATCATGGTGTTTTTAATTTATTTCAGGGTTATATACTCTTTATATTTATAATGTTTTAAGATTTAAACAGCAAAACAACGTCGTTTTGAAAATAAATACAGATAACTTGTCTGCATTAACTGCAGAAATATTTTTCTCATAGTTAATATTTAACATGTGTATTAGGAATATACCTTGACAAAACTCATTAATTAAAAACAATTGTAGGATGATAAGGACTAAATATATTGATCACTGTGAGTGATGACCATTGTTGTCAAAAATTAATATAAAAATGTAGAAAATTATGTTTTTACTGAAGTGATATGTGTTAAAATGGAAGTAAAAACTCCCTTCAGTATGATAAAAACTCCATGCAAAAGCGTAAAAACGATAAAATGCAAGTTTTTACGTTTTTACCTAAATCAAAAATTTGAATCGAGTCTTATACGACAAAAGAAATCTATTTCCTTTTCCACTAAATCAAAATGCATAGTATCTTCTTCTAGCTATTTGGAAGAAAAAAAAACCCTCGCGTGAGGTCGCTATTGCAGATAAAGAAGAGGTGAAGTCATTGGTGAAAAATTTGAGTACCAAGCTAAGGTGGGTTTTTTTTTTTTTTTGGTACAGAGCTGAGGTGGGTTTTGAATTAATCTATTATGTTGTTATACGAGCAAGAGAAAAGGATATCGAGGACATAGAATTAGTGCAAAATGATGTGTTTAATTTGAACTAATTGAAATAATTTAGAAGTTATTAAACTTTATTCTTTTGATGTTTTGAAACTTGATTATATAAGTTATTAAACTTTTTTTATATTTTTGGACTCATGTCTTATAAGTTATACAGTTATATGATTTATATCTTTTAAATATGAAATTATTCATTAAATTTTAAGTAGTAACTTATGTGATATATATATATATATATATATATATATATATATATATAATTTTGTATCTTGACCATAAGTAATAGTAATATTTTATGTCGTTTCAACGATTTAGATTTTTATCACCCCTTCTCGATAATTGAGACGTCGATTATGTTTAAAGGGAATTACATTTCATTTTTTATGTTACATAAAAAAATTATTATCTCCTATACTCACGTCTTTCAAATGGGACCCACAAGATTTTTTTTTTTCTCACCTTCAACTTTTTTTCTCTCTCCTAAATAAGAGAAGTATTACCCTATTTTTAATGGGCTTAGTAAACGGTTCTATTTTTGTAATTGATTGCGAAACGAACCCATACATACGAGTGAGCCTCAACTATTGATGCTATAGCGGTTTGAACTATGGAAGAGGAGCTCCACAAAATAGCTAGGGCCCAAACTTCAGAATCACAGAACACACTCACTCTAAATTCTAGCCCACAAAAGAGACTCTTTGTAGCTACGATTTTTCTCTAGCTACAACAAAAATTGTTCGCCAAAAAATACTAAAAAAAAGTGAGTCATTGTCAGTACCGGGATAGATATGTAAATAGAATATTCATTTAGGTTAATTAATGTACGTGAAATTCATCATTTGCGAATCTCCAATCAATTATTTTTCTTATTCAAAATTCTATAGTGTAAAATTTTGAATTTTAAAAGGATATTTATGGGAAGTAATGAATTCACCTCTGACACACTTTTAATTTTTTCGAAAATTTTTATTTGTATATTGCCATGACATAATCATACAATTAAAGAATAATATATTTTGTTTATTTTCATTGAGAACACGAATGCAGTTGATGCATTTGTCCTAGTCCAAAATCTTCCCCTTAATTGGGCTTGCTAATTTGTCTTAATATGCATCCATTTCACCTAGCCTGTCTAAGATTTAAGATAGAGTTGGGTTGAGCAAAACAACATTATATTCAGTACATTGCCAAATTTACCTTTATTCATAACTTCAAAGTTCAGATCAAAAGTGGATTTGGCATCAATTTCACAACAAAAAAACACATGCAAAAATAAAAAAGATTTGTTTTAAATCATGGCCTATTGTGCCTCGCGCTCCAATCCTGAAATTAATCATGATGAACGAGTGGTATAAACTTGTTGCACACTCAACCGAAAAAAAGGGAAAAAGTTTTTAAAAAAAAGGGAAAAAAAGAGGACCCGTAATGGGCTGCTTATTAAAATAAGCTGTGAACGGATCTGATCTAGGCCCAGTTGGCCAGTTTATCATAGTGCGACTCATTCCAATTTAAGAAGTTTTGTGAGGTTTTTTTTTGACCCATTTACTCTTCGTTAATTAATTAATAATCATTTTATCCCTTATTCGAAACTATCTAAGACTTAAAAATTTAATCGATTAAATATCACTCGTAGCCGATTAAATCTTCAACGTACCCTTTTCATCCTAGCATAAAGCTTTAATGCATCCTCCACAGCTACCCCAGGCCTCCACCGTCATCAATTTCATACTCTTTTAAGCAAAGTCATTTAGAATAGGCATCAAGGGATTGCCCTCGCCACCATCCATAGGAGCAAAACTGGGCATCCTGCTCACGCTTTACGCTACAGTACACAATTCGCGTTATTAGTAATAACAAACAGGAAGAGAGAAAACCAAGCTAATGCAAACTATTTCATACGATAGTTGAAGCCCGATTTCTAAAACTGAATGAATTCAAAAAAGCTCATTCTCGGGCAAGTCCTAATTTTTTTTTTTAATGATGTCTAAATATGTGTTTAGCTGGGCAATTGAGATGGTTGTTCAGACAATGAGTTTTCAGCATACCAACTGGAATGGCCGAAGAAAAAAAACTATATATACCAACTGGATATTATGTGAAATCATTAACTACTCATGTCAACGCAGGTAACATTGGGTGAAGCATACTGTGTATCCTACCTGGTAAGGGTACGGCAGATAAGTATATCATCGTTTCCCGGTAGCTTTCAGATTAGTTGATTGCCAGCCACCAGTCTCCTTGTAAAATTTCTTGGGCTGAAGATTTAATCGAGTACAAAGAGATTTAATCGATTAAATCTTCAAGTCAATATTTTTTGTCAATTTTGATCATTTAATCGATTAAATCTTCAAGTTAATCGATTAAAGAGAGACATGTTGGTATATAGTTTCGAATAAGGGGAAAGATTATTATTAATTGATTAATAAAGGGTAAGAGGGTCAAAAAATCAATTTTGTGAACTTAAAAAAAACATTAAGAAGTTCAAGTTTTAGTCAATGCCAACTTGCCAAGTATGTCTGAGCTGTGTCGGTAACATTACCTTGATTAGGCACGCAACTTATTCAACACAGAGCTCGTATAAACTGAGGGAGAATCATATATTGGAGATGGAGAGGAGAAAAACTAAAAACAAGAGAGAAAAAGAAAATAAGAAAAATATATGGTGTAAAAAAATTGTGGCTATAGAGATTTTTTCGTGTGTAAATAAAAACTTTGTAAGGTTAAGATAAATTAATTGAATTTGCTAATGAGTACCTTATATGGCATTGGCTAATTAATAAAATTTTAAAAATATTAAATAAAAAAATTATTTAATAAATTGGAAATTTAATATTTTTTTTAGAAATTAAAAATATTTAATAGAAAATGCCAAATATTCCGTCCACTTGAAAATATGTCCTTTTGAAAAATAATTCTTTATTTATATATATGCCATTTGAAAAATTAAGAATATATTGCTTTTTTTTTTTATCTTTTTGTATTCTGACTAAATGAAATGAGATTGCTTACCAAAAAAAAATGAAATGAGAGAAAACGCTAAGGAAATAATAAAATTTTGATTATCTTAATAAAATATAATATAGTCAAATATAATTATATATTTTTTATAGTTAAAATCATTAAATACTATTTTATTCTTTATATAAAAATCTTAAATGACAGATATTTTGAAATTGAAATAATATTTTTAAACCACAACTATTATACATTTTTTTAACTAGATCCTACTTAACTAGCTAGCACGCAAAAAAAAAAAAATGGTATCTCGGGTTACAATTCAAGTGACGGCCAAGAAATTATTCCAATCAGCATCCATTCACGTGTACACAAAAATTTGTTGCCTTCCCTTAGAATCTAACGTTCATTAATGAATAAAAAATACTGTACACACTACGACAATGATTATTAATTAATCCTTAATCATCCTCATGTGATAAGGTTTCTGTTGGTCATCCCTTGAAAAGAATAGTTAGAGGGGGACGGCCTTAAACCTGAAATAAAGGGTTCTTTGTTCTGCGAGAAAGCTGGAGCATGCAAATTGGATCGTGAGTGCATTTACCGTGGAACTTCATTTCCAATACCCAATTACTTTTTTGTCACAAATATTTGTGTTGCATTAATTATATTAAACATAAGTTTTATTAACGTGTGCCGTAAGGCTTCGTTTTGCACAAGGCATCCTCTCCTTAGGCACGCGTAGGCTTCGTCCAATAGCTTTTTCTCTTGCAAGCGGGTCAACCAAATTGAGAACTCGTCCAAGCTATGTTTTAGCGAGATTTGATTCTATTTTTTTTTTTTTATACATTTTGGTTCGTTTTTTATTAGCAACCATCTCAATGGCCAGAACAGTTAACTGATGAATTTTTAATGATTTTATATTATCTCTTTCTAACATTCCTTATGCAAAAACCCTTTGGATTGAAAGGTGGATATTGCTCATACTAATTTTTTTTTAATCTTATATTGACTTAATTTCACTAGAAAGTGAAATAATGATGTTGAATTCATGATTTCTTGATCACTTGACTTTGATAAGCAATCATGTCACCTACTCAAATAGTTATATTACAATTATGGTTGTTAAAATCTCGATTTATCACTACGATTTTATGTTTTTATGATTTTTTTCATCAAAATGATTTTACCAATATTCCAAACGCTTTTACGCTTTTATGATTTTTTACGATTTTTTTACATTACGATTTTACGTTTTACGATTTTTTAATCCCCTTCCGAATTTTACTTAAAATCTCGATTTTTCTCACATCTCTCTTAAAAAAGCATAAAGAAGCAAATTAATATCTAGCAGTATAAACTTCACATTGTCAATTATGATGGTTGTCATCTATAAAGGGTCTTGTCTGTACCGGAAGAGCAACATTTTCGGCTTAGAGCTCTCGTAGATGATGGTGGAGTGCTACTTGTCGTGGAGGTCGAAAACCCTAACTAAGCTATTGGCAGGGACGGAGTCACGTCACCAATTGCCCCCAACCCCAAGATTAATTACTTACATTGAAACATTACGGGGAACTTTGTCAAAATGTAATATAATGTAAAAATCTGATTCTAACTCTATCAAAAGCACTCAAAATATAAAAAGTAAACATTAATCAAAACAAATCAAGAAAGCTCAATCCAGTGTTTTAACTCAATTATTCATACCAGCATATTCTTCATAAGTTTGAAACCAAAAAAGAGATTCTTCACAATTTTCTCTTTTAAGTTATATACTTGTTATGGATATGAATATCATATCCCAACTATCTACCTAGGAAGTTATTAAGAGATAGAATCATAAACATCTCAACAATTCTAAACAGTTAGAAGGCACAAGATAAGGATGACATCCCAACAGAAAGGGAGTTGAATCCTATTGCAATTGGGAGAGTTCAAAAGACCCAGACCTAAGAAGGTAATCCTTATAAATAAGAGCAGGACCCAGAAATATTTTTTACTAATTTACTAATACTGCCCACACTGCCCACACTGTGCACTCACCCACCCCTTGACTATAAGTCTATTGCTTGTGCGCAGTGATTGGGATATCGACTACAAACCTAGTATACATCTGATATACACTATCTCTGAGCGCATATCATACGGTATAGCAATACGATCTATCCAGTACCTAATAATACTGTTAAAGTTTTATTACACACAAGAGTCTAGAAGGAGTTAATTATGGACAGTAGCTTCACAATTCACATGATCATTGTCTCCCTAAGTATGGGTTCAGGATAGGGACGAGCTAGGAAGGCATGCGTCTTTATGGATTTAATGAATATCTGACACAGTTACACACACACACATACAGAAAGGGAAGGGATATGTGGGGGGTCCACCATGAATTTGGTTAAAGAATACTTTGGATATGGAGCAGACTGCAGAGGCCGACAAAGAGCATCTTTGGATGCATGGTTTTTATTTACGCACAGCAAAGAGTTGTTAGTTATGTGAGTTGTGAAGAGCAACTAGCTAGCTTAATTCGCTGGACTTTTGTGCTCTTTTTTTTAAATATGAGTTTCAGTTTCAGTTTCAGCAAACTCTCCGGCGCTTGTTCAGTAATATGTTCCTTTCCACTGTCTTTATATATCTGTGTTCTCTGCCTGTCAGCGCCACCCACGCGTCTTTCTCTCTGTCTCTCACTCCAACACTGTAATATTATGCGGCCAACCCCGTGCTCTCCACCAACCTTAATTACACCCTGTAGACTTTTGTTCTTAATCCATTATATCCATTACATCCCTTAAACGCACACACTTTCCAGAACTAGCTGTTTAATTTCTTAAAATCTGTTAACTTCCTATATATTTTATTGTTTTTTTTTTTTTATTCATGATTGTTGTATATTATGTTTAATTATTACAGATATACATGCATCAACCTTCTTGGATCCTATTCCAGCTATAAGTTAACGATAAGACGGGAAAGAAAAAAAAAAAAATTAAACGAATGCTATAGCAAGGCATGAATCATGCTTGGCATGATTGATACTTTGGCAAATTAAGTAATAGAGATGAGTAGAGTACAGGAAAGTAAAGACGAAGTGCAGCAGAATAGACGCGAAAGAAGCCCGTGAAGACACACGTGTCATGCTCTTACGAGGTGGACCTCAATTTTAAGGTTAGACTTTGAGAAGATATATATATATATAGAATTTGCAGACGACCTAAGTTTGCATGTGGTGGGTCATTGAAGCACAAATACCCTTACGGTCTCCCTCTATCGATGCACACTGCTCCAGTTAAGTTTTAATTGTGCCAGCTATTGCTATTGTTAAACAAGTCTGTCATATGCCACCGAAATTCCCGTTTGTATTGTGGATATTCTCATGAAACGACCTAAGAAAAGTACTTTGAAGTTCAAAACTTGATATTCTCCTTGCTCCATCATTTATTTAAGGGTTTAGTCTATAGTTTAAAAGGACATAAGTTGTGTTTGTCAAGAATTTTGGATACACCACCCAAAAGCTAGCTCAAAAGGTGGGAGTGTCCAAGGTCTCATAAACTCCACATTAGTTGTTCATCCAACCAAGGTGAGACTATATATCTCAACACGCCCTCTCACACAAGAGGTCATTGGGCTTGAAGAGTGGATGATGCAACAAGCCCAACCTACCTATGCTAAGAGAGTCCACAAGAGAAAGTGGGGGACGGCGAGACTCTGATACTATGTAAAGAACCTTGGGATACACCACCCCAAAAGCTAGCTCAAAGGGTGGGAGTGCCCAAGATCTTATAAACTCCACATTAGTTGTTAATTCAAAGAAAGTGAGACTATATATCTCAACATCATTTTTTTAGTGACTTAAACAAAATATGTCAGGTCATATTTTGTGTAAATCACCTAAAAGGACGCAATTAACACAAATTATGTCCTTTTAAACGATATTTCTTTTTCCTTTATTTAAATAATGTTATGTAAATTAAATGAAACTAAATTTTCAATACATCAGCGGATCTATTCCTGAATTCGACAGATTTGAGAAGATCTTAAGTTCAAAATCTACCTTACTTTGCTGATCAATATCAGCTAGCTATATTTTTGCAGTTTTTTAATTTGACATAAAATGATTAATATATGTCCATCTGAGTTTTGCCAAAGAAAGTGCTTATATATGTTGATAAGCACTTGTAACTAGTTGTGCACGATATCAGTTTTCCCACAGAAAATTACTCCTATTAAGAACATTAAGTAAAGGTATTGTATCATCACAACAATAATTTTCTAGACTTATTTCTGCCTTTTTCTTTTCTTTTCATTTAAACCTTATTATCATTCCATCGTCCTTTTTTATACTTAATATTTTCAGTGCAATATCTTTGAATACATCACTTATTCGTATATATAATGTAATGTTATTAAAGATGTTTAACTTAGATCTCCAAAAAAAAAAAAAAAAAAAAAGTTTAACTTAGACTGCAGCTATTTCAAAAGTCATACTATTTTAATGATGTAAATATGGATGATTCAGTATTTCAGTGATCATAAAATAACTTTATATTAACTTATCAAACTGAAACTTTTTAATGCTAATTACTTGGAATTTAGTTAGGAGCATTAAGTTATATATTGCAGAGGTTTCAAAATATCATTATATAAGATTTTTTAATAAAAGATTAAGAAAATCCTTGAATATTTTAGTTTCAGCAAAAAATATATACAATTAATTAGATTACCCTCTCATTTAACTTGTGCTTTCTATTGTTTTACTTAGTAAAGAGAACAAGAGACAATGATAAAATTAAAAATTAATGCTTCATTAGTTTTTGAAAATGACGAATAAAATGAAATAAGCTTTTTTTACTTTAAAACAACTTATATTTTGAATGGGGAGTAACTTATTCTAAATGTGTTCAAGAACATAAAAAAGATAATAAAATAAATTTGTTTTGTTTTTGTAGCATTAGTATTAAATATTTCTATATGTATGTTGTTCTCAAAGAGAGAAAAAAACAGAGTCGTGGGGACTCATCCACCGCCCATAAACACAGTCTTATTGCAACCAAATATATTCTCTATCAGTTTCCTCAATCTAACCCTAATCCAACACTACTTCCTAAAACAAGAGAATTAACCTGAAACCTACTCTCCTCTTTTTCTCTCTTCACTCTTGCAATCTCTCATGAAAAGGAACTTCAATTTATACAGCCTTCACGATTGAAATCCCCCCTAGACGAATGCGTGTGGATGAAGGTTGAAGAAAAAGTCAATTCATCTCACTTTTAACCCGATGGAGAGTCTTACACCAATTTCAATCTCATATCTTCTTTTCCTTTCATGATCAGTTTCATCTTTGGAAGGTGTTACTACCACTTTGACTCATCAAATCAACAAGATCTTTAAGAAATCAGCAAGAAGATATATCAGAGAGAATAACTGGTCATATCTAATTTATGCCCTTTATAATTTGCTTCCTGTTCCATCAAGTCCACAAGTAGTTTCATTTACATATTAATTACAATATTTTCAAATTCATTTCTATTTTTCCTGCATAAGAAAATGAAGTTGAAGAGTTAAGACTTCCTCAACTAGAGATTATTATTATTATTACTATAATATAATGGATCCAGGGCACTCTCTTCCCCCTCCTTTCCACACAACAAGAGATCTCCATCTTCACCAACATCAATTCCACACTTTAGAAGATGAGAATAGCGGAAGCAGTGGAGGCCTAAACCTTGTGCAGAAAAGGGAAAGGGAAGAAAACAACAACAACAACAACAATGGAAGTGAAGGTGAGATAACAAGAAGACCAAGAGGAAGACCAGCTGGATCAAAGAACAAACCGAAGCCACCAATTATCATAACACGTGACAGTGCAAATGCTTTAAGAACCCACGTGATGGAGGTAGCAGATGGTTGTGACATCGTGGAAAGCATTTCCAACTTCGCGAGGCGGCGCCAAAGAGGGGTTTGCATCATGAGTGGCACTGGAACCGTCACTAATGTGACTTTGAGGCAACCTGCTACTTCCGGTGCTGTTGTTACTCTTCATGGAAGGTTCGAGATCTTGTCCCTTTCTGGATCATTCCTTCCTCCACCGGCTCCACCGGCTACTTCCGGTTTGACTATATATTTAGCTGGTGGTCAAGGACAGGTGGTAGGTGGAAGTGTTGTTGGCACACTTGTTTCTTCAGGGTCTGTTGTTATCATGGCTTCTTCATTTAGCAACGCTGCTTATGAGAGGCTACCTTTGGAAGATGAGGACCCTTCACAGCTTCCACCTCATGGTGGTTCAATTGGATCTCCTAGTGGAAGTGGTGTTGGTCATCATCATCAGCATCAGCATCAGCATCAGCAGTCACAGCTTTTAGGGGATGCAACTGCTCCTCTTTTTCATGGTTTGCCTCCTAATCTTCTCAATTCTATTGAGATGCCTTCCAATGCACACTGGCCAAGTAACCTTCCATACATGGGATGATGATACTTCAATTAATATCACTGTAAGGCACTCTCTTTACTCATCATTTGTAAGTCTCACATGACCTAATCATGTGAAAATTTTGGGTCTATTTCTCTCTTTATCAGCTTTAGCATTAAATAATAATGTGGATATCAATTAAGAGAGATATAGACATAAAATTTATTTATACATGACTACTTCATGTGAAATTTACACATGTGAGCTTTTGTTGTACCGAACTTTTCAAATAATTAGGGATGTTGAAAGTACGAATTGAAGTTCTATGCTTCTTTAGAATTTATGTGTCCTTTTTTTAATTATGATTAGGTGATGTATGTTTTCCTGTATTCGAGACTGTGATTAAATTGATGAATATCTTTGGTGAGTTTGATTCTGTTATTATATGCTTTTGTGGTCGTCTCATAATTACAAGCTCCATCGTCTTTTAGTTTTTCAGCAACAAAACAACAATTTATGTCGCGGTTTATGAAGATACCGTATTTCATGTTTCGACTCTAATAGAATTGACTCCATTAAATGATACGTATGGTTTATCCAAAAAATAAATACATATATTTTTGTTGTTTCAGTTTGAGCAAGGGTTAGTTATATATGGTAGGGGCTTCTAGACAAACCAGTTACGTTCGGGAACAGCATAGTGGGCCGGAGATATTGGAAATGGATGCTCTCATTCTCATCTGTAATTTAATATGATTTGTGGAAGAATTAATTAATCATTCCAAAAAAATAATTAAATCATATATTTTTGGTTTCTTCCAAGGGTACATATATTATTTTGTTTCAGTTTGAGCAAGGGTTGGTTATATATAATTCACCTATGTATGTTTATGATTGTCCCATATGAAATGGTTATGTTAATTTAATATGATGTGAACTTTAGATTAGAATTGTGTATGAAATTAACCAAAATTTTCCTCAATTCACGGTGACATATGGGGTCCAGCCATATTAAAAATATTTCAGGTGCTCAATGGTTCATTACCTTGCATTGATACAACCGAGTTTGTTGGGTATATATAAAGGACAAGTCCGATGCTGCATCCGTTTTAAAAAAATTTCATGTCATGGTTCAAACCCAATTCCAAGTTGCTATACAAATTTTTCGTACAAATAATGGCAAAGAGTATTTTAACTCTATTCTTGGAGAATATCTTTCCCAACAGACATCCCACAACAGCTCATGAATGTAGGGGGACGGTGAACCATTAATAATTAAAGTAACGTTGATGATTGTGTAACCACCCAAAAACTAGTAGGGTTCTTTCAAGACCCTATAAACTCCATTCATTATGGTTGACCCATATGACATGATTATGTTAATTAGTACGTGAGAGGATCCACTCTTCCTCTCTGAGATATTAGATTACTATATTGTGTATGACAAATTCCTTTTGTATTTTTTCTTATAGACTGCGTATTAGAAGATAAACATGAATGCTTGGCAACTGGTTCACACATGCACTGTCTGATCAAAGCTCCTTTTCGAGGCAGTCATCCTCACTTTCATTAAAAGGCAACAATAACCGAGACAAAACGTTACCCGAGCTTTGTATCTAAACCTCTCTCTCTTTCATATTAAACCTACTGAATTTTGAACCATACCTGGTTTTGATTCCATGCACCGAAGCTCCTTGCTTTCCTTTTTATAAAGTAAAGTTAGCTGGGCTAATCTACATGAATTACAGCGACTTGAACTTATCCAATCATCCTCGTTCCTTCTTGAAACTTTCCATTGTAATGTTTGTACCGTGCGTCTTGCTCTATGCTGCTGGTTAACCTATTCTAAATTCATCAATAGGATTCCTGGAGCCAGACAACTGTTTTGTTCCCTTAAAAGTATATTATTTTTGTTTTGTCTTAATTTACTTATAGTATAGTAGGAGGTTCCTTACCAACCTACACCTACTTAAACATTTGTACTTGTTGCTGCTATATATAATCTCTACTTTCAGTTTCCCTCCAAACCTTGTTTCCCCTCTATCCATGTGCTCCGTTAATTACTTTCCAAAAGAAAAACAGAATTCTGGAATTTTTTTTTAGTTGTTGTTGCCAATTTCAATCTTTTTCAGATACTGCTTTAGTTGGGCAATAACATTGAGAAAAGAAAAAAAAAAAGTTATTGTAGTAAACGGATTGTATTTTTTTCCTTATATTTTTGTCCAATGCATCGGATACGCGTATCAAAAACGTATTGTATTGTATCGTATCGACGTATTGACATCCCGTATCGAGAATGTATGGGAAACGTATCGAAAACACCTAGTCAGAATCGGTCCTTCATGGTCAGAAAAAAACTATTAATTTATAGGAAAATGTTATTTCATCCCTAACTAATTATAGTAATTGGTAACTCGAGGAGCCCATTCAACTACTCATTCTTGATGGGGACAGAAGGTAACCTTAACTTACTTTGATTGATGGATATGGTTCATAATGGGGGTTTTTTGGCGCATTGTTTTCTTAAGAATATTACACTAATTTAATTTCTATATATGCACCAAGAAGTAGTTGGTTAAACTAGTTACTCATAAAGACTCACAGTCACGGATAGGTGGTGTAAATATATAAGTAATTTATAATTTGGAAAACGATGTTTTTTTAAAGGGGAAGGTTATATTTACAAACTTTTTTGTTTACAAACTCTTACAAATTACACTATATTCTCCCGGGAGAATATAGTGTAATTTGTAAAAAAAATCCAAAAAATTTGTAAACGGATCCTGTCCCTCTTTTAAAATAGGTCTATGATTGATCAATTCTCCACCATCCATTGAGTACAATTTAATTATACTAAAGCTAAAACCGTGATCTGTTTGGGCATCTGTTTCTTGTAACTCACAGAAGTCCTGTTACTATCTATAGCGATTTCAAATGCAATAGTAAGGTTCAGGTTGAAGATCATCAACTTTAACTTTTGTTCAAGACCAATGACAACTTTTGTAGTATTTATGCGAATATCACTATTCGTACATTGATCTGAATAAGCAAAGCGCAGTCGGGTTGGATACTGTTGCCAAAGAATAATAACTCGAACCAAATGGTATAGTTGATAGTAAGGGATCTCTAAAAAAGAAAAAGTTTTTGGTCCAATATCTCCATGCCACCTTAATTTGAGAGCCATATTAATATTTTTTTTTTTTTTTTGATAAAAAAGGAGGGCCTAGCCCAGAAACACTACAAAGACAACTGATTCAGGTCTACAGACAAATGGTCAACAACCAAACTAAAACAAAAAAGGTTCCAAAAAGGAACTGAACTCATAGGGGGAGAGGAAAAAATCCTCAACTCTCCCTCCTTGCAACTCAAGCCTAACTTAGCTAAAGAGTCAGCAACCTCGTTCTTTTCTCTAGGAAAATAATTCACAAGAACCTGATCAAAACCTGCAGCTGTGATTTTAATCAGAGCAATCAAGCTAGCCAGCCCACAAGCATCAATATCAGACCCGAGACAAGAGATGGCTTCTTTACTATCACAGCCAATCCACACTCTGGTTATCGCTAAACTAGCAGCCAGCTTCAGACCATGCAGAATACCTCTAAGCTCAGCTTCCAAAGGAGAGCAAGGACCTATATGATAAGAGAAGCCACTGATCCAGCTTCCTTTCGGTGAACAGACCACTCCACCACAAGCACCAATGTTGTCCGGTTGCTGCACAGCACCATCAACAAAAAGCATAATATCAATGGGAGCCCCTCCCAGGCAAATCTTCCCAAAATGAACAGGATTATCAGGACCAAGAGCAAAAGGATCTATATTTCCATTTCTCTTCATACCTGTCAAAAAATGAAGAATTTTCTTGATTGGATCCTGAGGTCTAGAAAAAACAGGATCATGAATAATGGAATTTCTCCATTGCCACAGATACCAACAAGTAACAAAATAAATTTCCTTCCAAGAATTCCAAAGCTGTGATTTAAAAGGCTTAAAAAGATTAGCTCTAAACCACTCCCTCCCATTCAAAGATAGGAAAGCAACAGGAATAAAGCCTCCAAACCACCTTCCCCAAATGCTCCTGGCCACTGTACAATCTCTGAGAATGTGCATTAAAGTTTCTTGTTCCAGCCCACAAGAGGGACAGCCACTCTCCCCACCACCCCAGTGGCAAGTAATGCTCCTCACAGGAAGCTTATTAAGGCAAGCTAACCATAAAAAAACAGCAATTCTGAAAGGACCTCTCCACTTCCAAATAGCTGCCCATAAAGAGTCTTTAATAGGCTGGGACCTCAGTAAATGATTATAAGCATTTTTAACAATTGATTTACCTGGGCTAATCACTTTCCAGTTAAGCCAATCACCAAGATTCCCAGGACTAGGGGGAGGAATATTGCTCAATCTAATGCAAGCTGCAGCATCCAAGAATTGATCCAAATACTCCCAGTTCCAATCAGCAGTATTGGAGTCCACCATATCCCAAACTTTGAGATCCAGGTCAGACATAGGAGGTTTAATGAGAGCCAAATCAAAAAGAGGATTCGGCCAACCACCCCAACGATCCAGCCAGAAGTTCACTGTCTTGCCATCCAAAACCACCCACTCCAAGTGATGAAGAATCTTAGAGTGAGCTAAACATATGTTTTTCCACAGAGAAGAGTCACAAGGCTTAGCAATAAGGCTACGGTAAGGATCATGATTTCTACCATACTTTCCAATAAGCACCCTCCCCCAAAGGCTATCTTGACCAGATAAAAGATTCCAGGCTAGCTTCTGGATAAAAGCCTCATTTTGAATCCTGAGATCAATAATACCAAGACCACCACACTCCTTAGGGTGGCACATGATCTCCCAGCACACATAATGGGCCCTTTTTTTGGTCTCCGTATCTCCCCAGATAAAATTCCTTTGAAGCCTCTCAATTTCCTGGCAAACATGCAAAGGAATAATATTATTTTGCATATGAAAACTCGGTATAGCAGAGATAACACTTTTTGCAAGAGTAATTCTGCCTGCCAAAGATAGGCATTTAGACTTCCACCCTTGAAGTTTATTCTGGACCCTAGAGATAACCTCAGCATAATGGTCCTTTTTAATTCTGCCATGCCTCATCATAGACCCCAAGTATCTCCCCAAATTATCAACCTTCTTGAAACCACTGGCAACAGTAATAGCCCTCCTGACATCCTGAGGGGTATTCTTCGAAAAATAAATACAAGATTTCTCTATGCTAATACTTTGACCAGACATCAAAGAGAACTTATCCAGGCACTCAGTGATACAACTAAGTTGATTCAAAGAAGATTCAGCAAAAATGATGATATCATCAGCAAACATAATATGAGACAAAGGAGGACCAGACTTACCCACTTTAATTGGTCTCCAATTACCATTCTCCACTTCATCCCGGATAAAGTGAGAGAGCTTTTCCATACAAAGGATAAAAAGATAAGGAGATATAGGGTCCCCTTGTCTAATTCCCCTTTGAGAGTGAAAACTGGGAGTTCTAGCCCCATTCCAGAGAACTTCAAGGACTGGACTCGAAACACAACCCATTATAGCATCAATTAACTCACCAGGGAACTTCAAGTCAGTTAAAACAGATTTGATAAAACTCCAACTAAGCTTGTCATAAGCTTTTTCCAGATCAATTTTAATAGATAAGAAACTCTTCTTTCCCTTCATTCTATGCATAGAATGTATGAGTTCCTGAACAATAATAATATTGTCCTGGATATTCCTTTTGGGCACAAAGCTGGCCTGATTAGGGGAAATAATCTCCATAAGAAGAGGCTTGATCCTATTTGCCAGAATCTTGCTAAGGCCTTTGTAGATAGTATTGCATAAAGCTATAGGCCTGAATTGCTTCATCAAGCAAGGTCTCTCCACCTTGGGAATCAGCACAATCAGAGTGTGATTAATCTTACCAATTTGATCAGGATTCTGCAAGAAGAACTGCATACTGCTGAAAACTTGCTCCTGGAGGATCTCCCAATTTCTTTGAAAGAATAAGGCAGGAAACCCATCAACACCAGGAGCTTTAAGGGCAGGCATTTGGAAAAAAGCTCTCCTAACCTCCTCAACCGAGAGCTTCTCAGACAGATTTCTGAGATGATCCTCATGTAAAACAGGCCAAGTATTACTAGTATGGAACCAAACAATTTCTTCCGAATCTTTTGAGAATAGATTTAGGAAAAAATTTCTGGCTAACTGAATAAGCTTCTCTTCATCAGAAATCCACTGCCCCAAACCATCCTGGAGTTTCAGAATCTTATTTCTCTTCCTTCTAACAACAGTGCTAGTATGGTAGTACCTAGTGTTCCTGTCACCATCTCTGATCCAATCACCCCTAGACTTCTGAAACCAAATCTGTTCCTCCTGATCAAGGATGTCAGCTAACTCTCTATTCAACACCACTTCCAGCTTTTCCAAGTGATGGTTATTAGAGGAGCTCAACTGATTTTGGATACCCTCCAATCTAGCAATAACCCTGTTCTTCCTGTGATGAGTGAAACCGAAGACATTTTTATTCCACTCCTTCAACAGAGGCACAAAAGACTCCATATTAATATTTTCGTTTCTCGCTCGCCTCACATTTTGTATTAGACTCGTAATCAACTCAAAGTGTCAAAATTTGTAAGAATATTGTAAGATTCAACTCGCCTAAAAAAATTAGAATTAGGTTAACTTGAAAATAAATAAATAATAATAACTCGAAGTCTCCCTACTCTTTCTTTATTTCTTTTCAGTCCCAAGTAAAGTTTGATTCTCTTATTATACGCCTTTATTGTTAAACCTATAGAAGCCATCTCTCAAGTGATCAATAAATAATACTAATATGTATCATTTCATAAACATAAAAAGATGTAGATTCCACAAAAAAAATTAAAAAAAAAAATGTATAGTCACATTTTTTTATGATTATGAAATGACATAATTTATGTCATTTAAAATGATACATATTTTTTCTATAATTTTTTTTTTCGAGACATCGATTTCTTATCAAATGGAAAAGTCTGATATTTGATATTATGTGTTCAAAAGATACAAGGGCAATGTGTGTGTATATATATACACTGATGTTACAAACTTACACGTGAGCTCAAAGAAAAAGAAGGGTTATTTCCCGATGTCTCCACCAAAAAAAAAAGGGAGTGAAAGGCGACTGTGCTGTATTGAAAACAAATCCGATTGTGCTGACAACCGTACAACGTAATTACTAAAATAGAAAATCCCAAAGCTCTGTATTTAAGTATAACTATTAGCTCACATGTGGATATATCACATCGGACCAGCTTGCTATATGTACCGATGGTGGTACATAAAAATGTGTCCCATGAAGATAAAGTATGTTGATATAGGGGATATCCATAGTGGTATTGGTAAAGATCAAAGTACTAGTGAGATTTTCCATATATGTGCATCAAGGGGGAGTGTGTGTCAGAGCTCTGCATAGAGGCATAGGAGAGGAGTGGGGAAGAAGATTTCATCTCCATGTGTGAGAGGGGTATTTAGATAGGAGAGTCCTCTTTAGCATAGGGAGACCGTTGGTCAGACCCTCAGCTGTCTCATCAAGCTATCCACTGTCAGTGTGCAGGGTAGCAGTGCAGGGACAGAGAGATGTCCCAGTGGTGAGCCTCTATGGCTTGTAATGGGTGCCCTCTAGAAGGTTCTAGACTGTGGACTTAGTGATATGGGGCCCAATCATGTTAGGCCTAAATGGGTATCCAAAACACCATGGATAAAAAAACCGCGGAGGGATGTAGTGCCTGTGTAAAAACATCTCTAGTCTCTATTTCCCTCTTTCCCTAATTTTTCATTTATGGTACAAGTTGAATAACGAGATGAAAAGAATAATGAAATAATCTGTGTATTGAATAGGTACAAGTATGTATAATATATAGAAATCTAATGAGTTTAGCCCAAACTTAACCTAAATACTAATAAGAAAAATATATATTTATAATATTATTCCCAACACTCTCCCTCAAGCTAAAACTTATAAACCATAAGCACCAATCTTGTTATATATATATATATATATATAAATATAAATATATATTCTATACGATGACCCCTCAAAAACCTAGTAAATATATCTTCTAATTGATCATTAGAGGGTACAGAACTAGTTATAACTTCGCTAGCAAGAACCTTTTCTCGAACAAAATGACAATCTATATCAATATGTTTGGTTCTTTCATGAAACACCGGGTTGAAAGAATTTTGTAGTGCTGCTTGGTTGAAATGAGAGTTGTTGGTTCAGTGTCTCCAAACTTGAGCTCTCTAAGAAGTTGTTTAAGCCAAATGAGCTCACATGTAGTATTAGCCATGGAGCGATATTCTGCTTCTGCACTTGATCTAGCAACTACATTCTGCTTCTTAATTTTCCAGCAAACCAAGTTGCCTCAAACAAATACGACATATCCAATTATAGATCTTCTATCAGTAGGATAACCAGCCCAGTCAGCATCAGAGTATCCAACAACTTTACTATGATCTTTATCTTTATATTCAAGGTCTTTTCCTGGAGATGCCTTCATATACTTGAGAATCCAAATAACAACATTTCAGTGTTCTTGACATGGAGAATTAAAAAACAGACTTACCACACTAACTACAGATGAAATGTTAGGCCGGGTGACTGTGAAGTATAAGCTTAACATTTGAATCCATAAGCGTCTCAGCAACTTAGAATTTAACAAGGCAATTTCTTCAAGGATATCTAGAGCACATTTCCTCTGAGATATTACAACACCATCTTTAGGTTGGTCACTTTAATTCACAAGAAATATTAAAGTTTCCCAAGATCCTTGGTCTAAAACTGATGACATAAATATTGCTTTAACTGAGTAATCCCATGATTATCACTACATGTGATGATTATATCATCGATATACAGCACCAGGTAGATAGACCCAGAAGCAGAATGAAGAAAAAAGAGAGAATGATCAGCCTCACTCTGAGTCATTGACACGAGCTGTCGAACTGGCGCAAATTAAAAATTATTTTTAATTAGGGTTCATAAAATGTGTAGTAGAGTGGAAATCCTAAGTCGTCTCTCAAGGAAATTGATTTGGTAAAATCGCTTATGATCGCAGAAAATAAAAGGGGGATTTTGATTCTTGTTGAATAATTAAAAGACAGAATACAAAATTTGGGATTAAAATTTCGTAATTAAAATTAGCCAACCTAAGGTTAGGGTTCCTAGGATGCCCTTCCTTGGATAACAATTCTCAAATTCACGATTGATCTCAATTGAATCAGAATTCTTATTTTCAATTGAGAACATTCGGATCATCAAACCTGATGATTATTCCTTTTCCATAATCGCAATCGCGAACCTCAGATCGAATATCCATAATCGCACGATATCGATCTGAGTTAGGAAAAGAAACAAATCTGGTTAGAGAATTATAAAAATTACCAAATTCACGATTAATGTCAATTGAATCAGAATCCTTATTTCTAATTAAGATTAATTGGATCATCAAATCTGATGATCATTCTTCACCCATAATCACAATCGCAAACCTCAGATCGAATATCCACAATCGCACGATATTGATCTGAGTTAGGGTAAAGAAACGAATTTGGTTAGAGTTTGACCGCAGATCCATGGAATCCCTTCCCCTTAGGTTGATTAAAAGGGGTTTAGCCTAGCTTGGCTAGGATAAACATGATTACAAATTAAATTATATAAAAGAAAAAGAAGAAGAAGATGAAGAACGCGAAGAGAAAAAGTGCCTTGATCCTCCAATTTGAAAATTTAGAATATAAAAAATATTTCCCTACTTTCCTTCATATGTCCCTAGAGTTTAGAAACCAAAGTGGGCTGGGCTCAATTCAGATCGGCCGATTTGACTAAAATAAAATAAAACTTAATTACAAGTCTAAAATTTTAGCAAAACATGTTCTGCTTGGCATCAGAAATTGACCAGCTACTAGTCCGAATTGGGCTTCGAGTTCTGTATAAGAATTGTAGCCCTCTGTGTTATCTGAAAAATCCAACAAGAATTGAGTCAATCCGACAACTGTAGACCGAGATATGGCCAAAATATAGAGGTAACGTAAAGCTGAAAAATTCTGACGAAAATAAATTAAACCCAATCAAGAACTAAAAAAGTAAATTAACTCAAAACATCATTATTTTATTCAAATAAATCCTAAAAATACTAATCAAGAGTAACAAATAAGTGCAATAAAATATGAGTTATCAAATTGTCCCACACTTTTCTAACAACTATCAAGCAAAGACTAAGATCAACCAATCTTTTCTAACAACTATCAAGCAAAGACTAACATCAACCAATCTTTTCTAACAACTATCAAGCATACAGAAAATATACAAAGATCACAAGTCTTCCACAGATAAATCAATCAGGACAGAAATTCCCTAATCTCAAATCACAAGACCTGCTAACTTCAGCTGCACATTCCAATTACAGAAAATGGTTTCTAACAGGATGCTCTCAATATTTTTCTCTCAAGTGTATCAGGTAATCAGTGTATCACTCAAATCTACTCAAGAAAATCATTCTACCATAGGTTTGCTCAAATTCTACTTCTCCATTGCTACTAAGACATGCATGCACAAATCAAGAGGGCTTTATGCAGGGTTGTAATGAGGCTGAGGTGAAGATATGGATGAAATATGGAAAAGATGATTAAACACCCCAGAAATCTACAAGAGCAAAAGTTAAAAATTACACAAAAATAACGAAAAGACAAAAATAAACACACTTCTTTTTCTTTTCTTCTATTTTCTTTGTTCTTTTTTTGTTTATGTTTTTCTTTTTACTTAATTTTTCTTTTCCTTTTTTTTGGCTTATTGTTTTTGCTCTTTTTCTTTTTTGTATAACACAATAGAACCATATAACAAAGAAAATAATCAGATTGTCACCCCTCCACACTTAAACTTTTGCACGTCTCGGGTAAACCCCCACACCTAAACACAACATCACAGTGAAAACCATTGCTCAGTAAATCTCCATGGTGTGGAATTAATTGGTTTTTTCACTTAGGTTTGTAATGTGGCTCAAGAAGTAAAGGATATAAAGGCTCAAAGGGGCTCATCAAGGGATAATAATGTAAGGGATGACTATCTGGTTAAAGAGGGTAAAGAAAGAAATGAATGCATCAATCATATTCATGCATGTAAGTAAAAAGTGCAGTTTCAAAAAGAATCAGAGCAAGTTCTAGAGAGGAAATATCAAGAGCAGAAGCACACAAGAAAGAGAGCATGGCCAAAAGATATGCCATGTATACAGGCTTAAAACCTCACAAGCGTTGACCAATTTATGTGAACGTGGCTCGGATAAGATTTCTACAGTAAAAATAGAAATTTGAAATCCTTCGGATGCAGGTGATTGTCAATAGGGGTGTTAACGGGCCGAGCCGAGCCGAACTTTGATCTTAATGGGCCAAGCCTGTATTTAAACGTGTCCAACTAGTCTTAACTGTTACCTGTTACGAATATAATATTGGCCTGTGGCCTGGTTTATTTACAAAACAAAAAAGCTTGTGCGAAGCCTGTTAGCATGTTAAAGAATAAAAATAAGAGAACAGAATTCCACAAAAAATCAATCTCCAGATAGAAACCTTTTTTTTTTTTGGAAACAGTCCAGATAGAAACCTTAGCTTCCAATTTGCAGCAATGATTTACAAAGTCTACAATAAATAAATAAAAATTAAAGTGAGAGAAGGTAGATAACAAGTTATATTATCTTAGCCCATTATAAAAAAAAAGTGTCAAAAAAAAAATAAAAATAAATAAAAATAAAAAAAATAAAATAAAAAATAAATTGACACAAACGAGCAGTGCACAGTGGAACGAATGAGTTTTCGTGGGTTTGTTTGTATGAAGGAGGATGAAGGATAATATAGAACAACACTAGTAATTCCACCAATATTCATAAATTCAATATATATCCAAAGAGTATAATATAGAACAAAATCATTCAAAAAGTCTGTTAAACCAATAAAATGGGGTGAAATAAATTGGTGAGAGAGAGTTATTGCAACTAGTATAAAAAATATAAAATAAATATTTATATAATAGGCTAGCCTGGGAGGCTCTAAGGCCGAGTTTTTGAATTAGAGCCTGATGCCTGTTTATTAAATGAGCTTTTATATAAGTCCAAGCCTGGTTCCAACACGAGCTTTTATTAAACGAGCTCAGGCCTTCACGAGCCGAGCCAAAGGCCCCTGGTTCGTTTAGCACCCCTAATTGTCAATATATGTATTTAACAATATTATCATTGTTAATTGTTGTGTAAAATTTATTTTGAAATTAATTATTTTAATATTATTAAATATTACTTTTAAATTTTTTTAATTTTAAACCAAGGAAAAATATTTCAAAACCTCATTAATATGGGTTAGAGATTTATTAATAATAAATTTTAAAAGAGAAAAAAATTATGTTGTCTTAGGATATAATATATAGTATTATTGATTTGTAATTATTTATTATTAAATATAATATGAAAGATAAATAATGATACGATTTAGCTCCCAATTTTATATAAATTATTTTAAAGACCTTGTTTGGATAGACACTAAAAAACATAAAATAAAATCAGAGTGGAATAGAATGCAAAATAAGGTCTTTTTTAATAAACAAAAAGGTTATTTTTTATAGTATAAAAATATAATTAAGTAGAATAAATTAAAATGGAGCCTATTCCATTCGATCCCTTTTTATTATTCATTTTAGGGTAATGCTTCTCTCATTTAACATGATAGAAGTTTTTTCCTACACTAGCAAGAAATGTGGAGCCCACAAATTAAACAAAAATAAAAAATAAAAAAATTGCAAGAACGTCATTTTATGTCTCGGTGACATGATGTAGTTATCTCCTACAATTGGAGAAAACAATTTTCCTTCATTTTATTGCCTCCTAAATTGACTTAGGTTGGGACGATTTATAAAATTACAATTTTTCTATTCAATCCTATGATTTTGCCCTATGAAGCACCGATACCGACATGATACGACACGACACGACATTCCGACACATTAATTCTAAAAAATATTAGATTTCGACACGTTAGGACACATTTTGATATTGAATAATATTTTTAATTTATGTTGCAAATATTATATTTAATATTCAATAATTCAACAAAAAAATAAAGATAAACTTATAATACCCATTAATTTTTCAAAGAAACATAAGATATCACAAATATTTATATTAAATTCAATAAAATAGTAATAGTAATCTAACAAATCTAATAGTTAGAACTAAAAACACAACGCAACGCAACCTTTGAACCTTTATTTGAGTTTCTACAACGCGCGTTGAAGTGTCGGAGAGTATCGGACACAACACGTTGGCAGTAGTTAGTGTGTCTTCTAAAATGATACATGTCACCTCATAGCTTGGGCAGGTAAGCAAAGCAAAGGCTCTCTCTCTTTCTATCTCTATATGTGTCTCTCTTTCTCTCTCTCTCTCCCTTTCTCTCTAATCTATAAAAGTTGAAGAAAGAAAATGTGTACAGAGATGAGGGAGAAATCTGAAATGGATTAAAAGGGGTGGTTTCAAGCGTGGAAGAGTCTCGTCAAATGAAGTGATGGCATCTATGCAACCTCATCTCGTCATATCAGTTGGAGGGACTATGTCACGTCAGCATTGGTGACAGGACCTTTGCATGCTTTCGGACGTGGCAGGGAATCACAGTGTTTACATTGACGAGATTGATCTCGTCGTCAACCTTGACGCATTTGACTGCTCTATATTGGTGAAACATTACAAATCTTCTCTCACCTGGAGATACATTTGCAAAATGTTGCTAGTACGGTCGTTTTGCCAGACAATGCAACCAAAGACCTTAGGAGGAAGAGAATTTATTGGAAAATGAGGGTGAGTGAAAAGGATTTGTTGGATTGGAGACTTGAAATTTAATATTCGGGAAGGCAGGCGGTTAATGAGGTAGGCAGCAGTAAGAATGGCTTCACCCCAAAAATGTTTGGGAGTATTGGAGGTGAAGAGAAGAGTACGCCTAACTTCTAAAAGGTGGCAGTTTTTCGTTTGGCAATACCATTTTGTTGAGGGGTATAGACACGGGAGCTTTGGTGAATTATGCCATGTTTGGTAAAGTAGGATGAGATGTAGGAATTAAAATAATCCCTTGCATTATCTGACCAAATGACTTTAACTTGAGTCGGGAATTGAGTTTAAACCATGGAGTGAAAGGCTTGGAATGATTCAGATACTTCGGATTTAGAGTGCAGCAAGTAAATCCATGTAAGGCGAGTGTGGTCATCAATAAAGGTTACGAACCAAAGAGCCTCATTGATACTTTTCACATTGGCAGGTACCCATACATCACTATAGATTAAAGAAAATGGTTGAGAATGTTGATAGGCCTTTGGAAGATATGTGGATTTAACATGTTTAGATATTTGAAACCACTCATAGGTAACAAAAGTCAATCTTTTATTGATTAAGTTGGGGTACATTTTTTTCATGTAATCAAAATTTGGATCACCTAATCGATAATGTCATAACATCACATCCTTATCATTTTTAGCAAGAGTCATGAGAACTTGAGGCATCTAATTTTTTGCAATGATTTGGTAATGGCCACCCATCCTCCTAGCATTGCCAATCTTCCGCTCCAATTAAGCAGTTATGGAATTAATGAGCCATGACATAATGAGGTTGTTTTCTAAGTCCCACTGCTCATGTTTTGGATCATCCTCATTGGGTGTTTTTATGACACCAGTGAGATACCCAACCTTTCCTCTTCCTTTGAGGTGCATGAGAACACTTTGAGACCATCACAAATAGTTTTCTCCATTGAATCAATGTCCAGTGATGATAAGAGATGGACTTTCATTTGAGATAAGAAATGGAGCTGTTAGGTTTAGTGTTTCATTGTTAAGGTTTGAAGTTTTACCATCAACATTGGTTTGAAGGGATCTTATGGGGCTAAAATATAGTATGGACATGGGATAAGGATGGTGGTCAGACCTTCAAGAAGAGAGCTATGATACCATGAAGAAATACTAGAACAAGAACTTAGGGAAAAAAGATAGAGATAGCACAGACGAAATGCTGTATTTTTCATTGAACATATTTAGCTCTACACCAGAATATTTAAACAAGATGAGCATTAAATACAATAATAACTAATATGCCAACTAACAATTATTAGATTTAATGATAATAACAACTAAGCTGCCAACAAACAACTAACACAATTATAAATGCAAAAAACTGACAACTAGGTTGAAATTAGATTCCTAGAAAAGTGCATAAGAAAGTGGCAGACAACTAGGTTGATTATATGGACTTTAATAGAGCTGAATATCAATAAGGAATAGGTCTCAGAATGAAAAAGAAAAAGAAAAAAAAAAGTAATAAGTGTTTAAATAAAATAAATAAGTTTTGTGGGGGTGGAATGGAGTTGTGAAACTGACCACCTCTGGTAAATATTTTTCTAGTTATACTAAATGAATGAAATGGTTGTGGTTTCACCCTAAATAGATGAAACAATTTAGAATTTGAGGTAGATATTCTTATTACCCCATTTTCCACTATCAATCTTACTTTTAATATATTTCCTGGAGTACATAGTTATGTTAGAGTGGTAGATTGGAAGTGGAAAATGGGGTAGTAAGAATACGCCCTCTTAGAATTTAGTGTTTTGTCTTTTGAGTCACTCCGTATGATCGTATCTTATCAATTTATAATATTTTCCTGTCTACTATTCTCTTGATTTCACTCCTTTTTCCGTACCCAAATTCTAATAATTTAATATGTCTGTATACTATTGGGTGTGAAGATGATTTCCAACTTATACATTTGATAGTATCATACTGAGATATGTTTGCTTTGTTAATGTGGTTTTTGTTGACGTAACATCACCCAAAAGTTTGAGGATTTTGTTGACGTAACATCACCCAAAAGTTTGATCAAGCTTGATGAAGTTTTTTTATATTATATCCACAATTTTGTTAACTAAGGTCCTGCTTGTGGTGAAAAGCTTCAAGCTTCAATTAAGGGAAAACAAGTAATTTAGTTCAAGTGAATCAATTTTAAGAAGTTGTTCAATTCAAAGAAAATGATTTTATTCTTAAATTGATTCTGAAAAATGTGATGTGGTTCAACTTGTTTCATGATTTAGACTTTATCACGCTTGAATATCTCAGTAATTTCTCCCTCAAGTAAGAAATTCACATCGATATGCTCCCCTTAATACTTTAGACCCAAGTACTCAACTCTCCTAACCAAACACTAGGCTAGCTCGAGCTCAGCCGGCTATGATACCACTATCAGAAGTTGATGGTGAGGAACTACCACCAATATGCTAAGCTACACCAACCATAATAAATAGGTCCGACACCATGTCTCAACCCAAAATCCTAAATCATTGAGTTTATGGATCTATCTATTTATATAAATTTCACTTAGTCAATTACTAACTAATGTTGGACTCCATCATACTTGAATATCTCAACGAGCCGAACTTAATTAGTAAAGTGGTTTGTTCTTAAATCGAACCGATTTTGAAAAAATCATTCGATTTTTAAACCAATTAAAAAAAAATAGTTTGGTTTGGTTAAAAAATATATAATTCTTTTAATGCGGTTTATTTAATTTTATTTTTTTCACATTCGTAAAACCGCAAAAGAAGTTTAATAATAAAACTTGGAGGGAACAAGAAAGACATAAAACTTGGTGGAGGGTAGTTGCCACCTCCACCTTGTGCACTTTTTCGGTACTATCGCTGTACTGCCTGTACATACGTCATTTTCTAAATTAGAAAAAAATTTCAGGACTTAAAGGGAAATGCATAAAAAGACATGAACTCAAATGGCATAGAACTTTTCTATTTTGGAAAAAAAAAGAGTGCCGAATTTGGTACTCCCATAATCTTAAAAAAAAATACCTCCACCTTATAAAAGCTACGCCACTTGTGCATTTGTTTAAGAGATTTGTATCTATCATGTCGCATGACATAAAAATATATAATATTTTGTGGGATTCATACTCTTTGAAGCAAAAAAAATAATGCACATAAAATAAATCTCTATAATATTACATAATTATTTTTCCTACAACATAACTCTTATAAAATCTTTTGTTTAATTGCTTGATGGGATCAATCTCGGATGCTCCAAATGCACAGTAAGTAATCACACTTCATGATCAATGCTTCTTAAGGAGATCTTCTAATGTCCTTAGTTATGGATGAGTAGTCTGTGTTTAGATTTGGAAATAAATATAAGGGTTTTATTAGTCTCATTTAATATAAGATAGTTATTGTTGTAGAGAGAAAATAGGTGGGTCCCATCATTATAAGAAAAAAGGAAGGAAAAAAAAAGGTGGGGTACGGAAATCGAAGTGAGAGAAAATAAAAGATGATATTTTATGTAAAAGATGAGTAATATTTCCCTAAATATAAAGGTAGAGCTTTACTTATCTTTTTAAAATTCTAAACAAGTCACCCATACATTTATCTCTAGTCTTAAAGAAATTTTAACTGTTACATTTTTATTAAAAAAGCTAATTTAGTTGAAGATAATTTCTCTCTCTTAATTTTCCTTACAAGAGAGAAGCTGTCATGAAATAAAAATTATAAATTAACTTTGTATAAAATCACAAAATTAGTAAGTTCTTTCACAATTCAGATACGAAGGTAGATTCCTCCATTTTATAACTTGATCGATTCGGGAAAATAAGCAAAGTCCAACTGAAGGTTGGTAATTGTATTTAGAATCAGCATATGATATCCACACAAAAAATAGAACCAGCATATCATATAACCGAAGGGAATATGTGTAGTTGATAGGTTTAATCTCTTATTTATACACGAGTCATCTGTAGATGTAGAATAATAGAATTTTGGGGGAGAGGATAAGTAGTTTTATCTGATCCGCTTATCAAACATAAAAATAAAAATTATTATTAATAAGAAAAACAAAATAAAAATAACAAAATAAAGATTTGATTTGTGATTTAAACTCAAAAATCAATTTGAAAAATCTGTATTAATAAATGAAATAATTAAATAAATATTCTAAATCTCCGAGAAAGAAGGATTTTATTTTTGAAAACATTCATAAGCTATAAGCTTTTGGATTATTATTCGTGGTCTTAAATTAATGATGGCAATTTATATTGATATGAAAATAAGAACTCTTACCTTCATTATTATTCTATTTATATTTAATTATTCAAATTATATTACTTATCAATTTTACTGATCTTTTTACTATTTTTATTGTGCTCTCTTATTTATTTTTTAATAATTTAACACATTATTAGGATTTGAGAGTTTAATCAAATATTTTTTTTATAAATTATATTATCGTATTGTTTGGGGGCATGTTATTGTCATATTACTTTTCTTTTTATTTTATATTAAACTACATTGCCTCCTGCTGTTATAGAAATAAATAAGAGAAATGTTATAATTATTGCTTTTTTTCTTATTACTTGTTACTACTAAATCTTAACTGTTAATTTTCGTCAATCTAACGATTATAATTTATTGAGTCACATTTATTAATTAATTATTAATTATTAATTTATTGGGTCACAATCTAACGATTATAAGATAAAGTCTCATTGTTGCAAATTCAAATTATGTTTGTGAGAGATAAAATATGTCAAATGAGATGTTATTATGTAGATCTCGAAAATTTATGTGGAATCAAAAAAATTATCTGATTCGGATAGCCGAGTCAAGAGTTATGATCTTCAGAAGTTTTACAATTAAATTGTTAATTTTTTTTTTGAAGAAAAAATGTGACACTTGTCAATATCCGATGAATAACGCTTAAATTAGGCGTGATTGTCTCTTGAGTAACATCCAAATTGGTGATTGGTGACACAAATTAAATGTGATATTATACGACAAACGTGTAATTATTTTCAAAAATGTCACAAATTCATATTTTTTTATTTAAAAAATAATAAATTAATTTTTTTCGCCACTTGAATGAATGACATCATTCCCTGGAGAGCATGGCTTCTTCCTTCCTTCCTTTGCTGAGCTTGATTCCTCAAAGTCCCACCAAGAAGCTGCGATGTAGTCGGTTTGGATAACATTGTCGAGATGTCTGTTCTGGATGTCGCTTTTTCTCTCTCTCCTCTACACCTTTATCAAATAAAAATCCCACTGGCATTGTTGGTTTCATTTACCGGACATTCCCTTGAGTTATCTTTATTCTTTAAAATAAAATAAAAAAATAAAAATTTAAGCATGACTAGGAAGCTTAATTAATATTTAACAGAAAAAAAAAATATTTATTAATTAATCATAATAAAGAAACATCGATGAGTGAGACCACGTAGCTGTAACGGTGAAGCCGTGAAGGCAGTACCAACCAACTAACGTCGTTACTCATCCTCACTTTAAAGTAATCCATGCCCTGGCTACACCCGTTACTCCAAAGCTCCCTCAAATCTTTCTCACCTTGCCACGTGTCATTCAAGCCAAAACGGCACCGCTTCAAGCTAATGATTTTATTGCTAATGCTTGATTAAATCACCAATCAAGAAAAACGAAACGGGTAAAAGAAAAAAACGCTCCAAATTGCACGCTTTCATAATCGAATGCGCTTCTCTTCTCGAGTGCTCTGCTTCGTGTATCCCATCATCATCGTCATTATCTTCATTCCTTAATCGATTCTTACATTACAGGGGTGTGATATGGGACCCTAAGCGATTCCGCTGAACGTTATTCACGAATCATGATTAACCATTCATAAAAAGAGAAGCTTTTTTCCTTCAGTTACCGGTGGTTGCAGATTTTTGCGCCGCCGACCAATTTAGGGCTTTTTTTCCGATGACGTATTACGAGGATGATGGCGGTGGTCGGAGAGGGGAGGTGGTCCCGGTCCTCACCCTCACAATCCAAGCTGATGATAACAATGGGGACTATGTCAAATTGAGGCCTCACCCCGACGAGGATTCTCCGCCAGCTGCAGCGGCGGAGCCTTCTTCTCCGGCGAGAGGAGCCGCTGTGTGGTATTGGGTTAAATTGGTGCTGTTGTTTTTATGCCTGGCTTTCTTGGCTGTGGTGGTGCTCAAGTGGGTCGGACCCTATTTCATAGACAAGGTTTGTACTTTTCCCCCCACTGGCTATTATTGGATTTGGAATTTGCTTTGTGTTTTGGGGTTTGTTTTTCCCTCGTAAAGTCTTGATTTTGAGAATGAAAATGATGCGTCGCTTTTGCAGATACCATAGCGGTTTAGGATTGTTGAAATGTTCGCTCTTGATGCTGCAGAATAATGTGTTTTTTTGTTCTTTTTTGTTGCCTCTAACATGAAACATAAATAAAAATGCTTGCTTGCAGAAAGCAATTCATTGTACTCAACAAATTTAATGTATTGATTATTTTTCCCCTTTTTACTTGAGTTGTGAGTTATGATTTTCAGTCAATATCTCATGGATACCACCATAATTTTTATTTTCAGGAGGTTATTCCAATAATAAATTGGGAGACAAAGACTTTCAGCACTCCAGTGCTAACTGTTTTGATGTTTGCTTCTATAGCACTATTCCCAACCCTACTTTTGCCATCTACACCCTCTATGTGGGTGGCTGGAATGACATTTGGTTATGGCTTTGGGTTCTTGCTAATAATATCTGCAGCAGCTGTAGGTGTATCACTTCCCTTTATCATCGGCTCAATCTTCCATCATAAAATTGAAGTACATCCCTTGTCTTCAATCTGAATTGGTTTTTAGTTTCTGTATGTTTTTGCCTCACCTCTCCTAATCAGGATACAACGTTTCGTGTGTCTATGCAGGGGTGGTTAGAGAAGTATCCAAAGAAAGCTTCTATTCTAAGATCTGCTGGTGTAGGAAACTGGTTTCATCAGTTTCGGACAGTTGCCTTAATCAGGATTTCTCCATTCCCTTACATAATCTACAACTATTGTGCTGTGGCCACAAATGTTAAGTATGGGCCTTACATAATTGGATCCTTGGTAGGAATGGTGCCAGAAATATTTGTTGCGATCTATACGTAGGGTTTCTTTCTCTCTCTAATTCAATATTTTTTGTTCTACTAGGATTTTGTATGTGTGTAACCTGGTTATTTATATACTTAGGTGGATTATTTCTCTAATATATAATTCTTGCAATTGAGATTTGTTATGTACACCTAAAATTATAGGGTGAGGTGACCACATTCTACTCACTTTTGGATGTCCATGCAATACTCTAGTAATAGGTTTCGTAATTGACTTGAATAACTCTGGACCAGCTTGAGTATGTTAAGTAGAATATGATAAGTTCAAGAAAAGACAATTATTTTCTCTATGCCTTCGAATGTGGTAATAATTGCTTCAGTCAGATGTTACGGTTTTAAAATTTTAATATCTGATATAATTGAGAGTCCTGCAAACTCTCCATCTTGCTTTACCATGCTTCAATGTTTCCTTTGTTGCTATATGTTGCTTTGATGATTATTTATGATAAAATAGATCTAGAAATGATTTGGTGAATTGATGAATCTTTAATATATTGGTAAAAGCAAGATAAACCTTCAAAATTTATTTCCATATTTTTGAAATGGAAGATTGCTCGTCTTTGGCTTTTTGGTTTGTGGCTGTTTTTAACAATACAATTCTTTTATGTATGCTTCTGACCAAACTCAAGGGTTTGTTTATGGTCATCGAAGTTAGTCGACTTTACACTTCTTCTTTGACGCAAGTGCAATTTTTAGTGTGATCATCTTCATATCATGTTCTCACATTTTGATCCTCCTTGAATTTGACCGTGTGGAATATATTAGGCTGCAGATTTGGCAATTTGTTTATAAAGTAGATTATTGTTTTTCTTGGAACAGTTGAGCATTTAGTTCACTTGTTTTTATTTCCATTTAGATCTTAATTAGGAATGATATCTATATGTGGCTTTGTATTACCAACAGTTCTATGACTTTATAAGGAGGAAAGAGATTGATCTGTTTCCACGGGTGGCATGTGTAGCTTCTTAAATAAATCAGTATACTTCCTTTAGTCCACAAATTGTTAAGGTTGCCTATTATAATGATGGGACTAACTCAAAAGTGCCTGAATGCTCACTCCCACTCTATTCCACTAGCCAAAAATCAAAGACAAGATTCTATTTGGCTGTTTTCCCTCCTTAATACTATCTATCACCATTTTGTCTCCTATGCTATAGTTTCAATGTTGCCCTCGACTTGAGAAAGAGCAAACATTACCGCAATAACATGAATTCAGCATGTTGAGTTGTTATGAATGTTATTGAGATTATTTTTATTTTTATTTTTGTCTTCATATTTTGTAGAGGGTTGAGGGAAACAAATATAAGTACAGGATCACAGATTGTTTGATTCTCACTAGTCATATACTTATGTTCTAGCCAATGTGGGTTGATTAAACTGATAGGTTCAAACACTGCTGACAAAATGGTCTGGGTTTGATTCTTGCTGGACTTTTTTTCATTAGTGATCATCTGTGAGTACCATTGTAAGCCTTCATTAGGCTTTTAGCATGCTCTGACCTTGAAATAGAGCAACATCCCTTCCTCCTAAACTTTTTGAAAATCCATCTTTACTTTGTCAGCATTAAAATGTTACTGTCAATTTAATGTTCGACCTATTTTTCTTCCCCTTTAGTTCCCCCTCTAAGTCTTTTCTGAAAATTTACCTTTGAATACTGTGGTTTAATCTTTTCCAGCGGAAGCATTCTATTATGAGTTTGCCATTAGATAAATGCTTTTATATTTTGTAATCTTTGCATTTGAAATGTATCTAATGTTGGTGTGGTTATAAAGATAGAAATAATGATGCAAAATATTTGTACCCTCTTGAATTCATTGTCTCGTTGGCTATTGCTGCAGGGGAATTTTGATACGGACATTGGCTGATGCTTCACATGAAAAGCACTCTCTATCTGCTCCGCAAATTATTCTCAATGCTCTTGGATTCTGCTTAACTGTGGCTACAACCATCGTTATCACAGTGTATGCTAAGAGACGGCTGAAGGAGTTACAAAGTGAGGACGAGCAATTGTTGCAATAGTCCAGTGGTTTTATTCCAGGTTTCGTTGTTTCCTGTATGAAGCAATTACTACTATTTCATAGTGGCAATTGAAACTCATTGTGCTGCTGGGAGAGGTTTTAGTTATCAAGTAACTTCATCCATGGGAAGGGTTGACCGTCAAATGTATTATAATGGTGAGAAAGGTTGACCAAGGATATTGGAGGTACGAGAATATTTTCAGGTGCTCTGAATTACATACTACTCCCAACTAAAATAGAACAGCACTCACTCAGTTAACCGCTGTATCTTTAAGTTTTCGAGAAAATGGATGTAATTGTGTAAATGTAGTTAGGTGAGTGAGTGTGTTTCTATTTTAATTGGGTGTAGCATGTACTCATGACTGAAAAAATTCTCCCTACAAGCTAACATGGCTGACATCTATTTATGGTCAGCATTTTCATTTTAATTACAAGATTGTTTTCCTTTTTAGTGCTTCTATCTCATTATTATTGTAAATGATGGAATTTCCGATTTATAGGATTGATTTCAAGGCAAGATTCGTTTGTGTAAATCAAATGCATCAATGTTTGTTGACTTGCCGTAGACTTTAATGACACTGCAATTAATTTTTTAACATGCCATAGAAATTATAGTTTGTCTACATTAATTTATATGTTTGTCGAATTAGTATTTTTATGATGGAAATCATAAGAGCAGCTAATGTGAGAAAGGATCCTAATAACCAGCGAGTAATTCATCTCTTCAATATGAGTTCAAAACTAGGGCAGGCATAAACAAATGCTTATTGCATGTAATAAAGGAGTGCCGATATGTATTTCAATTGCAATAAATTCAATAAAGCATGTTCTGTGAACAATGCCGATATGTATTTGAACAAAGTAAGAATATACCGCTTCAGTATTTGTGGATAACCTATAAAGGTCAAGTGATTCTCAACAATGAATGATCCATAAGGAGTGATATTAGTATGTTACTATATTTCAAATGGATTCAATCAGTGGATGATGCCCTACTTTGGCTGAAACCTCGGCGACAAATATGTTACTATCTTGGCTTATACGGCCACGATAGTAGTAGCTTTGCACGCTAAAGTTGCTGAAATTGAATATAGAGAGGCATAAATACTTTGATGTATTTTGTAGCCAGACTGTTTCGGCTACCCTATAAGCCTACAAACCATCTTGTTAATCTATTTATTCGGAGAAAAAGGCACGTTATTAAGTGTTGGATAAGTTTTATTATATTTTTTAAGAAATAAAATAAAATATACTCATATCCAGTCATTTTAGTGTTGTTAAATGAGAAACATGAGTGTGGGACTTTGTCCTTACACTAAACTATTCTATATATAACACTTTCAACAAGTGTGATACAGTAAGGTGTTACACATTACTTGACAACGAATCTTTGATAGGCCATGGATCAATTGGTACAGTCTACAGAACTGATTTTGAACGTGGGATCTCAATTGCAGTGAAGAAAATTGAGACTTTGAAAAGGATCAGAAATCAGGTAGAATTTGAGCTTGAAATTGGGAAAATTGGCAACCTTTTCCACCCTAATTTAGTTGCTTTCAAGGTTACTATTGGTCCTCCACAATGCAAGATTATTCTATCAGGGTTTGTCCTAATTGGGAATCTTTATAAGAAACATGTTGCATGAGAATTCAATTATCATATTGTAACTTTTTGATTTACATGAAAAAATTTTCTTTTCTTTTTCTCTTTTTAATAAATGGAAAATTCAATTTTATGATGAGAAAATCAAACCCCTTCTTTATATAATCTAAATGGGTTTGCTTATCCTGGAACCAGCCCTAGTAGCAGCAATAGGGAATTGTATTGGTCTGCAAGGTTTCAAATTGCAATAGGAACAGCTGAAGCCCTTACCCAACTTCACCATGACTGTCCTCCTCCTATTCTTCATTTCAACATTAAATCCACTAACATAATCTTTAGATGACAAGCATGAAGCTAAGTTGTCTGACTATGGGTTAAGAAAATTACTTCCCATTTTGGACAGTTACGGTCTGAGCAAGTTCCACAATGCTGTGGTTACCTTGCTGAGGCTGAGTGAGAAGTGCTGCTATGTTTATGGTTTTGGGGTAATTCTTTTGGAGCTGGGTTATGGGGAGGAAGCCCTTAGGAAGTACAACAACAAAAGAGGTGGTGGTTTTGTGTGAAATATGTGAGAGGGTTATTGGAGAATGGCTCAGCCTCAGATTGCTTAACAAGAAGTTTGGTAAGCTTTGCTGAGAACGAAGTAATTCAGGTTGAGATTGTGGATCATTTTTACCTCGGAGGATCCTTCAAGGAGACCAAGCATTGTTGAGGTTGCCCAGTTCTTTGAATCCATCAGAAATGGACTGGAACAAGCAACAGTTTCTGCGTGCACATCAAAATTAACTGCTAATTTTTTAAATTCTTAATGGAAAGAGGTTTGAATTGACTGAATATTTCCGGGTTTAGGATGTTAAAAAAGCAAAAGTAAAATCCATTTGATTTTTTATTACCATTATCGTAAAATAAAGTGTAATATTTTCTGTGAAGACCTTTGCTTATACCATTTCACCAAATGTTTTCAGGGGAACCACAAACTGCCTAGAATTCGCTCCAATTTATTATGTTTTGGTTACCCTAACATAATAGAAATTAAAAAAAAAATTAAAAAATTGTAGTTTAAATAAAAAAAAATACAAATTTAAAACTATATGTAAAAAAAGTGTAATATTTTCTGTACCACCAATTAATTATACCATTTCAACCACGTGTTATCAAATCATTACTGTTAATTTTCGTCAATTTATTAATTTATTATTAATTTCTAATAAATTATAATCGTCAAATTGACAAAATTTAATGATAAAAATTTGATGATAAGAAATGATGAATATATTCTGCCCCTATGTAAGATATCTTCTAACTAATGCAATCAAGTGCATCATTTTAGTCGCAACTTGTCACATGGCACTAAAGATTGTTATTTGTGTAATATAAAGGTGCCATTAGTTTCACGTCAATTTGGCAAAGCTAGTTGCACGTCAATTTGGCTTAACTAACAAAGATTGTTACATAGCCGGTAGTGCCATTAGTTTCACAATACATGTAAAGATGCTTAAACCTGGTTGGGTTCTACTTCTACTCTTTTTTATTTCCCTCAGTTTATTATTATTATTATTATTATTATTATTATTATTATTATTATTATTACTCTCTCTCTTTGACGGGGAAGGGGATATTAACAGGGTTTTTTTCAAAAACAAAAAAATTAAACATGGGACACGTCTCTTTGGTAAACACCACTTGCATTAATTCATGGTAAAGGCATTTCTCCTCCACAATTTCCTTCGATGAGTCATGCAGAACATAATTACAAAGACTCTTCATAACACTAACATCATCTTTTCATTTCATGTCTAATTGCACGAATCTCAGTTACCATGATCCACGGATGACACAAGCATCACAAACGAAGCAAAGATACTCACTTTTTGCTTTATCCACATTTGATTCGGCCCATCCTTATGGAGGGCAAAACAAATCTCTATAACATAACATGATCACTTTTCCTACAACACCAAAATAATAAAACACCTAAACCTTGCAGCCTTGATTAAAAATAATAATTAAAAAAAATCCCACTAAAAGCAAAATATATAAAGCTCGAAGGAAACCGAACCCGTATCCAAACTTTGGTTTTGCTTGTAATTTACCTTGCTTTCTTCCCTTTCCAATTAAGCTGGTACCGCTAACAGAGCCACCAACAAGATAACCTTTTTGTTCAGCAGATTTCAGTACAAATTCTTCCATGATTATGAATTAAGCTGAAACCCGAGAACACTATTTGATTTGAATACAAGTCTCCTACGAGGCTCCGACTATAAATTTTATTAAATGCCTAATGTTGTAGGCTTAACGTTACAGCCTATCATGTTGAAGCAACCCCATCACACTGCATAGCACCTATTCATTCAATTACTCCTTGATGACTGATGATTCCTTCTAGGAATGTTTAAATCCATGATGTGAGTTTCTCCAAAAGAATAAAGAATCTGTAAACCAACTAAATATGCAGAAGTAACTGATGCCATATCAACTATGAATTTGTGGCTTCAGAAATTTTCTGTATCCGTTCCATAATCACAGGAATATCCTTTTCAGTCAATGTAGTAAAACAGAAACGGAACCATCCTGGTTCAATACAGTGACAAGAGGATCCTGGGGTAACAATGATCTTAGTAACACTCAGCAATCTATCCCAGAGCTCGAGCTCCCCTTTTTCATTGTAAGAGCGCATTAACCTACTCATGTCAGCCCAACAGTAAAATCCACCACTGCTCCTAGTGCACTCAAACCCTAACTGCTTCAATCCTGCCACAAAGGCGTTGTGCATTTTCCGAAGCCGCAATCTGTTAGTCTCAATGAACTTTTGTATAAACCTTGTATCTGAGAGCATGGAGATAAGCAATCGCTGAGTCGGAGCAGAAATGGAGGAGAACTTTGACAATTTTCTAGAAACAGCCAGGACACTCTTGTTATAGGAATAGATAACACCCACCCTAAAATCTGGAACAGATAGGTCATTCGATAAACCATATACTATATGAACTCTGTCCCTGTCATGATCTTCAGCTTCCATGATTTCTGCCATGCTCACAAACTCATCACTTCCATATGTAGACCCTGCAAATATTTCATTAGAGATGATGTGGATGTTCTTCTCTCTAGCAAAGTCCAGAAGACTGCATAGTGTTTCACGAGTTAGCAGATTGCCAACAGTATTTGAGGGATTCGTTATTATTATTCCACGAACTTTCTGACCACGTTTCTTTGCCTGGTTGAAGGCTCGGTCAAGTGCAGTTACACTTAAATTGAAGTTATCAGTGCTGCGGCAGGGAACGGGTACTATCTCCACTCCAGTTCGCCATTTTGCAGCCCCTTCAAAGCTGCATAATGTGTTCAAAACATTTATTTATTTTTTCTTTTGGCAGGAAAGCATGTCACAAAATGGGGACTTCAGATATGAGAAAATGATTGTTACCTCGGGCTATGAGGCGTGGGAACAAGAAATGCATTTCCATAATCTGCTAGGCAGAAGCTAAGAATCTCAATTGCAGGTGTTGCACCTGCAGTTAGTACCATTTGTGAGGGGTTGAAGAAAACTGAATTTTCGGTAGCTTGGGACATGAAACTTGCTACAGCCTGCAGGATTACAGAATTACAATACAATTTTTTTTATTTGGAAAAAAGAAAAGAAAAGAGACAAACAGACTTAAAACAAAAAATCTCAAGAAAATGAATACATATGTCATTATCATCAATGAGACACGATAAAATTCTTAGCAGGAACTCTGATTTTGAGAAACAGATGATGAGACAAGACAGCATAGGTTTAAGGTATCAATTCATAGAAACTTCAGGCTAAAAAGTTTGGGATTCTTAAAGATACACACATACAAGAAATCAATTATTTCCATACCAATACAAATGTAAATTTGTAAATTACAAAAAAATCATGCTTCTTCATACATGTTCTTATTCCTACATTTCTGAGAAGCTATCATTTACATTTTACACGGTGAGAGCCTAGGGGCAGTGGTAAGACTATCAAGGAGGCTCCTTTGAAACAGTCTCTTTGCAAAAGAGTAAGATAAGGCTGCAAAGTAGGGTTTGCCATCTACCATTTACATTTCACAATATCAGTTAGTTCTGAAGCAATTACAGTATCTACTATTGTATTTTGCTGTGTATAACCATGAGCACTCTCAATTCACCAACTACACTTCTAAGTACTTATTTTTAATTATAATGTGTACCATTGTCTTTCAAATAAAAATTAATTAACAAACCAAAAAGCAATTAACAAAGTTTGTTTGATTGTGAAAATAGTATAAGTAATAGAAAAAAAGCAACTCAATGAACAGCACAACTCTCTAAAAATTTTGTTCCCCATTTAACTAGGTTACAAAATATCGTCATCATTACAGAAAGAGGAAACGACCAATAACATCACAAAAAATAGTCATTATGTACCAATCTGTTGACTGTATGTAAAGTCCCTCCATATACATCAAATGCAACCTAAGTTTTAATTGCAATAAATTAAAAATAAGCAGGGAATTACCACTTTCAACTCCATTAATCCATCAAAGGATTGGTAGGCTGTAATCCCGCTTATATTGAGCCCCCTGCAATCTCCTTCCCCCAACTTAGCATTCTTCTCAATCCAATCTTCAACCAAGTCCACGCATAGCTACACCCACCACAATCAAATCATATTTTGTCACAAACATAATTAATTCAAAAAAAAAAACTGCCACCACGAAAAAAAAGAACTAACCTTGTTCTCGCCAGAACCAAGCTGAATAACGCCGTCGGGATTATGAATCTCGTGGTAGGGATTCTCTGCGGCCTTCCGTAAACCGTTATCGTAAGGAGAGTCAACTGTTAGTGAATTGGCCCGACTAGAGACATGAGCCGCACCGGTGGGCGAGAGATGGGCCCGGGAGAGAGAGCGAGGCAATACGGAGAGCTCCGGAAGCTTATCGTTGGCGGCGGCGGCGGCTTCGTCCGGCGGAGAAGAAGGAGGAGGATGTTGATGACGATGGCGGGTTTTGAAGTAAAACTGGAGGATGTAGAAGAGGGCACAAGGGATGACGGAGCCGAAGAAGAGGCCTCCTCTGCCTTGGACAACGCCTTGTAAAGGGACAATGAGTCTCATGGCAGTAGTTGAAGTTGAGGATGAGGATGGTTTGGTTGGTCTCATTGGAAATGGAAATGGAAAGTGAGAGTGAGAACGAGAGAGACAGAGAGATGGCAATTTTGGATTTTGTAAACAGCTAATCTTGGATTGTACGCCGTTCCATTCCCACACCCTTTGAATAAGGCCAAAACCATTATCATATTATCATTTCCATCTCAAAGCCTCACATTTCCTTCCTCTCACTCTAATACTGTGCCCCGCCCGCCCTCTTTTAAAGTTTTCTTTAAAAAAAAAAAAAAAAAAAAAAAACTAATACTATTAATTTAAAAAAAAAAATTATATTGCCTAACATTTTATTTTTTTATTATTAGATTTAATTCAAATTAATGATTTTAGATAGGACGATACTAAACAAAAATAAATAATTACACCGGTAAATCTCACACCTTTGTGTATTGATAACTTTTTGAACATAGATTGAAAGTAAAGCAATATAAATGACTCTTACCTGCGAATTAATTTCCATTTATGAGAGAGATCAGATCATTGTTTTGGTTGGGTTATTTTGATGGAAATGTATATATATAAACGACTTATTTCAACGAGTTGATAACTTTATTGAAAAGAGTAGACTTCAATATTTTGGGATAACATAAACCTAATTAAGGTAATTTTCATGAAAAGATAATAGGAAGGGAGGGGAAGAAAAAGTGAAGAAGCAGATACGTAAACCGTAAGAGATCAAGTCCGATTAAAGAGGGAAGGTAACTTGCATGGATGATAACTAAAAAATAGAGATGCGGGACTCATAGGTATTATTGTTTGTTTTTATTTAATATTGAGATATTTGAAACCACTAACCTCGACTGTTGTAGGATAAATGTGATGTTTATATTAATGTTGTTGTTTGAATTCAATTTAATAGTAAAAAAAGTTTCCAACCATCAAATATATATGTAGACTATAGTGCACCGACACGGGATATGGTATACGATACTCCGATACATTAATTTAAAAAAATGTTAGATTTCGACACGTTAGGACACGTTTTGATATTAAATAATATTTTTAATTTATGTAATGTATATTATATTTAATATTCAATAATTTAACAAAACATAAAGAAAAACTTATAATGCTAACTAATTTTGTAAAAAAATATAAAATATCCCAAATATTTATATTAAATTCAATTAAATGATAATCGTAATTCGACGAATGTAATAGTTGGAACTAACAACGTAATACAATGCAAAATCCTAAAGATTACCGTGATTAAAGAAAGGAGAATTGAATATGTAGCCTGAGAAATTCCTGCCTTGGTTCTAGGATGAAAGATTCTAGTTGTTTTTAAAAAACTATACCCTTTTATGAAAAATATAACATTATAAAACCCAAAAATTTAAATTAGTAAATGATAGATTTTCAATGATTTTTATATTATCTCTTTATCACATCTCATCATACAAAATTACTTTGAATTTGATGAATATTGTGCTCGCATATTTTTTATTCTATCTTGTACGAAACGGTGATATCAACTCGTAACCTCTTAATCATCAACTATTTTAAGTAATCATTTCACCTAACAACGTAAATTTGTAAGTAATAGCTCATCAATGATTTTATAGTTTTTTAATATACCTTCTCATACAAAAGTTATTTGGACTTGAAGCGAGAGTATTACACTACTTTATTTATTTATCTTGTATGATTTTATAAAATAAGGATAGTAATGATTGAATTCGTGACTTAGTGGTCACTTAAGTTTAATACCATAATAAGCAATCATTTCAAAAAAGAAATTAAGATTTTAAATTGAATTGGTTTATCACGTTATAATTATGGGAAAAGTATTTGTCATTTTAAATGACATAAAGTTATGTTATTTTAGGAGAGAGATAGACACAAAATTAATTTTTTCATTTAAAATTTAAATTAAAAAAAAAATCACTCACTTTCTTTCTCATAATTTTCATTCTTTATATTTATCTCTCTCCTAAGATGACATAATTTATGTCATTTAAAATAACAAACACCAAACCATATAATTATACCCGCGTGAAATTCAAAATAACAATTGCAAAATTATCCAGAGTATTCACGTATGTAAATATTTCCCCTTGGAATATTCAACAACCAATATAAAAACAAAATACGTGGTATCTTAGGATCTGAGTTTAAAATCATTACCAGACACAGCAACGGTTGACAAGATTCCTCCCCTTTGTTGATTTTGGTGACCACTTTTGACGTACCATAACTGCTCCAGCGAAGAACGACACGACAGCAGGTCGTACCAAAATGATGCCTCGTGTACATCACACAAATGCAAATACTCCAGCGCATTCTCATCTTAATTCCCGGGAATGCTATCCCCTCGCAATGCATGTAGGGTCAATATCCCCTCCCATTGAAAAAGATGTTTTGCAGGGGTCCTTATAGTTTGTTCACCGTTCAATTGAATGCACAACTCAAACAGCCTTGTTAAAAATATCCTTGAAAAAATAATTCTATATAGTATAACACAAGAAATATGTTGAGTAAATGCCACAATCAACGGTCTCTGAGTTTATCATGATAACCATGAATAAAATGAACCGTAAAGAAAATAAAGTAATGTATTGGCCACATGCTAACATTTTACATTTGGTCTAAGGTTGCTTTGGGGATAAACTCAATGCGATGTTAGTATACAGACAAAAGTTGAGTGAGTGGAGGAAGGGGCTTTACAATGACGCTTGGAATCGCGGATACTTTGGTCGTTTCACTGTACTATTACACAGCTCATAATTGATAGAGCAATACGAAAACAACCTGCTATATTCTAATCGATTAATAAAGTCAATATTTTCTCCCTTAAAAATTTAAGCCTCAAATTTAGCTGGACCACAAAAAAAAAAAAAAAAATCCCTTGATAAATTGGACCTTAATATATATAACTTTTGCATTGATAAAAAAACTTGGACAGGGATTACCAAAAAAAAAGAACTTGGACAGGAACGTCTGAGGTTGAGGCTTGGATGGTTAACCTGTTGAGTATGGGCTAATAATGCTAAGAAGCATGAAGCCATGAACCGTGTCCAGATAGCGACATATGAGTCTCAATTTGAATATACGAGCTTTTTTAGCCACAAAAAAAAAGGCATTAATATACTAAAATTACTAATGCTTATGCGTTTGGCATTATGTTATTATTGGTATGCCTACATTGGAATAAAAGATTATCTTTGCTGCATCTTTGGACCTTTAAGCATGAACGTGAGTGCATTTTGATATCATTGTGGCACTACTTTTAAAAATACTATCAATATTTAAAATAATTGCTAATCCTTTATTATTCAGTGATAATATTTAATAAATTTCTATTTAATCAACAATGTCTAATACTTTGAGTGTAATGAGTATGATAACAATTCCCTGCAACTTACATAATAAGAGTGTTAAATTAGAAAAATTATAATTCAATCAGCATTGCGAGTGATTACGAACAAAATGCGATTTGATGGAACGCGAAAGCCAAAAACGAGGAGGCGCCGAAATTGCAGAGTCATCGACAGGGTCTCGCCGCCCGAAACATCCGCCAAAGATTTATGTTAATCTTTATTCTAATCCTAATATTCAAACGTAATGTCACCCAAGCAGTAGCACATCGTCGACAAAACAAATGGAATTCTCCATCTTCTATTCGTCTGTCTTGCATAAAATTTAAAATACTATAAAAATGTCACCCGCTTCATTATCTCCAAATTTCTAGCACCCATCACCATAAATCGGTCCTATAAAAACTACCCATTATAAATTCAAATTTTGGATCCTTACTCACTCGTTACACACTTTGTGCTTGCAGTTACAAAAAAGATAAATAAAAAATAAAAAAGCTGCTCGTGCTCCCCGCTTTGTTTCCTGCTTCCGAGTTCCAAGTAAAAGAATGGTACCTTCCTCTTCAAGACCCACAAAAAAAATTGCTTTTTAAAAAACTAAATAATTGTATATAAAAATAAAAAAATAAAATTACCATTTAAAATGATAAACATTTTTCAGGATTAGTATTTTTCATTTGAAATAATTTTATTCACTTACTTATTTTTTCCCCTTTCTTTTATTCACATAATTTCACATAAATCTCATATATATTTTATATATATAAAAAATAACTGTATACGACTTACTTATTTGAAACTTTTTTAATAATATCACATTTAAAAATAATTCATAATTATATAATTTTCACATTTTAATGATAAGGATAGATAAGTAATTTTTAATATTTTCCCCCTCAAACTACCAAATTAGAAAAAAATTATTTGTTAAGAGAGGGAGAATTTGAAGAATTTAATAAAAATTCACAATTTTTTTTTAACTCACACAGAAACTTAATAAAATCCTCTTTTTTTCCTTTCCTTCTCCTCTTAAATCAAAACAAGCCTAAATTATCTACTAAAAAAAAAAAAACAAAGCCTAAATCAAAACCCCTCCAAAGAAAGCCCAACTCAAAACTCAGTAGCAGCTATCTATAGCGCAACAATAACAGGTTCTTCATTGTTCGGATCAGATTCGGAGCTCCATAACCCGCATTGTTACTCACTCAGTCACTCTCCACCTACTCACTGACACTGTTAGAACTTAGATAGATAGATACACACAGAGAGAGAGATAGAGAGATTATGACGATGACAATGATGATGGAAGAAGATGAAGACGTGGAAATAGAGCACGTGTTTGTTGCTCATGAAATTGATCTGGATTACGAGTTTGATGCAGCTCGCTTCTTCGATTTCACTCGACCAGAGACTCTTGCTGAAGCTAACCAAGCCGAACTTTGGTTTCAAAATGTCCCCAGCTACCCTCCTTCTCGTCAGTTTTCTTCTTTTTTCTAATATATGAAGCATTTTGTTTCTTCGATCTTCGTTCGCAACATTCTTCGAAACTGCTACTTTAAACCTTCATTTTCCCCATTTACTTTAGTGTGATAGTTCCTCCAGTACTTCGGTCTGTGCTAGCTGAGACAAACGCTATTTTTTTTTCATGAATTATTATTATTATTAATATTTTTTTTGCTGAAATCTCGCAAATTTTGCTATTATTTCTCTGCTTCAGCTTTTGTAACAAAGCTGGTGGTGAGAAAGGGTTTTCTCTTGGACGATGTTAGCAACTCAACAAAACCCGAGTATCTGGAATGCACGAGTAATGTAGATGATGAAGAATCTCGTGTTCCTTTGGGGATGGAATTTTCTAACACGGTTTTTGACAATAATGGTATGCGTCAACAATGTTACTTCATACAATGTCGTTCCCTTGTTCATTTGAATACATTCAATTATACTGCGACTCTCGTTGTCAATGAAGTACACTAAAAGAACGTTGAAATCAACTTGCTATCTTATATTCATGTATTCTATTTACCTTGCCGCCGCTTCCACGTGCCTGAATTGTTGATTTTTATTTGCACTTTGTTGACCGGATTGATGTGTAATGACTTATTATACTATTTAATGTACATTCCTAGTTGTTTTTATCAGTGTTAAAAAAATGCATGGATATTTGAAATCTTTTTTTTTTTTTGGGGGGGACTGGTAACTTGTTTATGTACATCTGCCCCTTTAGCTGTAGGGTCCCTCTGGTGGTAAGGTAATCATGGGGTCCTTGATTAATTGTTTGGGCTGTGCATTGAGGTGTTTCCATGTTCTTAAGTTTTAACTGATAGTTAAAGTTGATCCAATTAAAAGTTATAATCATTGATAGTGGACATGTTTTCTCTACACGCTGTTGAAGGGGAGAGCAAAAATGTGCTAGCCTTGGATTTATATCAGCCTTAGCGTAATTTTTAAATTATCCCACTCACGTGTTTCATTCCAATGCTTCCCAATTAACTGCAACAGTGATTTGTACTCAGTACAAATGCCTATTCCTCTGTAAGCAGTTTATTCAAATTGGTCCAAATGAAGAAAAATAATGAGGCACTAAACTGGGAAATTTTTTATGTAATGGGCTTATATCATAATACAGATCCAAGCTTTCTATGCTTGATGAAAACCTTGAAAATTTCAGATACACTTTCAGTACTGTTTTACAGATATAGTTAGAAAGGCCATGACTCTTGGCTCTTTGAAAATGCCTTCTACTTTATAATTGTTAGGTTTGAAAGCTCTTGGTGGAAAGGTCTCTGGCTTGCTCGGCGGAATTCTACAAAAGGATTGTATGAAGCCATTGCAAGTACCTGTGGCTAATAAATCTGATAACAGGATGTGACAGTAAATTTGTTTACTGGCTTATGTGAATCCAAGAATCAATTGATTAATTTCCCAATTTCAACTTTGCAATCATCGATTTCTTTCTTTAAAAAGCAGGGACAATGCATGAGCCCACTTGTGCTGATATTTAATTTAATTATGAAGAATGTTGGTGGAAGGGATCAAAATCCTTACCACTTAGTAATAGAGACTCTAATACTATTTCAAGAACTAACTCTCTCAAAAGTTTAAGTTGGTAGGTGGAAGCACTTGAATGGTTTCATGTCTTTAACGCATGATAATATTTACGACACTGCGTGTGTTATTTATAATATTGTGTGTTTACATTTCTCTTCCGCTCTCTCTATGTATCTGCCTCTGTCCCTTTCCATCTATCTCAACTTGTTTATTCTCCTTTTGTTTGACATGTATGTGTCTTTTTCTAGGACTTACCTTTGGCAGTAAGACAATCAGTGACAGTTTGAATTCTAAGGTCAAATCTGCTGTGCCAAAGAGTTCAACATTAATGAAACCTACAGCTAGTCGGTTGGCTAAGAAAAATCGTCCCGCCAAAATGTTGGTTCAAGGTGATTACTGGAATTACTTGAAGTTCAAGAGGCATGAACTCTTTTTATTTTTAGGGTGTGTTTTTTTTTTAGGGTGTGTGTTTGGGAGGGGGGGGGGGGGGGGGGTTAATAGTACCGGTATAGCACTGTGGCTCTGTTAATTGCCATTGCTTTTGAAGTGTACCATATCATTGCATTCTTCTACAGTATCTGTTTGTTCAATGGGGTATGTCAATTTAAATTCCCGCTAACTTGGGTGGGTATTTTGTTCTTTATGAAGTGATGATTTTCTTTTTTAATAAGTGCGGCTGTAGGAGTATTATTACATTTGTTCCTTTAGCATTTTTTCTTCTCCTGGCTCTGAAAACCCCCCGCATAACCTTATATCTACAACTCTTTCATTCTCAGATTTCAGAAGCTACCAACTCAGAATGAAAGGAATTTTTCTCTCTCTTCTGGGGTAGAAAGTCAAGCTGCCAAGAGGCAAAAATTAGAGGGTGGTCTCTTGTTCAAGGTTTGCAAATCATTTGAATATGCTGCTTTTATATTTGTTTGTTTGGAGCTATTAGATATATGCCGGAGATTGATCACAAAAAAAAAAAAATCACTCCCCGTTAAACCCGACTAGGGAGTGTGGGGTGGAGGCAATCCTTGTATGCAACCTTACCCTTGCATAATTGCAAAGAGGTTGTTTCTTGGATTCGAACCCATAACCTTTCAGTCATTAAAGAACAATTTTACCAGTGCTCCGGTTCGCCAAAAAAACCACTTCCCGTATAACCCGACTAGTAAATGTGGGGTGAAGGTAATCCTTGTACACAGCCTTACCTTTGCATAATTGCAAAGAGGTTGTTTCCTGAATTTGAACCCATGACCTTTCAATCATGAAAGAACAATCATGAAAGAACAATTCCGATAATGCTATAAAATTTTGTCCAGCTCCTAATGAATTTCATAACTTTGTGTTACATTTGTATGCATCAGAAATTCTCTCAGGAACTCTGTGAGAGCTTAGTTGGTACTATTCATGGTAAAGTGTACAATACATTAGTTGAATTATATTTAGTTCCCCGTGTTTGGGAGGTAGTGCAGAAGTTCTTGAACCATGAACTAGGAATTCAAATGGGGCTTAAGTAATATTGACATCACATTTATTTTCGAAAGGGCATTTGAAATGCTTACTGTGTCTCCTCTGTGACAGGTCACCGATGTGAAGCAGGAAACTAATTTTTTCCACAAGGCACCTACGAGGGTATGAATCCTAATGTAGAATGCATAAATCTTCCCTTGGTAAAAGTAGATTGGACAATTTGTCAAGACTCTCTTCATATGAATTGCACGGTGCTCCTATTTTTGTCCCATATATGTTATTCCCTAGAAATTATAAAATTCAATTATTTTTTTTTTTGAGTTTTCCTGGTATAACACTCTTGATGAGTGGAAATTTGTTTATTATTTGTTAAGGGTATCCTCTAGTAAGTACCTAAACTGTAAATGGGAAGAGCAAGACTGTTTTGTATGTTTAGGGAAAGGGGCTTGTTTCTTGAGGGGCAGGGAAGAGGTTTACATGATGCGCTGTATATATTTGTATGTTCTTGCAGGCTGTCACTGTTGAACAAAACTCTACATATTCCAAGCTGAGGCTTACTATTCCTAGAGAGCCTGACCTTAAAACAGCACATAGAGCACAAAGATTAAGGTTTATGGTTGTGGATACCTAGTGTTTGCTGAAATTTTGATGATGAATTTCCTTCATAAGATAATAGACATTGAGTAATATTTGTATTTTACAGACCCAAAAATGTTGCAGAGGCAGAGCATGTGACAGTGGCTGCCTCCAGATTCAAAGCACGCCCATTAAATAGAAGAGTTAGTACTTGCTGTAGTTATAATTGCTTTTGTTTTGTTAATTTTGGTGCACTTTTGCCATCATCTCCTCTAATTATGTTCATAATCTAGATTCTTGATACTCCTTCATTGCCACTTCCCAAAAGGAGCACTCCACAGTTGCCAGAATTTCAAGTATGCTCGAGTTTTGATACTTGCTTTTGCAGTTCACCCAGATTTTCCACCATTCCTTTATAAAAGAAAAGAACTGAACCAACAAGTAATCTGGAAAACAAGTTTTTTCTGCACTATTTATCTTGAAGCTCAGGTGTTTAATTAATATCTACTCAGGAATTTCACCTGAAGACTGTGGAGAGGGCTATGCAACGCACATCTGCTACTTCATCATCTTCACTTCACTGCAATGATTCTGATAAGGTTATTTTAGGTCATACAATTTTAAGTAGTAACATTCATGTATCTCTAGTTCTTTACAGCATCATGTATTGTCATTTGATGTTCTTACACCCAGTCTATAGGAGAAACATTAGTTATGAATGTTTTATGATTGATTTGCATTTTCTTGTTTTATTTTAGATATGATTAGTCTTTCAGAAATCAGTTATCTTGTTGCAGGGTTGGGACAAGCATACTGCTGTTTCTGCTCTAGAAAATAGAATCAAGGATTTGAGAAGGTAAGACATGCCATGATAGTGCTCATTCTGACTTTGTCAATTCATGAAACAATGATACTAACTACAAAAAACTGTCTCTTTCCATAGGCCTACTGCCATTGGTGCATCAAAGTATGATGGATCGGGTTTTATGCATAATTTTAAAGCTCAGCCTCTTAATAAGAAGGTAATGAGACATTAATGATAAATCTTGTTAAAATATATGGAAAGCACTTGTTACCAAGGAATAAACTATGAACTTGAATTATATAGTTCCGAATGGTGGATGAGTTATAATTTTAAAATTTCTTACTAAAACCGTATTTTCTCCATTTAAATTAGTTTATACAATATCTTTAGACTTAAATGTAGTGTTTTTATCATGAAATGTTTTGTAATTATCTCATTCATTAATAGGATAACATTCAATCTTATATATATCATTATCAAACTGATTTATTCTAGCAAGTATTCGTATTCCAGACAAATTAACTTGAATATCACGTAGAAAGGACAATTGCTGTGGGATTGTCTAGACCAAAATATAAAATTTTCGTAATAAATATATAATTACAAAGTTCCTTTCTCAAAATTTGTATCTGGGCTTCGGTGTTTGTTAGGATATAAAAACACAATGTAAGATGGAATTTAATAATAAAAGAAGCAATATACTTTTACCAGCCCGTTTGACTTGAGATGAAGTTGAATGTAAAAAATTGCTGTATTTTATATAACTTTGTGGGATTCAATAGTATTTTCAATTTCACTTGTCATTCTTTTAAATTTTTTACCTTAAATTTTATTTCAAAAACACTACCGTAAATAAGTCTGTAGAAGAGAAGAGATTTTGTTTTTATGAATTATGATTCAGTCTAGGATTTGCATGAAATTATTTGGAAACACAGTATCAAGAAAACTTTTGTGCAAAGCTCAAATTTTTGTTCACAACCCTAAATAAGTAAAAAATTGTGAATGAAAGTATAATGTGTTACGAGGTAACTATTTAGTGTATAGGAACAGTAATATGTATGAGAGTAGTTTGACCTCTGAAAGAAGTCTCAGAGAAGTCTGATGTTGGGAAGAGTTCTTTAGGATTCTTCATGTTCCCCCTTCTATCTGTAATTATTTTATTTAGTTTTATCTTTCATTCCCCTTTTGTTTATTTGGACTGCTGTATTTGCAACTCCAAAATGTCTGAATGCAGATACTTTCAAGTAAAGGAGATATTGGTGTTTTCCCGAACAGGAAGCAGGAAACAACAGTGCGAATGGTGAGGCAGTGTTTCATCTGTTTTCTCGTTTCTTGATTCTTTTCGGATAAAATCTTTGATTGATATTGCACCTTGCTTCAATTCATATAGGAATTTGATTTACACACAGAAAAAGGGGTTCAGCATAACCCACCAATTGAACTCTTTAGCCAGGTGAATTTTGTGCTTTTCCTTATATTCTTGGGATACCATTTTTTCTTCCTTGATGCAATTTCTTGAATTAAGTCTAGAGCCTTGCAAGGCAATTAAGTGTTTTTGCATTGTAACCTCCTTGCTTCAATCAGTATTGTTATTTTCCATAGAGATATTTAATTTCCACAACTCTCAGTCATTCTACTCTCTTGAAATGTTAGTTGTCTCTGACATCGGAAGGCCAGCCAAATAATGGATCTCATTTGAATATGCCTCAGCATTCCGAGATACACAGAAAGGTTTACCCAAATTTTGAATTACATGTTTTCATTTCTCTTAGCTTTGTATTGAGTTATTTGTTTCTTGGTGCAAGGACTCAAAAGAAAATATATCAAATTCTTTTCATCCGGACCTAGAGGTAATATATTAAGTTTAGCAGTGTCTGAAGAACATGACTCCTGTTGAGCTTATGCTTTTCGTATATTTTTTTAATTATTTTTAAAATTTGAAAGCTATATTTCTATTCTTTAGTGATTCATCATAAATGGTTAATTTCGTCATCTAGCTGACACAAATGATGTAGGAGAAGGCTTTTATGTTTGGGGCAAAACAAATTCATCGTGTGAATGGCGCTGGCATCAGTTTGATGAGTGCAAGGAGGTATGTGCATTTGAAACCTTTGAAGCACAGTACTGCTTCTTTTTTAAAAGAAAAAAAAGTGATTGTTTATGTATTCGGCTTTCTAACTGAAATGATCCAGGAACTTGGGCATTCGGTGACAATGAATGAGGGAAAATGTGCAACCCATCAAACTTGAATTTTTGCTGCTAACATCATGATCGATGGTACATAGTTGAATCTGAAGTCGCCTAACATCTTTTTTCGGATGATAGATGGTTCTTTTATTGTATACAGAATCTTAGATATTTTTTAGAAATTAACATATCTAGGTGCATAGGTTGTATCTTCTATAACAGCCCCTGATAATAATAAATCAAAAAAATCAGTTAAGGCCAGTCTTGCTTTGCCCTTAAGCTCATCTTCCGCTTTTTATGGCATTAATACCTAATTTATCTACAGAATGGTTTTCAGTACATATTTTAGCATTTTCATATTGAAGAACAAATTATAAAATCGTGATGTTATTAATACTTATGAATTTGCATAATTATATATAAGGGTCAGGATCATTTTACATCAGTGTAAGTTACACTCTCAATCTTGACCATTGATCCCATTTATATCTTAGGGCTCAAATTTTTTAGCAATGTGAGCCATTAGTTGATATACTATTACCTGCCCCTATATATAATTTACAAAATTTGATATATAATATTTATATGATGTTATTTGATGATCGAACTGATTAAATCATGAACGATCATTAACTATTAAGAGCAGGATGGTAATCGTGTCTCTTGAAACCAGTATAAGAACAAAAGGAACTAAAACTGGTAGCATTTTTCTCCTTGTTCCTACTCCCTAGTGGCATTGAATATTGTACTTCGAGAACTGATTTAAAGACATCGATAAGGTATTTACCATATGAACCCCCCAACTTTTTTAACAAAACCCCACTTTTTAAACAAAATTACCAATCAAGATAGATTACTTGAGCATAATTTGCTCAAGAACGAGAAAATCCATGATTAATCCCACATCAGAATTATAATTGGCGGAAATATTGGAATAAGCTGCTACCCATTCCTGATTCCACCCCATGACACCATAGTATCTGGCATTGGCTGCAGTAAGAATCATTCTTGACTGGTGTCCTTGTTCACTGAGTTGTTCCTGGTCAGAGCTTTCTTTGTCCAACGCTTTATGTCATAGGCCTTCTTCAAAGGTTTCTTCTCCCTGCCATGCCTCCTCTTAGTTATAGCAATGGCAAGATCATTAGGGAGCAAGGTGTGCCAAACGAAAGCATGAAGAAGGGTGAACACAAACAAAACAGACACCATTGTTGATGACATAAATGAAAGCCCAAGAGCAAGGCTCTTGCTTATGACGGAAGGGACCTCCTCTGCATACTTTATGGTTGCCACCGACACGGTTGTCATGGGAAAGGTGTAAGACCACCAGGCAACAGAAAACCTGTCCATTATTAAAGACAATACCTATGAATAATTTGATATTCAACTGTATATTAAGAAATTCTTATACATAATCCTAACTAGTTAAAACTATATATTAACTAAGAAATAAAAGTATTTGTCTTGTAAATTGAAAAAAAAAAATATTAAGAAAACTGTAAAAGTTGTACAATTATTCTTTATAATCCTAAGGTGGTGTTTGTTTCGGGGTATCTAAAAAGTTGGCTTTGCAAATGAAAGTGGCAAAGTTAAACACCTATGTTTGGCAGACGGTTTCTTTCAATTTTTCCATCTATTAGATTTGCATAGCTTTCAGCATTTTTTAGTAGAAAGCAAGCAATTTTTACTGTTACGAAAGACAAATTGCCTGTGCCATTTCATACTTAGCCATCTAAATAAAGCTCAAGGCAAATGGCATCATAGCATAATAGCCTGTGGTGTTTCATACTTGCATTAATAATAGTAACTTATTATGGGGTTATATTTGTAATTATATCCCTTTTATCCATCAATATTTTTTCCTCAACCAAACATATTTTTCAAAAAAAATTATCAATTTGCCCGGTAATATTTGATCCAACTAAATTTTTTTTTTTTTTAACTTTCCTTTCTAATTCACTTTCCCAGTAATAATTATTTCCCCCGTGAACATAAATTTTAACTTGAACCAAATATAGAACGGAGAATAATTGTACCTGAAACCAGTGAACAAATTGATCCGCACTACAAGTGAAATATAGAGAAACAAGGCGATGAAGTAGCAAGTTCTTGATAACCCATCAAATTCACCATAGATATTCTCCCAGGCAAGACTTGCCGCTGAGGGAGCTGCAATAAACATGGAGTACACGGGGTGCAGCTCTTTGGGCAGTGCTTCACTTGTTGGCAATCTCTGATACAATGTTACAAACAACACTATGTAATGCGCAAACCCAACAGCCCACAAGAACTTTGCAGGTTCCTTCCAACCCACTTCTGAAGCTAAAATTGCCCCAACAAAGTTTCCAACAACAGAAAGATGAGTTGAGGGATTGGCAACCTTACAAAGACGCCTTTTTCCCCCAGAAAGCCACTGGCCATAGATTTTGAGTTCAAGGAGAAAGTAAGGTCCCATGAAAGTGCACCAAATGGCAGGGTGAAGGGTTTCTGGGGCTAGTTTATGAGGTACACCAATGGCCAAAAACATGCAGACAACCCATGGGGCAAAGAAGAAATTGACTCTAACTGGATGGAAATACTCTCTTTTGACAGCTTCGAAGTAGAATATGCATTTAAGAACATAGGTGAAGGAAACAGCTATTAAAACTGCAACAGCCAACAACCATAGGCCAAAATTGATAGCTGGGGCAATATGGAGAAATCTGATGGCAGGGCTTGATGCTAGTGCATGCCACAGAACCGCTTGGCTACTTAGGCCAACACATATACCAAAGCACCCAATAGGAAACCGAAGGAGAAAGGGCCACAACTCATCTTTGGGGAGAAGAATGTCCTCAAAGTCCTGTGCCAAATGCATGTCACAACATTAATATATTTACTGCCATGCAATTTTTAATAGAGGTAGGATCCTTTGACACCGGTATCAAGATCAATCGTGTCATATGCTTGCAAATCAGAGTTGATTTTTTTTATCTAATGGCTTTCATATGAGGTGTCAAAATTGAAATTTGACACCGGTGTCAAAGGATCATATTTCTTTTTAATATACTGATAACAACTTTCACATGCTTGTAGATTTCCAATTCCAAATTGTAATTGTTAATCAAGTAAGGAAGATAGGAAGCTGTTAAGATGGAATCAGTAATTGAAAGGACAATAGCTAGCTTGCATGCAACTTGAAGTTAGTGGTGTCTCACCTTGACTTCATCTAACTCAGGTCCTCTAAGAGCAGCGAAGTATCTACCAGCAGGAACACTTGTGTTAACAGATTCATCATTAACACATGAGCCATTACTCATCTGAGATTCCAACTCCCTCTCTTTTCTTGGCAACAAAGAATTCTGCTTTGTGAGAGTTGATCTTGTTTTGAACATACTGAAGTCTCCTTTCCTTCCTTCTAAACCAATCCTGTTTGCTGAATCAAAACCTCCCAAGCTTGTTCCGCTTCTCGTAAGAACCTTCCTCTCATCTTTAGCCTTTCTTTCTTTGTTCAGAACAGAAAATCCTGTCTCAAGCGAAACCTGCCTGCTAAAACTTCTATGTGCTTTCTTAATTTCTCGAACTTTGGTGGGTCTATTCAAGTGCTTGTCGAGTTTGTCCTCCATTTTTAACATCCCCTCTTCGTCTCCTTCTGGTAAGACTTCATGTATGTCCACAAAATGAGTCTGTAGAGAGCTTGGAGCTGTTGGTTTCTTGTCCATTTTCTGGTGACAATGCTGAGCAAAACAAGCTGAATTCGAATTCTTTTAATGTTGTGAGCTGGTGTAGTTTTTATACATGCGTAATGAGAGTGACACCTCACGGGAAGTGAAGAGAGGAGGTAGCTTCTTATGTTTGATTCGAGAAGGAAAGTGGACGGGAATCCCGTGAGTGAAGATGTGAAGATTTTGTGGTTTTTGGTTCAGGCACATGGCTATGGTTAGAAGCAACTTGAAACTTTAAAGTAGTGTCCATGCAAGAGTTACGCAGTTATCAACTGAGCACAAGCACGGGGATCAAACTCTTAAGACTAAAAAGGAAGTAGAACTGATGGCCAAAATGGACTGAACAGGTGGCAGCAACTGAGGAGCTCCATTTCGGTTTGAAAACTTTTTCCTTTTTTTTCTTGTCTTTGGCACAGGACTGATCGTGCTTCATGGTCCACTCTGGTCGGATCCAAGGCTTAATCTCAAACCAAATTATAGATCAGCCCGAGACAGATTTGGGCTGCAAGTCCAGAAACCATTATGTTGAAATTGAGGAATCTATATTTTAAGACTTCTTTGACATGTTTATTCTGATGTTTACGGGTAGGATATTCTTACTACCTATTTTTTCTACTAGCACTTTAATCATCATTGGATTCAAAAGTTATTTTTTTCTCCCTCTTCATTCAACTTTTCCTCTAATCCAATGATGATTAGAGTGGTAGTGAAATGGTAGTAGAAAAAGTGGGTAGTAAGAATATCCTACCCAATGTTTACTCCCAAAAGACAACTAAATAATTTATAGGTTTGGTTCAAGTGGCTATATAAGTCCCTAGACAATCTGTAAAAAGAACATGTGTTCAAATATTGAAGAGAATTTTTTAAGGTGGAGTTTGATAATTGTCATATTGCTCGATTAGAGATTACTCTTATATTTGTATGGTTGAGGGTTTCTAAACACTTGCCTATGCATCTGAGAGTGGGAAACGATGTGAGCCATGTTTGGTATAGAGATTTGTAATTTTTCCCCAGGCATCTCAGTTGCATAGCTTTTGTAGTTTGCTTGCAAAAAGCACTGTTGAGAAAGACAATTCAGAGATGGTATTTGTGGTTGTCCGGCTAAATGGACAAGAAGAAAAGCATATTCAGACTAAAATACCCTCATCTAGCCTAATAGCGCGAAAGTTGAAGTAGTGTAGCAACAGCCGTGTGTACACAGATGCAAAAGCTCATTTTACATGTTGTGGGTTGAAGACACTTCATCCTTGAAGCGGCGACCGGAAGAAGTGATTTTGCATGTTGGAATACCTCTGTCAATTTTTATTCATCAAAAGTGGAATACAAGGGTCACCTTCATCAGTACAAACAAGCAACAACAGACTCCAACCTTGATCAAAACGACAAACAGTAAATTGGAAGGGAAAAACCTACTCCAAGACTCATGATTCTGTCGTAACTACATACTCCAGCAAAAGAAAAAGAATGCAATAACAAAGGTGGATGTTACCCTAAACCTGGGCAACTTCCATAACAGCTATGACATCAAATTTCTTCTAAAATCTCTATACAAAATGGCCCAAGTTATAAAGAAACCCATACCCTCTGCGGACGAAGAACATAGTCCACTGGTCGCCGAGGCTAAAGCTCGTGTGAATAAAATGGTGACCGAGGAAACCACGCTTTGGATGAGGGAAGTTGGAGGACAAATCGCAAGCTCTGGCCACATGTATGTTTAATGCGCTGTGTATCGGGGTTAAATTTGTAATTTTATATCATTTACCAATCTATATTTTTTCTTAAACCAAACATGTTTCCAAAAATTTTATACATTTCCCTGGTTAAATTTTTTCCAACCAAACTACTTTTTTTTAATTTTCCTACCTAACTCACTTTTCAACCATTTTCCTATCAATCATATTTCCCTAGTATTCAAAAAACTTCTCCTCAACCAAACGCCCGCTTATAGTATTCCAAAAAAAAGAGAGATTACTCTCATATTTGTATGGTTCTTTTCTCGTCCGGGAATATCAAGAATCTGACCCGACCCAAAGGGATAATTAAAGTCATGAAATAAAAAAGAAACAACAAAATTGTGTTTGATGTCCAAATGGCAAATATCAGTTCCAAAGTTTCATAAGCAAATTGTTTTGATGCCTTTCCTATAAGAGTTTATTGAAAATGGACGAATCCGCATCTAGCCGGACCAAATATTTTATTGTCATACCAACACCTGAGTTACAACAGTATCACATTGCACTTTAAAATAAATAGGCCACCATGAACTAAGAAAGTAGTGACATGAACTACGAAATGAGTGATCAATTATTTATTTCATTGAATTAGATTTTAATAAAGTGAATGAGTCAGTAAATTGTAACATTATACATTGATTAGCAATATAATCGGTCTTGTGCTATTTTATTTATTTATTTTGGTAAGAAGTCATATCTGCTTCTAGTTGCATTATTACCCACCTAACATTGCCCAAGCACACAAGTCAAGTCAAGTCATGTCCATATATTAATCATAAAACAACTTGTGAAAGACAATTTATAGGTCACATGATTGTGTCATTCGCCACTAACCTCCGAATGACCGAAACCAATGCATTGGACTGACTTTCAAACAAGGGCATCTCCATGGCTCTTTGACAAGTACGTCAACTTAACAAGCCAGTATTTAAATAGCTATTTTGAGAAAGAAACAATTCAACCATCAACCACCTTGTCACAGATAGCATGCTACGAGCCAATTTCCAAGAGATTAGCCCAAACGCATGGAAGGAATGTCTTTTTCCAGTGTCTTGGATAGTGGATGTTGAACTGTGAACCACCTAGGAACTTAATTACTTAAAGCACAGTATATAGGACACAAGCAACTGGTGGTGAGTGTGTAAACTACTTGGCATTGCCAATACATGCCATGCCAGTATTTACAGAGATGCCACTGTTCAATCATTTAAGTAGTCACTCACTGACCTAGCCAAGCAAGCAAATCAGAAATTTGCACAATCGGGTAAAATGTAAGCATGGAAGAACCACGTTATGGCAATTCTCATCGACTTGGATGAAATTAAGCATTAGATAGCATATTCAAGCACTGGAAACTATGTTTAGCTTTTGGTGCCATATCAAACAAACATAACTACTAGCCAGTATTAACTTATTGAAATACCTTCACAATACAGGTGAACCAGGCCCGCAAAGAATGAACATGGGAATGATATTGATTCTTGCCACAATAGCTGAACGAGCTAAATAGTAATATACATATGATTCACCACACATTTTGAACTGAGCAAAATACTACTTAACTTCACTTAACTGTTGAAAATGAATCCTACTTACAAATGGTTCTTTAAGCAGAGAAATAAAATCCTGCTAAGGAGTTAAAAGCTTTGTCCTAAAAGTTTCAAATAATATTCACTAAACTTAGCTATGACCACTGAGTTCCTGTAAATACTAATGCATTCACTACAAGTGGCATTGAAACGTAGCATTTCCAAAAGTTTCTTCGACTGATCATTTATGACTCGCAAAATTTTGATCAATAGTACTAACCAGTCTATTTCCCAGGACTAATTTCAGGGATCCCTATTCTGCTTGATAATTATATTTGGAACTGCATGTGTGAAGAGTGAGAAATCACAACAAAAAAATTACAAGTTAGAAGCTTAATTGTAGTGATAATTTTATGAAATGCAAAGCTATGCAAATAGAAAAAACAATTCCTTAACATAAACAAACAAACACACGTACAAAACCCCATGTTTGAATTCTTAACATTACTGCATCAGTAATTATACTATCAACGGAAGGAGGCAAACCATGCAAGTAATTAACTCCTAGTTCGGAAATGAATCAAAATCAAAGCTAGCACAACACATCCAAAGCTCCAAATATTTCACAATAACAAATGATAAAGGACACAACTGAAACAATCAATGATATGATTGACAAAATGAAGCGAAGGAGAATTTTCCTCCCTCACAAAATACACATAAGTTTTTCTTCTTTGAACCGTTTTATGTATGTTGCCAAAGGGCATCTAGCATTTTACAAGGTTACACACGGGCAAGAGAAAACGAACACAAGTAACCCTTTTTCACTTTTTGTGGTTCTTCCTATACAGTCCAATTGCTGTTAAATTGATCCAATTCCACAAAAATATCATCAAATCAAAGGAAAATTGTGCAATATTAAAAACAAAAAAGAAAAACATCAACGTGTTTATCCCTTTATGAAAATCCCCCCCAAAATAAGGAATGTTGAGAATTATCTGTGAAAATCAATGAGTTGTAACTTTGGATCTCTTCTTTGCCTCACTGTAGAGCACCACACCCATGATTGTAATGCCAAAACCAGCCATGCCCATCACCGTCACAGGGTTCCTGAAAATCAAAACCGAAACAACAGCCGCCACAGCAGCCTTGGCATTCCCCAACACTTGCAAAGTCAAAGCACTCGTGTGTTTTGTGACCATAAAATTCGTCAGATTCACCAAATAAGCAACAGTAGCATTCCCAACCAACAAGAACACGATAAAGGGGTCTCCCCTGGCCTTCTCAATAGTAGAAGAAAACACATTCCCTTCGATATAAAGACTGAAGGGTAACAATATCATCGCCGCCATAGGAGCCATATAGAGAAGCAAGTTCATGGAGTGAAGCTTCTCTGCCTCAGAGGTTAAGATTATCCCCTGAACCACCGATTTCAATGCACGCCCCGCAGTGGACCCCACACAAACCAAGAACCCAAACAAGTGAAACAAGGGTTCACTATTACTCGCAACAACGATCCCCAACACAACGGGCAATAGAGCGAAGTAAACCTCCCCTGTCTCCTTCTTGCACGTGATCAAGAACGCGAAGATGGCGGTGAAAAACGGCGTCGTTGCGCCGATGGCTTGGTTAAACGAAACGGGGAGGTACCTCAGCGAGGTGTTACCGCAGACAACAGAGAAGCAGAAGATTGCGCTGAGTGCTAAGATCTTAAGGAACTGCTTCTTGGAGTGGATGTGCTGCAAGGGAACGAGTTCGAGGAAGTTTATGGAGGCGTAGCTGTAAACGGCGCAGGATAGCATGTGGAGCATTGTGAGGAAGATTGGGTAACGGTAACCGTAGAAGCTGAGGAGGTACTTGTTAAGGAGGAGGACGCCGATGTTTGATAGGTACCATGATGCTATCATGAGTGTCGTTAAGAGTGTCGGCGATAGGTTGTTGGATCCGAAGGTGTTGTTGTTGTTGTTGTTGTTTCTTTGGTCCCCAGGTGGTGTTGGAGGGATGTCGAGGACTTGCTCGTTCGTGTCCAGCGTGAGCAACCTGGGATTGCTCATTCTTCGGGTTGTCCATGTTTGTGCCTCAACCATCGCCAATGGGGTGTTAAAAAGTTGGTAACTTTCTCTTTCTCAGATGCTGGGGTGGGTTGTATTCGATGTATGATGATGATGTTATATCATATGGTCGTAGAGGTTTTTGTGTTGGGGGCGTGGCCAGATCTGAACTGAAATGGAGTTAAGGGATGGATGGTGTTATTGGCGTTTAGGTTGGGTGACGGTGATTAACGGAGAGTGCTGTGCAAATAAGGAAGGAAATATGGGGGAATATTTTTCATCGCACGATGGTCATTTAGATTTGGGTCGATGGAAGGTTTGTGGGCGTTGGATTAGAATGGACCAATGGAGGGAATAATGAATAATAAAAGACGGGCTTTCACAATTGGTGGTGGACCTCCTTTTGCTTTGGAAAAGATAGCTAAGAGTTCACCTTCCAGCCTCTCTAGCTCTAACTCTCTGCACATGTTATGTTAAGGTGTCGGCATCCACTGGGATACTTATAACATTAGATTTGGGTCATGCATAAGATCCTTTCCCTTAACCTCTCTTTAATTGTAAAACAATCTCAATTGAAGATTTGAGCCTTTTGTACAACAATAAAATGCGCTTCTTTTTTTTATTTATATTTTTTTCAACAAAAAAATAACCCTCTATTTGGATGTGTGGATTTTCATTTCCCATGCTAGACCTTTGACTTCAATGCAAGAGCATGATACCTGGTGCTTTGAATTTTGGGCCCGACGATCATGTGCTTTTGTTTAAATCCTTCAAAAATTGGTCTCCTATGAGAGAGAGAGAGGGAGTAAACTCTAATTTGAGTTAATATTCTGTCATTCGGTTGCTTACGATAAAGTCCAAAGAAAATTGATGAGATTTATATGCTAATGCTGCGTCATGACAATTAAAAAACAACCTGAAGAATAATCGAATATGTGATCTTATAGATTTTTTATACAACTTTTGATCGATTAGTTACTTGCCTCAATTGTATTGCTCATAAGATAATATATTCACCAGTCTTAGTTCGTCTATAACATTAATATATCAGGCATTTGCCTGGTTCTACCCATTTTCGGATTTGGGCCACAGAGGCCTTGTTCATTAAGCCCAAAAGTTTAAATAATCGAAGGCCCAATAGTTGCAGCCACGGAGGCTTGTACATTTTCTTTTCTTCTATATGCTGAAGCCTAAGCTTCAATGGCTGTGAATGTTCGCACTACTGTATCTGTTGTGCTGAGGGAGAAGGGTTTGTGCTGCAAGATGTTGACCGATATATTACAATATACTGTATCACTTTGTATCACTTTGCCGAATAAACAATCTGAACCGGTTCACATTGTTGCTGCTTCAGGTGTCTCCCATTTTGATTTTTGGTCAGCAATATTACATTTTCTCTTTTTTTTTTTTTTTAATAGATAATTTTGGTAAGAAATTACATAGCTCACACTAAGTATTACGGTCACAAAGGAAATTCTTCCATTGTGTTTAAGTAAAGGTCAAGGAACAAATTGATGACATTTCTAAAGTTTTTGTTGCGACTTGCAAGTATCTATTTCACCTTTTTTTTTAGTTATAAGATTATATTCTTCTCGTAGTTATTATAAATTGGAATTTATAAAAATTTAGAGCTAACTTCAAAAAACTAAACTTTTAAATGATATTTCTAAGGTTTTTGTTGCGACTTGCAACTATCGATTTCACAATTTTTCAGTTACCAGGTTATATTCTTCTCGTAACTATTATAAATTGGAATTTATCAAAACTTAGAGCTAACTTCGAAAAGCCAAACTTCTAAATGACATTTCTAAGATTTTTGTTGCGACTTACAAGTATAGATTTCATCTATTTTCATTTGCAGGTTATATTATTCTCGTAGCTATAATAAATTGGAATTTATCGAAACTTAGAGCTAACTTCGAAAAGCCAAACTTCTAAATGACATTTATAAAGTTTTTGTGGCGACTTGCAAGTATCGATTTAACCTTTTTTCAGTTACAAGGTTATATTTTTCTAGTAGTTATTATAAATTGGAATTTATCGAAACTTAGAGCTAACTTCGAAAAGTCAAACTTCTAGATGACATTTCTAAGGTTTTTGTTGCGAGTTGCAAGTATCAATTTCGCCTTTTTCCAGTAACAAGGTTATATTCTTCTCGTAGCTATTATAAATTGGATTTATCAAAATTTAGAGCTAATTTCGAAAAGCCAAACTTTTAAATGACATTTCTAAGGTTTTTATTACGATTTGCAAGTATCGATTTCACCTTTTTTCAGTTACAAGGTTACATTCTTCTCGTAGTTATTATAAATTGGGATATATCAAAACTTAGAGATAACTTCAAATAACCAAACTTCTAGATGACATTTCTAAGATTTTTGTTGCGATTTGCAAGTATCGATTTCAACTTTTTGCAGTTACAAGGTTATATTATTCTCGTTGTTATTATAATTTGGAATTTATCAAAACTTAGAGCTAACTTCGAAAAGCCAAACTTCTAGATGACATTTCTAAGATTTTTGTTGCGACTTGCAAGTATCGATTTCACCTTTTTTCAGTTACAAGATTATATTCTTCTCGTTGTTATTATAAATTGAAAATTATCAAAACTTATAGCATACTTTGAAAAGCCAAACTTCTAAATGGCATTTCTAAGGTTTTTGTTGCGGCTTGCAAGTATCGATTTCACCTTTTTTCAGTTACAAGGTTATATTCTTCTCGTAGTTATTATAAATTGAAATTTATCAAAACTTTTAGCTAACTTTGAAAAGCCAAACTTCTATATGACATTTCTAAGGTTTTTGTTGCGACTTGCAAGTATCGATTTCACCTTTTTTCAGTTACAAGGTTATATTCTTCTCGTTGTTATCATAAATTGGAATTTATCAAAACTTAGAGCAAACTTCGAAAAGCCAAACTTCTAAATGGCATTTCTAGGGTTTTTGTTGGGACTTACAAATATCGATTTCACCTTTTTTTTCAGTTACAAGGTTATATTCTTCTTGTAACTATTATAAATTTAATTTATCAAAACTTAGATCTAACTTCGAAAAGCTAAACTTCTAAATGACATTTGTAAGATTGTTGTTGCGACTTGCAAGTATCGATTTCACCTTTTTTTAGTTACAAGGTTATATTCTTCTCGTAGCTATCATAAATTATAATTTATCAAAACTTAGAGCTAACTTCGAAAAGCCAAACTTCTAAATGACATTTCAAAGATTTTTGTTGTGGCTTGCAAGTATCGATTTATACTTTTTTCAATTACAAGGTTATATTCTTCTCGTAGCTATTATAAATTGGAATTTATCAAACTTATAGCTAACTGCGAAAAGCCAAACTTCTCGATGACATTTCTAAGGTTTTTGTTGCGACTTGCAAGTATCGATTTCACCTTTTTTCAGTTACAAGGTTATATTCTTCTCGTAGTTATCATAAATTGGAATTTATCAAAACTTAGAGAAAACTTCGAAAAGCCAAACTTCTAAGTGGCATTTCTAAGGTTTTTGTTGGGACTTGCAAATATCGATTTCACCTTTTTCAGTTACAAGGTTATATTCTTCTCATAGCTATTATAAATTGGAATTTATCAAAACTTATATCTCACTTCGAAAAGCCAAACTTCTAAATGACATTTGTAAGGTTTTTGTTGCGACTTGCAAGTATCGATTTCACATTTTTTCAATTATAAGGTTATATTCTTCTCGTAGCTATTATAAATTGGAATTTATCAAAACTTAGAGCTAACTTCGAAAAGATAAACTTCTAAATGACATTTCTAAGATTTTTATTGCGACTTGCAAGTATCGATTTCACATTTTTTCAGTTACAAGATTATATTCTTCTTGTAGCTATTATAAATTGGAATTTATCAAAACTTAGAGCTAACTTCGAAAAGGCAAACTTCTAAATGGCATTTCTAAGGTTTTTGTTGGGACTTGCAAATATCGATTTCACCTTTTTTGAGTTACAAGGTTATATTCTTCTCGTAACTATTATAAATTGGAATTTATCAAAACTTAGATCTAACTTCGAAAAGCCAAACTTCTAAATGACATTTGTCAGGTTTTTGTTGGGACTTGCAAGTATCGATTTCACCTTTTTTCAGTTACAAGGTTATATTCTTCTCGTAGCTATTATAAATTGGAATTTATAAAAATTTAGAGCTAACTTGGAAAAGCCAAACCTCTAAATGACATTTCTAAGGTTTTTGTTGCGACTTGTAAGTATCGATCTCACATTTTTTCAGTTACAAGGTTATATTCTTCTCATAGTTATTATAAATTGGAATGTATCAAAACTTAGAGCTAACTTCGAAAAGTCAAACTTCTAAATGACATTTCTAAGATTTTTGTTGCAACTTGCAAGTATCAATTTCACTTTTTTTCAGTTACAAGGTTATATTCTTCTCGTTGTTATTATAAATTGGAATTTGTCAAAACTTAGAGCAAACATCGTAAAGCCAAACTTCTAAATGGCATTTCTAAGGTTTTTGTTGTGGCTTACAAGTATCGATTTCACCTTTTTTCATTTACAAGGTTATATTCTTCTCGTAGTTATTATAAATTGGAATTTATCAAAACTTATAGCTAACTTCGAAAAGCCAAACTTCTAGATGACATTTCTAGGGTTTTTGTTGCGACTTGCAAGTATCGGTTTCACCTTTTGTTCAGTTACAAGGTTATTTTCTTCTCATTGTTTTTATAAATTGAAATTTATCAAAACTTAGAGCAAACTTCGTAAAGCCAAACTTCTAAATGGCATTTCTAAGGTTTTTGTTGCGACTTGCAAATATTTATTTCACATTTTTCCAGTTACAAGGTTATATTTTTCTCGTAGCTATTATAAATTGGAATTTATCAAAACTTATAGCTAACTTCGAAAAGCCAAACTTCTAGATGACATTTCTAAGGTTTTTGTTGTGACTTGCAAGTATCGATTTCACGTTTTTTCAGTTACAAGGTTATATTCTTCTCGGTGTTATTATAAATTGGAATTTATCAAAACTTAGATCTAACTTAAAAAAGCCAAACTTCTAAATGACATGTCTAAGGTTTTTGTTGCGACTTGCAAGTTTCGATTTCACCTTTTTTCGGTTACAAGGTTATACTCTTCTCGTAGCTACTATAAATTGGAATTTATCAAAACTTACAGCTAACTTCGAAAAGCCAAACTTCTAAATGACATCTCTAAGATTCTTGTTGCGGCTTGCAAGTATCGATTTTACCTTTTTTCAGTTACAAGGTTATATTCTTCTCGTAGTTATTATAAATTGGAATTTATCAAAACTTATAGCTAACTTTGAAAAGCCAAACTTCTAAATGACTTATAGCAAACACTTTCTTTTCGGGGCTTTATTAATGGAAACAAAATATATAAAATTAGAGGCTCTATAATTTGTTTGTTTTTATGGGTTGTAGGTGGTTTTTTAATTTTGTTTTCTGTTTAAATGGTTTTGTTATTCGGAGTTTTAAAAATGAGAAACTAACAAAAATTAAAGTAAGATTTTTGTAATTTTAACTTTGTTTCTTGTTTTCTTATTTTTGAATTTTTTTTTAGCAAAAGCAATAAAAATATTTCCAATATTGCTTTCATAGAATCTTGAAAATTGGAAAAAAATGAAAACAGTGTGATATTTTGTAATTATCAATAAAAAGAAGTTAACTAAAATTAAAAAAAAAAATCAATTATCACCTAGAATTTAACTAATTGCTTTGATTTGAGTATTCATCGCTAAATTTAAATAATCACTATAATAATAATTGGGCTATGGTGTTAAGCAACCTCAATTTTTTTAGATAGAAATACGAGTTTGAATTTTAAAGAAATAGTTTTTGAAAAATAATTAATAACTCGTACTTTTATAATCGAATAAAAAAAAAACTTTCGTTTCTCATTATTACTCTTGTTTTCCCATATTCGGTTTTCTTATTCGTTTAATTTTTCTCGTTATCTTAAAAATTTAGTTAATTAAATAGTTGAATTATTATTAGGTTAATGATTTATTTAAATTATTAATTAAAGTTTATCAAAAAAAATTATTAATTAAAACTTATAATAATCAATTTCAATTAAAAATCACTGCCTAAATATAGAGAAATTGAATGGTAGCAATTCAATTACTTTAATTTATAAAATCACGTGTTTGTATAATTCCTAATGAAATGAGAAAAAAATAAAAAAGAATTGGACTTCACCTACTTCAATATATCCGGATAATTTTATTTTTAACTTGCAAGCAAAAATATCAAACCCTTGGCATAATAATAATGTATCGGGCAGCAACTTCAGGCTCCGTCAGTTTCTTTAATAATCGCATGATCATGGAAGGGCTCGTTAGCGTTAATATGACCAATTTTATTTTATTTTTTTATAACAAATATGACCTATTTTATATAAAAGATGGAAAAAGTGTTTGTCCTTTTAAATGACACACACAACTTATATCATTTCACTCTCATAAAGAGGTGTGACCCACATTTTTATATTTTTTTATGCACTCTCTCTTCCTTTATCTATCTCTTTTTCTCACTTAAAATGACACAATTTTACATCCTTTAAAATGATACACATTTTTCCATAAAAGATAACTCTCCTCTATATTTTTATATCTACTATTGTTTTGTTCCCCAAAAGTCACATCTCCATTTGGAGATCAAAGAGAAAACTTAGTATCCTTATATATATTCTTACAACTTATCATAAATAAGACAGGCGTGCAGATGACTCAATTTAAATTATATATGTAAGTGTTTTATAATCTTGTATGCTGCTCAATCACTTACGAAGAAAGTATGGGCTTCCATCATGCTATATTATTTATTGGGGTGTCGAATTTGATTAAATAGCGCGTGGTCATTAAAAAGGGAATCAAAAAGCTGAGAAAAGCTTATTAGCGGTAACAAGATGTGAATTTGACCTGTAGGCATGGGCCTGCTCAAAAAATAAATAAATAAATAATTCCTCCTTAAATTTTTCCATCTAAACAGTAAAGTGGTAAACACACTCATACGCTCAATATAACAACAAAAACATGGATTTTATCTACTGTATTGAAAAATTAGCATTTCAGCAAATAATTTACAACAAGTATTAAAATTCTTGCAATTTTTTTAACTATATTGTTTTGACGGCTATTACGCACTGACAATCAGCACAAAGAGAGAGCAGTCATTCTCACTTCCACTTAATTATTATTTAACGTCCTTAAAGTTGTAAAAATTTATGATAGAAATAAACATTTTTATAAATATTTTAAAACATGTCAAATAATGATTAAAAGTGTTTAAAAAAATAACATGATAAGGTATAGTTAACTAAGATTTTATCGAGAAAGGTCTATCAAAGGAACAATCAAAGACATTGATTGCAATGCTGTGTGAATATGCTGACCAGAACGACTGTATCTGAGAGCGGGAAAGAAGCATAAAGATTAATAAATGTGAACCACGGTAACTATGATCAGTATGCATAGCCTTAATAATTGTAAACTTCAACCTTTTTTTATATGAAGACTGAAGAGACAAAAAAATTATACTTTCCATAGAAAAAAGTCAGTTTGATTGTGTTTTATTTTTTTTATTTTTAAAATTTTTCTGTAAAATAGTTAATGAAATAAATATTTTTATTTTATTTTGAAAGTTAAAATTCAAAATACAAAACAATATATGTTCTTTAAATTTATTTTAAAAATAAAAAAATATTTATAATTTTTAAAATTATTTTTATAAAACAGATTTTAACAAACAGATTTTTTATTATCTAAAAATTAAAAAAATTAATTTTTAAAAGAGAAAAGTGCGTGTCATTTTAAAGGATTTAAAATTATGTTATATTAAGAGAGAGAAAAAGATAGATAAATGAGGAGAGAAAGTCGACAAAAAAAATAAAAGTGTAAATTCCACAAATAAAATGACATAAATTATATCATTTAAAAGGATAAACATTTTTTTCTTTTTTAAAATAGATTTCAAACATGCCCGGTACTTTGTTTTAAGGGAATTACTTTATGAGACCTCCCACAGGGTGAGTGGCGGACATGGATCAAAGTGTTATTTTTTGACAAATTTTTTATTCAAATACCATGTGAATAATATTTTTTATTAGACTGTCACGCGTTGAAATTCATTATGACTGATAACGAACTTCCTCACCTATGATTTCGTGACACGTGATCACATTACGTACCAAATTTGCTACCACTAATAACGAACTTCGTCCAGTTAGCATGTCACGTATCACAAAATTATTGACGAATGAAATTTCCTACCAGCTCTAAAGAATTTTATCAGTTTGATAAAAAAAAAAATACTATTCATGTAATATTTTAATAAAAAATTTGATAAACAGTCACACTTTAGTGGACGTGGGTTCCATCGTTCCATCGGTCCATCACGTGTTTAGAGAAAGTATGTGCAGACTGGTTGTCTAAATCGTGAATAAAAACATACATATACAGCATTTTCTACCCATTTTCGGATTTGGGCCACGAAGGCCTTGTTCTCAAAGCCCAAAAGTTTAAATAATCGAAGGCCCAATATTTGCAGCCACGGAGGCTTGTACATTTTCTTCTATTTGCTGATGCTAAAGCTTAGGCTTCAATGGCTGTAAATGTTCGCACGGTATCTGTTGCGCTGAAAAGGTTGATTCCGCTTTATGCTCCCAATCGAACTTTGAGGAAGAAGGGTTTCTGGTGCAATATGTCGACCGAGTCACCTCCCTTGACTCACTCAATCTCGCTCCCAAATAAACAGTCCGAACCGGTTCAAATTGTTGCTGCTTCCGGTGTCTCTCATTCTGATTTTTGGTCAGTCATATTACATTCTCTCTCTCTCTCTCTCTCTCTCTCTCTCTCTCTCTCTCTTTTAAATAGATAATTTTTGTAGGAAAAATTATTATAATGGCTGCATGCTCATTGATTAAAGCTTTTGATATAGTCATGTTCAGAGGGTAATAAAATAAAATAAAATAAACAAATAGAGTCTTTTTGAAGTTGATTCAAATTAGAAACTAGAAAGTTTCAATTTTAATAAGATAAAAAAAAACTATTTCATATTGATATTCGAGTAAAATATGATCCTGTTAAGAAATTTCGTTTTTATTTTCAGTATAGATGTTTTTAATTTTAATCAAGTTAGAAACTAGAAGGACATGCATGTAATTGTGTCGTCAACCGTCGTTGTTGTTTGTGTGAAAACTTGTTTCACTTTAGTACGTATCAAATTTGATTTCTGTGACAAACATCAGGTAGGGGTAGCTGTGGTCCTTTGAGTTTGGTTTTTGATGTTCCAATTTGCAGGAGTGCTATTGATTCCTCTTTATTCAAGCAGTGGTTACATAACCTCCAAAGTGAGACTGGCGTTCTAGCCGATGGTACAATGGCTCTGAGACAAGTTCTAATTCAGGTAATCATGTTATTGAGCTAAAACAATTGATGAAGTATACTTTTCCGATGAAAGAGGTTTTCTCTGCATTCCATAACTCAAATTCTAGAACACATGGCAAGAAATTTATTTGATGTTCTTCTTTCACTGTTTTTTTCTGAGGACTTAACTAACACTGTAATCCGTATAAGACAGTCAATTTGAAACTATAGTTTTAAAACATTTTAGACTACCAAGAATCATATTGCTTCTGATAATTTAGGGAACTGTTATTTGGGATTTTAAATAAAAGGACATTCATTTAATATTCTAGGTTTATTCATGTTTCCTGATCATAATTAACAAAAATTTGGTGGATTCTTTTTTATATAAAAACAGGGAGTAGACATGTTTGGAAAGCGCATCGGGTTTCTTAAGTTCAAAGCTGACATTTTTGACAAAGAAACAGGGAAAAAGGTATCAGATGTTTTAAACAATGGAATTGGAGGGTAGAGTTGGTTCATTTTTTTTTTCCCTACAATATCTAAAGAGTGGATTCCTCACAATGAAAATAAGAAACTTAGGAGGCATTTGATTCATAGTTATCTTATATTCCAAGGCAACTGGGATATAAGATGCTTGAATATTTAGGATTCTCGTTTCGTTCAACAATGTTATATTCTCAGGCATATGTCATGCCTTTTGTTTGCACTTAACAATCTTAAATATCCAGCAAGAGAGGGTATCATATGCTGGGGAAACTGAGATTCCCATATATTTGAAAGGGCATCACACGTCCACAGACATTGTGCTTTGAAGAAGACATGAAAGATTGAGGTGCATATGGTAATCTCATACCCATGCATCAGACATAGACATCTTTCTTAGGAATCCAAGATGCTTGGAACCTTGGACATGCTAGATGTCTGTGTACTAAATACCTCATTAGTTTGTCTATCTACGTTTGGTGCACCTAATGCTGATTTCTTTCTTTTTATAGTAAAGTAAACTATGATCAGATTCCAGGTATTGTATTTGCAAGAGGACCAGCTGTGGCTGTGCTGATACTTTTGGAATCAGAGGGAGAGACTTATGCCGTTCTTACTGAACAGGTAGTTGTCGGAGCCTTGCAGTGTTCTTTTCAAGCAATTGTAACTGAACTTTCATGTTATGCCTATTCTTATGTTGGACATTCTTGTTTATAAGGCAAGGGTTCCAGTTGGAAGAATTATTTTGGAATTGCCGGCTGGAATGTTGGACGATGACAAGGGTGATTTTGTTGGCACTGCAGTTCGCGAGGTCTATTTCTCTCTGACTCTCACCCTCTCTAGCTGTACTGAAAGTCCATGTTTTAATTGCATTATTAATGGCTCTTTACTTGCCTGTCAGACATTTTTATTTGTTTTTCCTAGTGATATAATTGTCTTAACAGTAATATTCATGACTTCATGAAGTTGTGACTCTGACAGGTCGAAGAAGAGATTGGCATCAAGTTAAATCTAGAAGACATGGTTGACCTCACCGCTTTCCTAGACTCTTCAACTGGATGCAAAGTTTTTCCCTCGGGGGTATATTTTGAGCCTTTTGCATGAGGATCTTATTGCACGTTTTGCTTCTGCAAATTTCATGATCTGTGCTTTGCAATTAATTTAGCTATTTTCAAATAGAAAAGCTAATAATTTTGTCTTATGCTTTGCATAATTTTGCCATAATTTGGCGTGGTAATATGGATATAGTTTAGTATCATGCAGTTCAACTTCTGGTCACTTGAGGCTAATCATCCACTCCCGATCTAAGTAGTGATTAGTTAACCGTGCAGATGAGCCTTATACCACTGCATATTGAAAATAGTCTTTTAGCCCATGAATTTGTTGAAATTAAATGCTCTAAATAAACATTCTGTATCCAATTAATTGGCTACTAAAATGTTTCAGACTTCAACTTCAGAAACCGTTGAAATTATCTCAATACTACAATCTCAAATTCTTGTACCTTTAGCTGATCAAAGTTCGTTCTTATTGCTTGCTTTATCACATGGACTTCTAATTTTCAGTTTTCACCCATTTTTTTGTGGTAAGGGAGGATGTGACGAAGAAATTAGTATCTTTCTGTACAGAGGGCATGTTGATAAAGAGACTATCACACAGCTACAGGGTAAAGAGACTGGCCTTCGTGAACATGGGGAGCTGATTAAGGTACGTTTAGTACCATACAAGAAACTTTGGCGCACTACAGCAGATTGCAAGGTTTTGGTGGCTGTTGCACTGTTAGAAATGGCAACTAAAGAAGGGCTATTACCTCCTTTTGCAACCTAATTTAGTAGCCTTTCTGGTTGGTAGTGCTATGTAGGGGAAGATAACAGAAGCTTTAGAGAAACTTTTTATCCGCGTTGCATACTCTACCTAACAAGAAAAGGCTTGGTTGTTATCTTTGCCTTTTGTACTGGATGAAACTATCCCTTACCAAGAGATTCTCAGTTACGCCCTTGTAAGGTAGTGAGTGTGAGGAGTCTTGGTCTGTTTGATTGTGTTCTGGTTTTTTCTATTCTTAAAACTATTTTGTAAAATAGTTATGATAACAGTTGTTTTCTATATTTATTTATTTCAAAAGTTAAAAACCAAAACAGAGAATAAAAACAACTCAGATATGTTCACCATAAATTTATTTAAAAAAAAAAAAAATTATAATTTTCAAAATATTTTTTACATAACAGATCTTATCAAACGAATTTTTTAACTTTTTTATTCTGAAAACTGAAAAATTATTTTTGAAAATAACAATCAAACAGAGCCTTATATTTGAGCCACTATTCTTACTCCGAATGACTAAATTTATGCTTTTAATGTTAATCAAAAGATGGAATACATAACTGACATGGCTCACACATAGTATTACGGTGTCGGGAAATTCGTGCACCATGTTTACTTAAAATTTAAAGAACTAGTTGTTGACATTTTCTCAGATTCTAAGGAAGAAAACATTTCTCTACGGTTTTTGTTGCGACTTGAAAGTGTCGATTTCACCTTTTCTCAAACAGAAGGTTACATTCTTGCCGTAGCCATTGTAACAATAGCCATTGTAACAATTTCTAAACGTAGAGGTGACTTTGAAATGCCAAACTTCAGAATGAGATGGAGTAACCCCTTTTATTTTGGGGCTTGTTATTACAGAATATATAACATTAGAGGCTCTTTAGTTTATTATTATTAAATTTTTTTTTTAAGGTTTCTTAGTTGATATATTTTTATTGATAATTGTAAAAAATTTCGCTGCGGTATATACAATCCAAATCTCAAACCTGTTCACGAATAAATCTTTGATACTAGTGTTGTATCAAAGATTTAGTACATCTCACCAATGAAAATATTACATGTCGATTAAAATTCTTCTTTTTTTGTCAATTTTTTTTCTCTCCTCTGATGTGTATTGCTCTCATTAATGAAATGTACTGAATCTAAATACAACAGTAGTACTAGAGATTTATTCCTTGTTTACACTGTTGCTGCCCCCGATGTCTGACATTCTGTTTTCTGGTCCGTCATATTTTTGGGTTGTTAATTGTTACTATTCTTATTTTGCTAATGCACTCTTTTCTCCAAAATTTGTCCCAAGTTTAGAGAGGGAACAGGTGTCAATATTATTAAAAATATATATAAATCGACTTACACAGCTGCAGGGAATGAAGAAACCGCGAGAAAGGAGAAAATGGAAAGAAAGAAAGAGGCGCGAATGCACGTTTAAATTTTAAATTCTTTTTTTATGAAAAAAATTGCACCTAAAAAATTGCTGGTTGAATTTTGAAATTCTTAGATCAAATAACGAACAAGAAATTTTATGACAATATTTAAACCCCCTAAAATATTTTCCTCCTTAAAATTATGAGGAATGCTACTCTTATTTTACATGAGTAGTTCTCTCATGTTACATAAAGAAGTCACGTGAGGCACACCATTAAAGGATAAAGAAAAAAAAAAGATGAGATTTTCAAAATGAGATAACATGAGTTAATTACTGACGTGAAATGAGATTAATATTTCCTTAAAATTATCCATCTAAACATACTGGCGCGCTCAATATAACAACAAAAATATGGATTGCCATGCTATGTGAATATTGAAACATTAGCATTTCAGCAATTAATTTACAATAATTAATAAAATCCTTGCAGTTTTTTAACTAAATAGTTTTTGACGGCTATTATACTCTCAAAATCACGAGAAAGAGAGACCAGTCATTCTCACTTCCACTTACTATTATTTAATGTACATAAAATTGCAAAATTATAATAAAAACAAACTTTTTTTTAAACATATCAAATGATGATTTGAAGTGTATAAAAATTAGCACGATAAACTATACCACAACTAAGAATTATCAAGAGACATGTCACAAATTTATTATAAATATAAAAAAATAAAACAAGTTCATAATTTATGTTAAAAATTTATTACAAATGACAGACAGATGCATTGCTTTCCCAACGGTATAAAGCCCTCAAAATATATGGATTTCTACAAGGCATCTAAATTACAATGCTTTGCTATCATGGAATTACTTTATCAGACCTTGCTAGTAACAAAATCGCTGTCACTAGCCTCCCATATGGTGGTGCCATCACACGTACAGAGTCTTTTATAGTTCTCACCCACTCCTGCACTTCTGGCTATCACTGCAGCAGCTATACCGTGTTCAGATTTATCTTCAGTTGCATATACCACCACAGATCGTCCAATAAGATCAGCCACCCTCAGCTTTTCTTTAACCCCAGTGTAGAGGGCCTCACCCTTTTCGTTAGCATCTAGTGTTCCCAGGTCGCCCAGTGGCTGAAAGATCAAATCAGGCAACCCCCATTAAGTTGTGTTTTGAAATCATTATTAATATTTGAAAGTAATTTGATTTGATTTGATTTTTAATTCAATTCACAGGGTTTATATCTCATTATAGAAAACAGAACTTAAATTGATTTTCTAATCAAATTTCATGTTGGAAACACCTAAAAGATGAATTGAATTGAATTGACTTTACATTACTAATTTACTTCATAACCCCTACTTAGGATAAGTTGATATATTAACTAATAACTTCAAAAATGTCAATTTCAACAATTAAAACTAAAATCAAATTAAATCCCTCCAAATCTAACAAAATTTTAATGTTTTTATCAGTACACAACTTCAATCAAAAAAGATTTCAAATCAAATCAATTCCTATTATTCAACTTTCCAAACAAAAAAATTTCATTTATAAATACAATCAATGACTAAAATATTTGATTCAAAACATACTCAGAAATTCTAAAAAAATACAATCACTAAGGGAACAACAGATGGGGACACAGACTGCAAGTATATGGATAGGCAATAGCCATATTTATCCACCAGACTGCAAGTAAACGGATGGTTTATAATCCACCGTTATATATTAAACTAGAGTACACTCTTTCGAAAGTGACTTAATCATGTCTATCCACATACACAGACTGCAAGTATATGGATAGACAATAGCAGGGATGCATTCATTAAATGGTAGGATTAATAGTATTTTGTAGCTTGAAGAAGTAAACTTCAGTTTTTCTCTATGCTTGTGTGCGTCTGTCTTCCCACTACCTACCCAACCTCCAAATTAATCTAGGTCAGTAGCAGAATGAAATTTCAGCAATAGCATGTCAAACATCACACTTTAGAGGAAAGTAGTCAGCTTCAATCAACAGAAGTATGCTACAATATTTATTAGACATCGTGATGCATCCATATACTTTCTGTTTCCAAAAAATAATTCACTATCCTAACCGTTTTAGTGCTTAGTAATAACATATATACCAGTCATCAATCCTTAAAAGATGAAAATTTACACATGTCAGGAAATATAGAAGTAAGTCCAGAAAGTATGCGGAAAAGCAAACCTCTTTAGTGTTTTCCTCATTTATCATATCAAACACTTTACCGGTGCTTGCTGCACCTCTAGTCAAATCTCCAAACTGATTAATAGACCAACCATGCTTTCCTGGTGACAACCCACTGAAGTTGGCTTCAATTCTAGCCAGTTCCATATTTACTTGAGCAAGACGAACAACACCAAAAATACTTGGACCTTTGAATTCGGAAACAGCAGCAGATATTAAGAAATCTGTAAAGCAAAAGAAAAATTTAATTAATCAGAATTTAGAACTGATAATAAGACAGTGAAATCATGAATACAGAGGTAAAAACATATTGCTGACATCATACTAATTTAATTTGAGTTGCTTATACAATATTGTGTGACAAAAAAACAGGAGACATTGCACAACTAAACAAGATTCATTCAAAAATAATAATTGATAAACATCTAGCATCTGCTGCAGTCTAAGCAAAAACAAACTTATGCCCTATTCAGGTCAACAACAATGATGGAGCCAGACACCCTTTTTTCCTTTTTGGGAAGGGGTCATTGGGTAGAAGTAATGTTGCTCGGCATAAAATTAGTGATCAACAACCAATTTAAGGCAGTATGCTTACCATGCCTACTTGAACTTCTGGGTTTCCTTGAGGAAAACAATGACAACACCACAAATTTGACAGAAAATCTGAAGCTAATTAAACTTTACCAATAATGAGAAAAAAAAAATAAAAATGAATTGGACAATATGAAGGTGATTCAGATCATTATAAAACAAGCATGAAGGTACTGCAGCTCTTGCCCCCAAAAGATACACAAATTCCGCAGAGGTTTCACTTTTCTCCCTATATTTCTCCCATTGATGCAGTTGTTGATTGTTTCCCGTATAGGTAAAGATAAAGCATCACTCTCACAACCTTTGCTTCCTCCACTATGTCCCATTACACACAATGAATCTTCCCACCCCCAGTTGTGGAATCAGAAAAAAAAAAAATCATATTTTTATCCTATGCTCTCCCGTCTGCAGGTAGGTAAGTATAACGTCCTCTCTCTCGATCCCAACATGATAATATTGAAATTTCTGTTTTGGTTTTTTTTTTTTTGGGGTGTGTGTTGTGTGTGTGTGGTGGGGGGGGGGGGGGGGGGGGGGGTACATGGTGAAAGTATGACAGATAAACGGACAAGAATCTTGGTATTTCTGATATGACTATTACAAGTATCCTTCTGTAACTACATACAAATCATGCATAACCACTGTAGCTACCTATTGTAACTAATCACGTAATTCACACAACCAACCAACGGCCACATGCCACATCATCTACTACACAATCTATTTACAGCTACATTATAAGTCATTACTGATACTGTTACACATAAGCCCTACAGCACACAGTCTTTCCTCCACACTGGTATCCTCCTTTCACGGTTGGGCCTAACTGTGTCATTATCATTGGGCCTTACACTTGTAACATCTGCTCCCCCTTCAAAGTGGACCTTGTCCTTAAGGTCCAAGGTGGACTAAGCTTGTTTCAAAGCAATTGCAGACTCCCATGAGGCATCTTTAGGAGGGGAATTTGACCATTGGACGAGGAATTGCCGCTGACGAAGGCCACGAGTCTGAAATTGGGCCTAGCTGCGTCATTATCATTGGGCCTTACACTTGTAACATCCGCTCCCCCTTCAAAGTGGACCTTGTCCTCAAGGTCCAAGGTGGGCTAAGCTTGTTTCAAAGCAATTTCAGACTCCCATGAGGCATCTTTAGGAGGGGAATTTGACCATTGGACGAGGAATTGCCGCTGACGAAGGCCACGAGTCTCTTCTTCGCGAGACATCAACATTGCAATTGGTGATTGCACTGGCCTGTTGTCTACAGCTTCATTTGGCAACGGTATAATCTGATGAGCTAAGCCATGAAACGAATTAAGGATAGAGATATGGAAGGTGGGGTTAATATGAACACCCTCTGGAAATGTCAGCTGATACGAGATGAGACTGATAATTTGAGCTACTGGAAAGGGCCCAAAGAACTTCTTAGATAATTTGTGATTCTTTCTCTTCACCATCGAGACTTGTCGATAAGGTTGGAGTTTCACTAAAACTAGATCACCAACAGCCAAAGTGCAATCCCGACGATGCTTATCTGCTTGCATCTTCATCCGATTCTGGGCATATTGCAAGTTCCTCTTGAGATTATCAAGAAGCTCATTTCGTTGACATAGCAGCGAATCCAAAACCTCTATTTTTAATAAGCCCCGAGAGAAATGAGGGAGCATAGTAGGTGAACGTCCATGCAAAGCCTCAAATGGAGATATGGATATAGCCGAATGGAAAGCAGTAGTGCAGCTCTGCCAACACAAAAACTTCAACCATTGGCTATGTTGATCACTATAGAAGGCTCCTAGTATTGTTCGAGATAATGATTTGTCACCTCGGATTGCCCGTCAGTCTGGGGGTGATATGAAGAACTTGTAAGCAAGTGTGTACCACTCATCTTGAACAAGTGACGCCAAAAGCTGCTGATGAAGATGGGATCCTTATCAGAAACCAAGGTTTGAGGAAAACCATGAATTTTGACAATAATTTCACAAAACAAACGAGCTACAATTGCTAAGGTGTACGATGTTGGTAAGGGACCGAAGTGGGCAAACTTTGTTAATCTATCAACAAGAAGAATGCAATTGAAGCCATTAGAGTTAGGTAAACCAGTTAAGAAGTCGAGTGATAAATCTTCAAAAACACCACTTGGTATTGGTAGTGGTTGAAGGAGACTACTCGATGCTGCATGAACAGGCTTAACCCAGTGACAAATTTGGTATTGGTGTACAAAAGCTTTGACATCAGAACGCATATTCTTCCCATGAAATGAAGAAGTTAAATGCAAAAGTGTTCTTGTGATCCTACCATGACCTCCGATTGGAGTGTTGTGAGCTTGAGAGAATAATATTCCTTAAGTTTGGAGTTAGGCCCAAGGAGATGCCTTGCACGATGAAACAATATACCACCTTTGCAAGTGATGGCGGTGTCAATACAACTACCCGACGATAGTGATTGATGGATTGCCAACAAGTTAGCGTCAAAAGAGTTCTTAACACGCATCTTTGAGAAGATACCAAATGTTAATTGTGAAACCAAAACGTTGACAAGTCCCACATTATCTCCTTCAAATTGTCGCAAAAGGCTACCAGCCACAACATTTGAATGGCCAGCCTTATATTCGATAATAAAAGAATACCTATCAATTTGCAAATGTATTTGTGCTGCTCTAGAGTAAAAATTGATTGAGATAATAGCTCCTTGATGCTTCTGTGGTCTGTGCGAATAATGAAGGAAGAGCCAAGCAGATATTGATGCCATTTCTTCAATGCCTCACTGATTGCAAATAGTTCACGCAGATAAGTAGAAGCAAAAGCCATTCGTGGGCTTAACTTCTTGCTTAAGTACAATATCGGTTGGCCATGTTGCAATAAAACAGCACCCACTCCAATTACTGAAGCATCAATTTCCAATATGAAATTCGAAGAAAAATCCAGCAAGGCAAAAACAGGTGTCTCTGACATGACATGTTTCAACTTATGAAAAGCAATTTCAGCTTCATTGGACCGCCAACTAAATTTGCTATCATTCTTCAATAAGTCTGTTAACGGTGAGGCCAACATAGCATAGTTTTGAACAAATCTACGATAGTATCCAGTGAGTCCGAGGAAGCCATGTAACTGTTTTGTGGTCTGAGGTTAAGGCCACTTAAGCCTTGCATCAATCTTCCCACGATCAGCACGATTCACGAACCCCATTTGCATAGACAATATAACTGAGATATTCGATCTCATCTAAGGCAAAAGCACATTTACTGAGCTTGACATAGAAAACATTTCGCTGAAGACACTCCAGCATAGTTCGAAGGTGACCTGCATGTTCAGACAAGGAGGAACTGTATACAAGAATGTCATCGAAGAAGACAATGACAAACCTGCGCAGATATGGTCGAAAGATGTGGTTCATAGAAGCTTGAAACGTTGAAGGAGCATTAGTTAATCCGAAGGGCATCACAAGGAACTCATAGTGCCCTTCGTGAGTTCGGAATGTTGTCTTTGGCACATCTTCAGGCATCACACGAATATGATGGTAGCCTTCTCATAAATCAAGCTTTGAGAAGACCACTGCACCTCTCAACTCATCTAGCAGCTCGTCGATTGTGGGAAAGGGAAAGCGATCCTTCACGGTGATCATGTTAAGGGTGCGATACTAAAATACACATATGCCATGATCCATCGTGTTTTTTAACAAGAACCGGGGAAGAAAATGGACTCTTGCTATGTTGGATGAAACCTGTTGCTAAAAGATCTGATACCTACTTCTCAATCTCAGATTTCTAATGATGAGCGTATTGAAATGGTTTCACATTAACTAAAGTTGCTCCTTCAACTAAGTGAATTGAATGATCCCCACCTCGAAAGGGAGGAAGACCCTACGGAATGTCAAACATAGAGTTAGATTCAAGGAGAACAATCCAAATTACCTCAGGTACCTGGCCTTGAAGTTTCTCCAAATATGAAGAGATTGGAGGTGATTCAGCAGAATTCAGATCAACTGATAGTTGAAGACATGAACTAGCAGAGGAATTAGCATCAACAAATTGATCATCAGAGGAATCATGGTTCCTTTGCAGACACATAAGTTGATTATTCCACAAAAACTCCATTGATAAAGTTCTGTAATCATATGTGACACGTCCTAACTGACTCAACCATTGCATCCCCAGAATTATACTCAACCCTATACGGTCCACTACATGAAGGTCTACAGCAAATTCATGACCTTGTAGCACCAGCTTAGTATTAACACACCATCTATCACATATCAAGAAATTTCCATCTCCGAGAAATACACGCATACGTTTGCAGCATGTTGACTTTAAGCCAAGTTCTTCAACCAATTGGCGTTGCACAAAATTGTGCGTACTGCCAGAATCCACCAAGACTGGGATGGATTTTTTCATTAAAATAGCATCAAACAAAATAGCCCTTGGATTAGCCGAATCTGATAACAAATGTAAGGCTGCATCCACTTTCTCAACTGTATTGGTATCAGTATGCCAAACAATCTCCTCTTCTCCGTTGTCAACTGAATCAATTGGATCACCACATAACAACAACATCTTAGCTTTGCACTTATGGCAGGATGACCATTTTTCATTGCAGCTAAAACATAAACCCATATCACGTTTTCTCTGCAAGTCTTCCAGAGAGAGCTTCTTTATCGGCAATGTTGAAGGTAAAGCAAGGAGAGAAGAAGTGCTTGGTAAATAATAGAATCTGACAAATATTAAAAATAGTGTAAGCTAGAAATAAATAATTGAGAGAATAGTATCCCCAATCTCCAGCCTTGAATACATATACCCATAGAAACAAGGTCATTAATCTCTGTAACTGCAGGTGCTTTAGCAAACTGATGGGCCTAAAAGTGATGAGTGGGTTAGTTAGTTAGTTAGTTAGGGAATTCTTCTAAAATATTCTGAGTAGGATAAAAGGAGGGAGAATGTGTGGAGTGAAATATGCATGTATTGAGTGAATATTGGGGAATTGGGGATCTCTTGGAGCCTAGGTTTGTTGGTTCTAAGGGTGAGCTGGGTTCTATTATTAGTGTTTGTAAAAAGAGGCCATGCCTCAATTGATTCAATAAATTCAATATTATAAAATTGGGTTCCATCACAAACATATCAAAAATTAAGTCTTATTGGCAAATTATTCATCAGCATTTGAAACTTGAAACTAAGCGCTAAAGCTTCTGATGGTGTGTTTGTGTTTATTAGATTATGGAATTGGAACTGACAAGTGAAGACAAATGTAAGAGGAACCTAGGGTTTGATGAGAAAGTAGCATCAACAATGCTTTCAATGTTAATGAGGGGAATAATGTGAGCTATTTGATTCTGGTAAACGTATCAACATCCATTTGATGATGGAGAAACTGCGAGATCTTCTGAACTAAAAATAATCATGTCTGAATGATAATGGGAAATACTCAATGTATAGCCTATTAGGCGAAGTGGTTGACCACCTACGTATGCTGAGTTTGAAAAGAAAAGGAGCTTTTTTCTCTATTTCTTTGTGACAGCAATAAAGGGTGTTAGTAAACTGACTACTGTGGCAGAGAAGCTGTTTATCCAAGAGTTTAAATATGTGATATACTGCAGCGAAACTGTCCCCCAAGAGTTTATCATACTCTACTCAACAACATCAACATCAACAACACCTTTATCATACTCTACTCATTCTTCCAAAAAAATTAATTAAGAGTAAACCTATCTGATACGAGCCCTAAAATTCAATTTGAAGGATTTGACAATCTCATTTGCAAGAAGATGAATTAACACAATAAAAATCATACAGTTAAACTCATAGTCGTTAAGGTGAAACCACTACTACACAATTTGCAACCATAAATCATGATAAACCAAGAAATTGACCAGTGAACCTTCTGGCACTCCTTGTCCGATCAATCGTGCTTTTCTACCAGTCTGCTCCAAAGCTTCAGTCATGGTCTTCACTGGAGTTGAACCAAGAATCCTAACAACCTGATTGCTCAGGTCCACCTCTACGTTCTTCACTCCTACAAAAAGTGACAGGACCAGAATGACATAAAGACAGATGTTAGAACCACAAAATTTGTAAATGAATTTAATTTATGAAGGAGATAGTTTGTAATACGTGGAAAACCACTCAAATCTAATAAGGAATTTGATTTGTATCGAATAAAATAAATTCAATTACATTTTTCTAGTGATTCTAAGTAGAAATAACTTCATAAAGTATATGAAACGAGCTGGTCCAAGAACATAACCAAAACACATACCGTTTATCGTCTGCAACTTATTTTTGACCGCATTAACACAACCTTCACATTTCATATCCACCATGTACTCCGTCTGAAACCAAATTAAGCATTAAATAAACTTCAGAAGATTAGGGATTAACTAATGATTTAATTAGCCGAGCCAAGCAAGCTAAAATACCGAAAAAGAGAGAACATGATTAAACTCACCAGTAACTCGGGCAAGACAGCATCAGTCTGTGAGAGAAAGAAAATAAAAATATAAGATTAATTATAGGCTAATTAAGTAATTAAGAGGAAAGTTGAAGAGAAATATGAATGGCGAACCTGAGAAGAGGGTTTGTGGTCCATGCGAAGAGCTGAGGGAGGGGTAGCGAGTGATTTGACAAGGCCCAACCGATTCGGGTTGAAAGTGAAGGCTGCGTTTGGGGGTTTGGGGGATTGAGAGAAAAAAGATGAAAGAGAAGAATAGGCGAAGGCTGCAGGAATAGCAGAAGCAGCTATGGCAGTTGTTGTAGTTGCCACTGACCTTAAAAATGCCATTTTTCTGCAATTATTCTTTCTTTATATTCGGCCTCAAAAATGCATTTAGGTACTGTTCTCTCTCTATGTGCGTGTGTTTATTGCCACTTCCTTCTAGATGCATCCATAGCTCTCGTTCAACTATTTTTTGTTTCTTTTACTTCTATCTAGTTATCGTTTGAGGAGGATATTTAATATGTACGGTGATCACCATTTTTAATGTGGTCACTTGGTGTAAATAGGAGGGTAAGATGGGAAACGTCAGAAAATAATAGGGATAAAAAAGGAAAGAAAAAATTAATATTATGTGAGGGAGCACCAAAAGATTCAGTGATCCGAAACATATTAAATTTTTCCTCGTTTGAGAGTGATGCACGTAGACAGGTACGTAATATACATCAAAGCTGAAGTTTGTGGACAAAAAAATTGGGGTGAACACTAAAATTTTACATGAAGAACTTAAAATTTTGTATGAATTTCACGTTTGAGTGATCTTATATTTGGTCTAGAATTTTATTCAATTTTTATGTAATTTTTCTTTATTTTTACTGTTTTTTCAATTTAATTTTGTTTTTAATTATGTTTCTATTTTGTTAATATGTTAGGTTTATTATCTTTTATATAGTATTTCATTTTATGTTTAAAAATAAATAATAATATGAATATTTATTTTCTTAAGTTGTTTGATATGTCCTCAACTCAACTATTTTTTATTTTTTTTTGCTTCTTCTTATTGCATAATATAGAAATAATAATAAGTTAATAACGATAAATCAAGTTCTTTGAGAGATATAAATGACAGCCTCCTAAATTGATAATCAGATTCATGTACTTAAAAAGATTTCCAAATGCAAATATGAAAAAAGTGTGAACACCCAAATTTTGTCAAACTGCTCAAAATGAATATAAATTACATATTAACAACATCTTATATTTGGTACATAAAGTATGTTACAACGCAACGACAACTTGTAAGGGTAAGGCGCATGCTGGCGAAACCTAGAAGAGAAATTGATAGAGGTAGAGGATCTTCTGGAGCGAAGTGTCAAGAAATCTAAAGAAAATGTTGTAGAGGATTCCCATATGGATGATGAGATGAATAAGGAAACTATAAATGATGTTGTTGAGTTGATGTCTGTGAGGAGAAATCCCATCAATAATGCAGAGAGCGGTGTTGTTAAGGGAAGTAAGAAGCTTGTCTCCTATAAAGATATAGTTCTTCAGCTCAATGAGGAAGGGGATGAAGGAGGAAGCGACGAGGAAGATTGGATGACTATCCAAAGGAAAGAAGAAGAAGAAGATGGCAAAATGAATGAAGAGGTACCAGAAGAACAAGGCAACCCTATTTGCCCTATTTACCAGTTCTCTTTATCCTAGCACAAAGAAGATTACAAGAAGTGGAGGAGTGCTCTTTGAAAATAATAAGGGAGAAGATGAAGGTAGAAGATGAAACCCATATCAGAGAGAGAGAGAACAGAGAAGAACAACATGCAAATATTGGTTATTGAAAACTGAATGTGATTAACAACATACAGGGTATCTATATACAAGTGGTTAACCGTATAACTAACTTGGTTAGCATGCTTTTAATGACACTTAATGGCATGTAACTAACTAATAACACGTCAGCTATGCTATCAGATTACACTCTCATCATCAAGCTTTTATGAAAAAAAATCAGTAACAGATTTCTTATTTCAAGGCTCTTAAAACAGTGGTGTTTGAAAGGTAGGTTTGAAGTTATAGACTTGGGAAATGGCTATATCCTAGTCAACCTTCACGATGAGAATGATTATCATCATGTCCTGCATGAAGGACCTTGGGTGGTAATAGAATACTATGTGACGGTGCAAATGTGGAGACCTATGTTCGACCCTTTTGACGAACAACTGAGAAGATTGGCTGTTTGGATGAGAATTCTTGAACTGCCATTGGAATTTTATACTAGTCAACACCTGCGGAGGATTGGGAATCTGTTTGGAAGGACCTTGAAGATAGATAAGAACTCCCTGAAGAAGTCAGATGGAAAAGAAATAATCATCAGATTTGATGATCCGATTGTTCTCAATTGAAAATAAGGATTCTCATTCAATTGAGATTAATCGTGAATTTGGTAATTTTTATAATTCTCTAACCAGATTCGTTTCTTTTCCTAACTCAGATCGATATCGTGCGATTAAACTTATATTATTTTATTCCGCAATGTAATATGTTATTGTTACGCAATTGGGTAATTTAAATTCGGCTTGATTTTAAAAGAAAAATTTAACCGGATTTTAATTGAAGTAATGTGATTGTAATTGCGCTTAATATCATAAGTCGATGTTAACAAACCGGTTCTAGAACGGGGTGTTACAATTTGATGGTTTTCATGGAAGCAAGTGAGGAGCAAATCTACATTTTACTCAAATGCTTAAACTTGTTTGAAGAATTGTCAAGTCAAAAATTAAGTGTGGAGAAGACAAGTTTTTTCTTCTCAAAAAATGCCTTTGAAGAGGCTATTAACAAGATTGTTTAGGTTAGTGGTTTTAAAAGAGTTAAGAATGTTGGGTGTTATATGGGCTCAATGATGCAACATGGGCGTGTGAAGAGAAGCTCATATGATGGAATAGTTGAGCGGGTAAAGGAAAAAATGAGTAATTGGGAAAGACAGTGCTTATCTTTAGCATGTCGTATAACACTTGCTCAGCCAGTAATGGCAACAATTCCATTTTTTCAGATGTAAAGTTGCATGCTTCAGATGTTGGTTTGTGATGAAATTGAGAGGCTTCAAAGATGCTTCATATGGGGAGATACAAAGAACAATAAGAAACATCATCTCATCGGTTGAGATGTAATTACCTTGCCCAAATTAAATGGTGGTTTGGGTTTAAGAAAATTAAAACATATGAACCATGTTTTTTTAGCAAAAAGAGCCTGGATGTTTCAATCTGATCCTCATCAATTATATACTCAAGTGCTTCAAGCAGAATATGTAAACAACAACAGAAGCTCTATGCCATTTTTCTCTCGAAATGATGATTCAAATTTGTGTAGAATTTGGTCTGAAATGGAAGGGCATCTATCATGGATGCTTGGTAATGGAAAAAAGGTGAGTTTCTGGTCTGATAAGTGGCTTCAAGATGTAGGTCCCCTACAAGAGCTAATTCCCAATGGGGAACTGATTTATGACGTTAATATAAAGGTTGCTGATATGGTTACTACAATGGGAATCTGGAAATTTGATGAGTTGAGAGCGTTGTTACCAGATAATGTTATAGCTGCCATACAGAGTACACTGCCACCGATTCTAGAAAATGGACTTGACAAAAAAGTGTGGTCAAATAATGGGGAGACTAAGATTTCAATAAGATCTTTATATCATATCTTTTCCAGGCATGAGAATGTTGATGAGGAGTCTGGGAAGATATGGCAAAGGCTGTGTGCTTGGAAGGGACCTCAAAAACCAAAAGTTTTCATGTGGAAGATTTTGCATAATAGGTTATTGACAAGACTTAAAATTTCACAATGGGGTGATTATTATCCTAATTGTCCATGTTGCAGGCTTGAAGCTGAATCAATTATTCATGCTTTAAGAGACTGTAGGGGGGCTAAACATGTTTGGTTAAAGCTAAAGCCTGATATGCACATCTTTGGTTTCTTCACAGAAGATTCTTCGTTGTGGCCATCAAATAATATAACATTGGTACTTCTCAGTGGTCATCATTTTCTTGGATAACCACTTTCATTCTAACATGTTGGAAATTATAGCATTGGAGGAATGTAGTACTACATGGGGGGAAGGCTCCTTCTTTGGATATCAAGGTTCGGACAATTAAAGAGTTAGTTCTAGATGTGGAAAAAGTGAAAGTGAGGAACAGGTAGTATAAATACTAGTATATGTTGGCAATTCCCTGAGGTTGGATCTGTTAAAATAAACTTTGATGGTGCGACTCGTGGCAATCCAGGATCTACTGCTTGTGGAGGTTTGATTCGGGATGTAAGAGGCGATTGGTTATGTGGATTTGCAAAAAGGTTCATCTTATAAAGCTGAGTTATGGGGTATCCTTTGCGGTTTGGAAGTGCGTGTAATGAAGGATACCAGAATGTGATTTTAGAAAGTGATTCATCTAGTGTAATCATTGTGCTCACTTCTGGAAGTGCAGCAGTCTGTGAGATTCAAATTTTTTCTCATATACAGACATGGCTTAACAAAGCCTAGCAGGTAAGGATTCAATATACGTATAGGGAAGGGAATATGTGTGCTGATTGGCTAGCAAACTTTGTTTTGGATGATAGGGAAAAAATGATCAACTAATGCTTCAGGTCCTCCTAGTGGAATTCATCAATTATATTTGGTTGATCTTGCTGCTGTTGCTGGAAGCCGTATAGTAGTTTACTCTTGATAGGGTAGCTGTAGTTTGTTTTTGTGTTATGTTTTGATTTTTCTTTGGGTTTGTTTGTCTTTGTTTTGGGCCCTGGCCCTTTTGTCTTCCCAAAAAAATGATAAATCAAGTTCTTTGAGAGATATGAATGACAATCTCTTAAAGTTGATTATCATATTCATTACTTAAAAAGATTTCCAAATGCAAATATGAAAAAAGTGTGAACACCTAAGTTTTCCCGGCCTACTCAAAATTGAATGTAAATTACATATTTCAACGTCTTATATTTGGGGGGAAATTATATTTACAATTTTTTTATTTACAAATTCTTATAAGTTACACTATATACTAGGAATAATATATTTCATTACACCATATACTACCCCTATATTTGTAAATATATCTCTTCATTTTATTTGAGACATAAAATATGTTACAAACTTATAATGTGTGAAATGGACCATTTATTATTAGTTTGATTAATGGGGCCCATAAAAATAGAAAATAATACACCAATGGGGAGTTTGTTAGAGGGAAAAAAAATTTATCTGGAAATCATAATTTCCGAGAATGTTACCAAAAAGTTGTTTGGTATGCCAAAATATTCCCAGGAATATTAGGTTAATTTTCCTAATGTTATGTTGAGTTGATTGTAAAATATTGATGAGAATGAATATCAAATTTACAAAATTAACCTTTATGCTAATTTTGTCTATTCAATAACATTTTTGTTTATTGTACGCTGAAGATGGGTTCAAGTTCTTGGCAAGAACTCACTTCTAAAATGGCTGACATCCATCTCAAAATGCATCCCCTACTGTAAGCTCTCCAACTAATCCCATACACAGACGACCTTGCAAACATTATCAACACAAATTCAGGGTTTCAAACTTGAAAAACAAGAAGCAATGTTCGAGGGCACTTCAAATATCAAAGTTTTGCAAAAATTAACCAATAAACTAAACCAAAAAAGGAACGAAATTAATCACAAAAGAGCAAACTTTACAAACTTGTATCTCTCTTCTCTCTTCTTTTTTCTTCTCTTTTGGGTTTTTTTTTCTTTTTGGTTTTTCCTAAGAAAAGGGAGGACAACAAAAAGGGAGAAAGGACTAAGAACGATGGAGGAGTGCCAGATGTGTTGAGGTGGAGGTGACCGTTGAAACAGAGGTAACGATGATGGTGCTTAGGGATGATGGGAGGTTGAAGAAGAAGAAGAAGAAAGGGCAAAGAGAGAGAGAGAGAGAGAGGGGAATTTTGATATGAAACTGTGAGATTTTCCCATTATCTAGGAATCCCAAAACACCACCTCCTGACTGATGTTTTTTGGTGGTATTCTGATCTACAAAATACACATAAAAGTAAATTCTGGGAAAATTAATTTCCCGATAAAATTTCTCAAATTGGGCTATCAAACATGGAGTTCTTAAACTCTCATCCCCACTTTACGGGCTTCCAAAAATAATCTATATACCAAACATTTATGAAGCACCGATACTCCGATTTTTTTTTCCAACGTATCTGATACACGTATCGGGAAAGTATCGGAAGCGTGTTGTATCGTATCAGCGAATTAATGGTCATATCAAAAACGTATTTGGAACGTATCGGAAACGTCGTGTCGATGTCGGTGCTTCATAGCCAAACACCACCCAATAGAATACAAAGTCGGCAATTTGATTGATGATGTTCTTGTTTCGTGAACTCAACCACACTGAGGGATTCCTTTTAGGTGGTGTTTGGTTGGAAGGGTTTTTGGAGGATATCTATCTTTCTCAAGTATGGCTTTTAGAAACACCATGTTTGTTTCAACGTATTTCTCCAAAAACATCTACAGGAAGTATGGATTTATGAGAAACATAGATATCCGCACTGTTCAAAAACCCAATTTGAAGGTGGATTTTCGGAAAACCGGTTATCTCACTTTTAATGCACTGTTGATTTCATAAAGCTACCTAATTTTCCCAGTAAAATTTTCCCCCACCAAACAATTTTTTTTACATTTTTCTACTTATTTCACTTTATCCATCTTTCCAATCATTTCTCTATCAATTACATTTTTCTACTATTCTAAAAAAATTTCTCATACCAAACGTCCCCTTAGTGAACCCGAACAACATGATCATTTCATTAAAAAATTGATATTTAGGAGAAATTATTATTTTTCTCTCTCCTACACATATCACAAAAAATATTCAATTTTAATTGACCGAGAACATTGAATGAGTGTTGAGTGTCCCATTTTCTTCAAAATAGAATATGTTGGTCTTGTGTTTTCATTTAGTACCTGCGCCTTCAACGCTCAGCGGAAGAAATAGCAATTATAGCATGTTAAATAATCTCCTAAGCATAATCTTCTCACGTTTTCGATTATATATGCATTTCTTTACTTTAAAAAAAGTTTGCTTTTTCTGCGGTTACAAGTTATCTGCAATAAGTTAATACGATGTAATTTTGGACAGAAATCATGATATTTTTATAATTTTAACTTATTTCAAGTTATAATAATCTTTATATTTATAATTTTTAAAAATTCCAATACCAAAACAACGTCGTTTTAAGAATAAATGCAGATAACTTATCTGCATTAACTGCAGAAACATTTTTCCCTTAAAAAAAATAGAGCACATTTTTAAATAGTTTTTCCCCCGTTTTTTTCCTAAAAGAGAGATCGGGAAGAATGTGATTATAGGCTAATAACTTCATAAGAACAACAAACCACATCATATAAATGGTGCACCCAAAACCACCACAAATAGGTCTAGCTACTGAATTTTAACAAGAACAATGCACTGTCACTAAATGAACTTTTTATTCAAATGAATCAGGTTTTCTAAAACAATATATATATAATAAAAAAAAGCAAATGCAATCAAACAACTGAGCAGCCAATGTATAGAAATACATAGATTACTTCAAAATAGTAGAGGTTTCTTCGGTGTAAACTGCCACCTTCCTAATTAAACAGCATGGTTGCCAAAAATAAGGGTATGAAAGAAAGCCCGGTGAATGAGACTCTGCCTGCACCTCCATTATCACCTGATCCCTTTGTAGCTGCAAAAGTTCAAATGCAATTTTATGAGGGAAGGAGTTGTAATAGGCAGATATCGGCAGCTTCAACGCTTTGGGATGGATGTTTACTTCATAAGCAATTTATGACAGATGGGTGGTAGTTCATAAGCACATATTTTTATTTGACGTATAATTTATGAGAAAAAGAAGTATAATTTAAAAGGACATAACTTGTGTCTTTTTAGATAATTTAAACTTATGAAGTACCGACACTTCAACATCTCTGACGTGTCGGATCCGACACTTCCCGACAATCCAATTCTCAGTTGCAAAGACTCAAAAAAGATTTAAAGGTTATGTTGCGTTACATTTTGAGTTCCAACTATTAGATTCGTTGGATTACGATTACTATTTTATTGAGTTTATTATAAACATTTGTGATATCTTATATTTCTTTGCAAAATGAATGGGTATTATAAGTTTAGCTTTATTTTTTTGTTAAATTATTGAATATTAAATATAATATACAATACATAAATTAAAAATATTATATAATATCAAAACGTATCCTAACATGTCGAAATTTAATATTTTTTAGAATTAATGTGTCGGAGTGTCGTGTCGTATAAAATGTCCCGTGTCGGTGCAACATAGATTGACACAAAGTATGACCTGTTATACTTTGTGTAAATTTGAAAAGTTGTTTTTTTTTCTCTCTTCAGTCACATCGCTTATGTGTAAAGTAAAAAAAAATCAACTTTTCAGAACTACACAAAGTATAATCGATCATATTTTGTATAAGTCACTAAAATAACACAACTTATGTCTTTTTAAATGACACACACTAAACCCATAATTTATTCACTGTGTACTGTAAGGATAAGCAAACATATGTCACTTATTGTATTATAATAACAATTATTTTTGTTGCTTGTTGCTCTGATTAATCAGTGAAGTTAATCCCAGTCCACAGTTGGGATACATTTCCCAGCCTTCAACAATAACATAATGTAAAAGAGTAGAGGGCAGCATTGTAACTTCAAGTAGATATCAAAATGGGATATTTCATATTTCCCTTTATTCTACCGATGTAAGTTTGGGTTTAATAATTCTCATTCAACATGCGAATTATAATTTTCCTACACACCCTTCAATTTCCGTGCTTACATAAGTCCTACATATAATTTTTTCTAACACATGGATCCCACATACTTTTTATCTTTATAACATGAGATTTCAACTCTCATTCAACATGAGAATTATAAAACCCTATAAGTTTTTATCATAATTATATAGGGAAAAGTAAATCTCATGGTGTAGAAGAATTCAAATCTCATGTCATAGATACATCAAGTGTGGGACCCACTTATTTAAAAAAATAAAAAACAAAAAAATGAGTGGCACACATTTTTATGGTGTATGTAGGAAGGGTTTATTTTCTTATGTAATATGAGAAAAATAAACCCCAATTATATAACACTGATAGGAGGTTGACCGATCGTTAAACGATCAAGTCAACGGAAAAATCAAATAAAGGACAAAATTTTAAAGAAAAACCATAGTTTTTTTTTTTTGGTAGTTAACTATAGATTCTTTTTTAATAAAACACAACTTAGTTATAATATTTAACTGTTACATAATTTAACATTACAACTAAATATAATATAATAGCAAAAACACAACACGAAACTCTTAAAAAAGTTTTAATAAAAATAATTTATGATTTAATTTATCATTTTAAATGATATAACACTCTGTCCTTTTAAGAAAGAGACAGACACAGAAAAATATTTTATTTAAATTTTAAATTAAAAAAATATATTTACTTTCTATCTCCCATGATTTTCATTCTTCTGTGTCTATCTCTCTTCTAAAATGACATAATTTATGTCATTTAAAATGACAAACACCAAACCCAAAGAACAACATGTACCAAAAAAGGAAAAACATTTTAAGTAAGGTAAATTAACCCAAAAAAAAAAACTTTGACAATTTCTTTTATAAATGGAGGAATCCACGCAAAAAATAGTTCAACGTTTCAATCCGTCCAGCCCAAAAGCCGAATTGCTAGTTTCCCGGAGAGACTGGGTGGGACCAAGCACCTAACTAGCTAGGACTTTTACGAAAGAAAAGTAAAATTAATTCAGAAAAAAAGCTTTTTGAGTGTGCACCCCATGCGGAGGAAGTTATTTAAAGTGAATCGGGATACCATTTTTAGGTGGTTTCTTAGTGTAAATAGGAGAGATAAATGAAAAAAATGGAAAAATAATAAAGATAAAAAAAAAAGAGAAAATTAATGTTGTGAGAGGGAACATTAAAAGATTCAATAATCTTGGAGCATATTAATTTTTTTCCATATGGAGGTGGGACGCTGGGGTGGCATTGGCAAAATGGCAATACTTATCATTTTAGATTCTAAATTTTTTCCAAAATTGGCGTGAATTAAAACTTCAAAATTGGAGGCTCCAGGTCAGAATTTTAATCGATCGATTTGAATTTTGAAGGATAGTGCCCTTTCCAATCCTCAACCATGTAAATGATATGATTAGCAGGACTTGTTGCACAAGGAATTTTTTTTACGAAAAGTGTTTATCCTTTTAAATGACATAACTTATATCCTTTTACTTTCATAAAAGAAGTGAGACCCACAGTTTTATTTTTTTTATCAATTCTCTCTCCTCGTTTATCTAATTCTTTCTCTCTCTTAAAATGAGATAAGTTTACCTCCTTTAAAATAACAGACACTATAAGTAAGAATTAATAGTAGATTGTTTCTCTTACCTTCTTTTTTCCCAACCAATTTAGTACAAAATTCATTAAATGATTTTTTGTGCTACTCATCAAATGATATTTGACTTAGTCACATAATCTTCATGATATCTTGGGTGATACATCTCTATCGTCAATTATTATTGCAGAAATGAAGTTCACCAAGGAAAATAAATTTGGGAGATATTGAAAGGTTTCTTACCTGGTGGCGGTGGCACCGATGAAGCAGTAGGTGAAGCTGCCCCTGAAAATTTAAAAAGATTAAAAAATAATTAAAATAAAATTAACAAATGCTAGGAAAAATCAGAATTAATGCATCCACATCAAAACACACACATAATTAAGCGTTCTTATTGATCCTAGACCAGCATTTTGGACTTTCACGGTAGCATACAAAACCAAATTGAAAAACCAAATTGAAAAGGAATTAAAAATAAAAAAATAAAGAAAAATATCATTTTCGGTCCACAACAACAAATTTTAAGATATTCACTTTAGTCCCTAGTAAATAAAAGGATTATTCGTGGTCTCTATGAGTACTACGATTTCAACTCAATGAAACCATTTTGAATTTCTTAAGCACCATAAATAAATTTTTTTATTTAATAGGGACTAAAATGGTTATCGTGAATTTCGCTGAGGGTATTTACTTAAAAAAATAAAAAATTCGGTTGAAGAATTAAAGCACGTGTCTTAATTCTGATCTTTTCCCCTCTTTTCTTTCTAGATCTAGAAAACACGATTCAATCAGTCTGAAACTGATAAAATTTATAACAACTTTGAAGAAATACAAAAAAAATCAGGCACAAAGAAGTAAGATCAAAAATAAAATTCACAAGCTAGAACAAAAGAAACAAATATAGCAAAATAGAGTGTCATTATGTATATGTGAGTGTGAGAGTGTACCCTGTTTGCAGCTGCTGAGATCACTGGTGACACCACAGCGACGACTAAGTTGAAGAGCTTGATCGACAGAGATATTAAAACCTTGAAGCAAACCAGGAGTGAAGAAAATGTTGCAGAGACAGGGAAGTTGGGTTGCAACCGTTTGTTTGAGTGGATTGCAGCAAGAAGCGGGTGGGTTAGGGGTAGTAAGGTAGTTCGCACATGGAATTAGGTCCGAAGCACAAGTGGTGCTGGTGCCACCAGATTGTGCCTCTGTTAAGCTCATCGCACTCATCATCAACACCAAACCCACCATCAACGACATGCTCCACCCACCCATTTTTTTTTTGATTCTGTGGGAAATTAATTTCTCACCTTCTGGATCCCCTTTTCCCTTTCTCTGTTTCTTTCTTGGTTTTGTTTGGTACGCGGTTTGGTTGTTGTGCACTTTATTTCCCCTGCTTTATAGATGTTATTGCCTCACCGGCTACTTTATCGTGTATTGTCTCAACCGATGACAAACCCACACGCTATTGATCACGCGTGTTCTCACGTCCTCGGACACTTCAAAAACAATAATTCATATTAAAATTATTTAAATTGTAAGAGGGCCAGAGGGGGTTATACTTATTAATTATCACAAAAACTTATCACCTTTACAATCATCAACTTAATTATCATTAGATCAGAATTATATTTAATGGCTCACAATTAAAATTTAAATGCATGTTTAAAAATATTTATTAAAAAAATCTCGAAATAAATCCTTTAAAAAATTATAAATTTCAATGTGATCGCGAAGACATTAATTAATTAGTTGACAACTAATCAACAACTACAACAGCATGATTGCTGATCATGTCTGAATCAGATTGAGTGGACTTGCTTGTACATTACTTCATCTCAAAAAATGAAAATAACGGTTCAGTGTGCACTGCTTATTATATCAAATTGAGTTTTTGTGGAGTGATTTTACTTGTATGAATTCGAAATCAACTAAAACTACTTCGTAGATAAGGTGAAGGCGTGAAGCTGATACTTTGAACGGGTATCAATTCGATGTTTAAAGACTATGAAAACACCAGGTGACCTGGTGTTTTTTTTTTTCTTTTCTTACCAAAAAAAGAAAACACCAGGTGACACAAAAAAAAAAAAAAAAAAATCATTATTATGGGTCTTGCTAACTAGGGGTGATAATAAGGCGAGGGCCTTAGGCCCGGCCCGTTTCGGTCCGGCTCGATCCGTCTTTTTTAATTATTGGACTCGTAAAAGTCTTTTTATTTATAAGCCCTTGGGCTTCCATAGCCAAGCTCGTTCTTGAAGCTTTGGAGGCTGACCCGTATATAATAAATTTATTTATTTATTATATTTTCATATTAATCATTTGAGACAGCAAGTGCCACTTTTCATAATTACTAACGATATTTCATAATTAGTAACAACGATTGGTAAATAAATAAGATATATGAAAATGAAGATATAAGATGTAGAAAAGAAAGATTAAAAATGACAAAAAAAAGATGAAGGTAATTCTGTTGCTGATGTTTTGGCAACCAAAGAAAGACTATTAGACACCTGGATCTCCAACTTTTTATTGAAGTCCATGTGGATTGTAGAGAGTTGTTTGCTAGAGATTTGATAGGCATTACTTGTCCCAGACTCTGTTTTGTTTCTAGTTATGTTGTTTTTCCCTTTGTTCAAATTTTGTTTTAAGGAAAAGCAACGTAAAGGGAAGCAAATGTGCCGTTGTTATTTTGACTTTTTAATATTAATATTTTTTTATTATAAAAGAAACAACTATTATTTTCTTACAAAAAAATACATACGAATGCATGATTAATAGGTTAAATATTGTTGCAAATTGAAAGGTAAGGTTTATATTTTTAATAAATAAACAGGTCACAGGCTTAAGACAGCCTTTTATTTTTTTTAAATGAATCAGGCCACAGGCTAATATTATATTCGTAACAGGTAATAGGCTAAGGCAAGTCTGACACGTTTAAATATAGGTTTGACCCGTTAAGATTAAAGCTCGGTTCGGCTCGACCCGTTAACACCCCTATTGCTAATGATTGTTCCCGCACAAGTTAAGAAATTAAAAAAAAAACATTATATTTAGTACACTAAAGATTATGAAAAATAGTTTACCAAAAAAATAAGTTTAAAAAAATCCTTTATTTAATCCTTAACAAGAGTTTTTTTTTTTGTTGGAAATAATCATTAACAAAAGTCTTAAGAGTACTAGTTAACATTTGCCTTTTTTTTTTTTTTTGATAACATTTGCCTTTTAGTAATGAAAATAGGTGCATGTAAAATCGGTGTTTTTATTTGAAATGCACATTTTATTAGCTTTGAGATACATTTTAAAAGTTAAACTAACATTTTATGATGTGAGTAACTTGATTTTATTATGTATAAGAAAAAACTTGATTTTACTAAATTCAAGCGTCACGGAATTCAAATGCAACGTTGATTGGGATTACTCCATTTATATAGCAACAAACGCACAATCCAGCAGATAAAAGATCGGCTGCGGATAGTAACCAATAATATTAATTAATAACAGTATAGTATCTATCTGGTTCTAAATTAATTTTTTTTAAGCACATTGCAGCTGTACTAATTCATAAGCTTCTGACCGAATGATTCTCTCTCGTGATTGGATCAATATCACATCGAATCGGTTAAATGCTGGATTAATAGTGCAACCAATAAATTAGTAGTTCAATATAATAATAAAGTTTTATATTTATTATGTTACATAATTTTAAAAAAATATTCTCACACACATTCAAATGATAGGGTTCATATAATACTTTTTCTCTTTAATGATTCCACTATCTCTCTCCTCTTGAATGTCTATGTAGGATTTTTGGTCATAAACATGACAAATAAAAAATTCATAATAATATATAAATTAAATATATAATAAAAAAATCATTATGACCGATAATTAGTCAAATTGTAAATAATATATATAAATCAATCATCAATCATGAATTCACGATGTTCTGTTCGTAACGGGGACCATTTCGTCATTGTTAGACAAAAAAATTAGCACACTGCCACGTAAATAATAAATTTTGCAAAAATATCACATGACATTTACCGACATAGGATAGCGAATTTCTCCAATTTTGACACATGACATTTTTGGTTCTGACGTGCCATATTTGACTACACTGTGAAGTGAATTATTTGCACACATAATTCGTTACACTGTGTAACGAATTATTTGCACACATAATTCGCTACACATTGTAGCGAAATATGCCACGTGACATTTTGGCAAAATTTACCGTTGACGTCACATTTTAATAATTTTTTTTACCAATAACACTCTGGTCACTGTTCCACCATGTACAATATTCAATGCGCAAGAATGTAAATTTTTAAGATACGATAAACGGTTCATCGGTTTGGAATCCGGTTCTGGTTTGAACCGTTTCGCTGCGATTTTTATAACACTTGGATCTGGATATGTACGTAATCATGATGTAAAAGTCTCATTATAAAAGGTTATGTCATAGCGTAGAAAATTCTAGACATAAAGCTTACCTTTTCAACTTGACCATTCAACATTTTCTTATGAACGTCTTGGTTAATACTTAATAGTTGAATAGAATGGGGAGAAATTCCAAATCTCCAGAAGCCACCGCATGCGGTCAAATTAAAATTATATAAATCCCTTTTAAATGAATTCCACACCAGTGTCCTCCGCCCCCGCTACAGTTTTATTTATTTATTTTTAAATTCTTATGGCTAGCTCATAAGCGGTCAGAGAGGACATTTAATCACAAAACAGTCAAGAATTAAAAACAAAATGAGAAATTACAAACTAGAAAAATAAAATAAAAAACAAAAGAAGCGGACAGAACAGAAAGAAGAGTTAATGGTTGGTTTCTTTATAAAAATATCACAAGAGAAGTGCCTAGTGTGAATCCAAGACAAAGAAGACACATCATTGGATTGACTAATACCTAGTAAACTGCAAAAATATAAGGAAAGATTTAGCGCGTCGCATTCACATCACACGCGAACGGTCTCTTGAAGCGTTCAACACGGTCCGCTACAGCGGCACGGCACTCGCTAGTGTCCAGCCATCCGATGTCCTTTCTGGTTATAACTTCTAAGTTTTTCCCTTCTGATTATAAGTTTGTTTTGTTGGGAACTCGGTTTCCTAAAATTCGGCTAATAAATTTTTTGTGCGGAAGTCAATCAATAAGATTTTGATCTCGGATCTCGACAATATTTCGGCCTGAATATCACAAGGTCGGATTGCGTAGCGAAAAATCAAAAAAAAAAAAAACAAGAGAGAAGAAGAACACAACCATATTTTAACGTGTGAAAACCTTCTCCAATAAAGAGGTAAAAACCCACGGAACGTAGTACAGGTCAAAAAATTCACTATGAAAATAATAGTTACAAAGACACAATCACACCAATGTGGTTGTTAACTCAATCTCTCCAACAATGGTGATAATCAAACTACCCTAGAGATGTTTCTCTCAAACACTCCCTAGAGATCTCTCAAATGCAAAACATAAAACTTTGCACAAACAATCAAATCTCAAATATCTCAAATAATTTTTCTCTCAAAAAACTCATCATACTTAACCTCACACACTACATGATTAAATAGGTGAGGGAGATGAACCACTCAAGGGATGTGTCCCTTGAGCCTTGCACCAAAATGGGGAGTTCTAACCTCTTGGTATTTGAGCCAAGCATTGATGGAGGAACAACTTCCAACAAATCTCCCCCTCCGACTTCAATGTGTCGCCTTTAGCATCAACTCGGCTCCTTCACAGCAGTCTTCCAATTTCCTTGCTGGAACCGGCTTCGTCATCATATCGGACCAATTTTGGTCAGTGTGCACCTTGACGAATTCGAGCTCTCCACCTTCCACCACATCCGGATCTAGTGATACCTCACATCAATGTGCTCAATGCGGGAGTGATAGGTCGAATTCTTCGCAAGATGGATTGCGCTTTGATTGTCACAACCCAGCTCGTACTTGTCTTGTTCATGGCCGAGTTCCATGAGGAACTTCTTCATCCACAACATCTTTTTGCTTGTCTCAGTCGCGACAATGTACTCAACCTCAGTTGTTGATAGTGCAACACATTTCTGAAGTCTTGATTGCCAAGAGATAGCTCCTCCGACAAATCTCATCATGTATCCCGTCGTCGATTTCCTCGAGTCGAAATCTCCCCCTAAATCAGAATCCAAGTAGCCTTGCAACTCGGCTTTACCTTCTACAAATCGGAGACATAAGTTGGTCGTATCTCGGAGGTACTTGAAGATTCATTTCACTGCTTCCCAATGCTCTTTGCCGGGGTTTGACAAATACCGGCTTACCATTCCAACAGCATATGTCAAGTCGGGTCTAGTGCAAACTATTACATACATCAAGCTTCCGACGGTGGATTGGTACGGGACCTTCAACATCTCATCTTTGTCTTTATCAAATCTCGGACATTGCTTCTGGTTCAGCTTTATGTGTCCGGTTAGGGGGTGCTCACTGTTTTGGTTTTGTCCATGCTGAATCTCTTCAAAATCTTCTCAATGTACTTCTCTTGACTTAGCCACAGTAGTTTCTTTTGTCTATATCAGATAATCTTAATTCCGAGTATCTGCTTTGCAGAGCCGAGGTCCTTCATTGCGAAGGACGAGCTCAACGCCTTCTTCAGGGCGGCTATCCTTGATTTTTCTTTCCCTACAATAAGCATATTGTCAACATATAACAACAACATCAAAAAATCTCAGGCCTCATACCTTTTCACAAATACACAGTGGTCGACTTCTGTCTTCTCAAACTTGTGATCAGTCATAAACGATTCAAATTCTTGTACCATTGCCGAGGTGCTTGCTTCAAGCCATAGAGGCTCTTCTTCAACCGACATACCAAGTCTACTTGGTCTGGAGCTTGGAACCCCTCAGGTTGTTCCATATAAATTTCTTCTTCTAAATCACCATGAAGAAATGTCGTCTTCACGTCCATTTGTTCTACCTCGAGGTCCATCGAAGCTGCCATAGCTAACACGGTTCGATCCGAGGTCATTTTCACCACAGGAGAAAAAATCTCCTCAAAGTCTACTCCTTTCTTCTGATTGCAGCCTTTCACCACAATCCGGGCTTTGTATCTCGGCTTCTGCCCGTTCTCTTCATTCTTAATCTTGTACACCCATTTATTTTTCAGAACTCGTCTTCTTTCAGGCAACTCGGTCAGTGCATAAGTCTGATTCTCGTGCATAGACTTCATCTTGTCTTGCATTGCTTTTTCCCATTCTTCTTTCTCTGAGCTCGTCACAGCCTCATCATAACTCTGAGGCTCACCGTCTTCAGTTACAACGGTGTATTCATCAGATGGGTATCTTGTAGAGGGTCTTCTTTCTCGAGTTGGATATCTCGGCTGTTCTTCAGCTTGATAACCTGGTTCATCATTCTCATCCCGGATCTCATCTTCAACACGGGCCTCATCATCATCATGTTGTTGATCAACAATTTCTTCATTTTCTTGATTTTCTCCCCCTACTTCAGCTCGGACAGGAGGGATGGGTTCTTCATGTCTGACAGTAACCCGGACTGGTCTCATCTTCGTGAAAGCTCACATCTCGACTTCTCACGATCTTCTTATTGATTAGATCTCAAAGTCGGAACCCAAACTCACGGCTCGGCGAACCAAGATAAATGCATTCTTTAGTCTTCTCATCAAGTTTTGCTTTTTCATCTTTAGGGACATGCACGAAAGCTCGGCATCCAAATACCTTCAATTGGTTATAGGCCGCTTTCTGACCTGTCCAGACTTCTTCTGGAATCTCTCCTTCAAGTGGCTATGATGGTGAAAGGTTGATCAAGTCAACCGCAGTTTTGACGGCTTCTCCCGAGAATGATTTCGGCAATCCAGCATTGGATAGCATACTTCGGACCTTCTCTTCAATAGTCTTGTTCATCCTCTCAGCAAGTCCATTCAATTGTGGAGTCTTGGGGGCTTCTTCTCAAGTCGGATCCTGGCCGTTCTGCAATAAGCATCAAAAGGGCCACAATACTAGCCACCATTTTTAGATCGGACCACCTTCAATTTCTTGCCAGTCTCCCTTTCTACCATAGCATAAAACTCTTTAAAGGATTGGAGTACCCGGTCTTTAGATTTCAACAAATAAACCCGCACTTTACGGGAATGGTCATCAATAAAAGAAACAAAATATTGAGCTCCTCCAAGAGATCTTTCTGACATGGAGCAAACATCAGTATGGACGAGGTCAAGAATATACCTACGTCTTCTGGGTTGATCCGGTTTCACGAAAGAAACCCGGTGCTGCTTTCCAGCTAGGCAATGCGTGCAACTCTCCAACGCTTGGCCTTTCAACCCGGTCAGTAATCCTTTCTTGTGTAGGATCTGGAGCCCTTTCATGCTCATGTGGCCGAGGCGCTTGTGCCGTAGCTCCAACCTCGATTTATATTGTACGAAATTGGCTTCTTTGCCATTTATCTTTTCTTGCATCACGTACAAGGAGCCTTCTTTCTTACCTCGGACCACGACCAAATTTCCCTTGGCTAATTTCCATCTAACACTTTCGAAGTAGTTCATTAACCCGACATCGTCAAGTTTGCTTACCGAGATTAGGTTCAATCGCATGTCAGGAACATGCCTTACATATTTCAATACAAGTTGGCATCCGACATCCTTGGTCAGATTTACATCACCGACACCAATAATTTTGCTGGTCACTTGATTTCCCATCTTCACAACTCCAAAGTCACCACCTCGGTAAGAGGAGAAAAACCTTTGTGTGGAGTAACATGGAAGGAGGCACCGGAGTCAACAATCCAGGTGCAATCATCATACGTAACATTCAAATAATTATCCTCACCTAGGAGGAATATCTTGGCATCCGGGTTGGCAGCCACCGCAGTGGTGCTCTTGTCTTCCCTCTTCTTGGGAATAATCCGATTCGGCTTTACAGAGCCGTTCTTCTCATCATTCTGCAGGGTCCAACAGTCCGGCTTCTTATGACCTGTCTTTCCACAGTAAAAGCACTTCAACTCATATTTCGGCTTTGACCGACCTCTGGACTTTCCTCTTTTATCACGATCTCGACTCCGGCTCTTGCTTCTACCCCGGGAGTCGGATTTCCCTTTGCTTTCAGCAACGTTGTCCTCAGACGTGCTCGAAGTACCTCGGTCTTTTCTCCTGGATTCTTCGCCCAGGAGGCTGTCTGTCACGACATCCATATTCAATTTTACATCTGGAATCGAATTATTCAAAGTCACCACCAGAGTATCCCAACTTTCTGGCAGCGAGCTAAACAGTAGCAATGCCTGCAATTCTTCATATATTTTCATATCAGCTTTTGACAGCTGATTCACAATACCTTTGTAGGTGTTGAGGTGTTCTATCATGCTCATGCCGTCCTTGTATTCCAGCTTCACAAGTCGGCGAACAAGGTGTGCTTTGTTCCTGTGAGTCTTCTTCTGAATCAAGGACTCCAACTTCGTCCACAACTCATACGCGTTCGCGAACTCGGACACGTGCTCAAAAAGGCTCTTGTCAATATATTTTCTGATCGTAGCTACCGCCTCATGGGTAATGGGCTCATGTAAATCTTTGCAGTAGAGATGATCTTCCATTATCGGTTTCCAATACGTGAAATTGTCTGCGGTTAACTTGAACATATCTCCATCATGGGTTATGCCACTGGTCTCCATCTCGTCTCCCTCAGAACCCGTCGAACTTGGGCTCTGATACCAGTGTTGGGAACTCGGTTCCCTCAAACTCGGCTAGGAAGCCTTTTGTGGGGAAGTCAATCAACAAGATCCTGATCTCGGATCTCGGCAATACCTCGGCCTGAATATCACCAGGTCGGACTGCGCAGTGGAAAAATCAAAAAAAACAGGAGAGAGAGAAGAAGAACACAACCAGATTTTAACGTGGGAAAATCTTCTCCAATGAAGAAGTAAAAACCCAAGGGACCTAGTTCAGATCAAAAAATCCACTATGAAAATAATGGTTACAAAGAATCAAATACACCAATGTGGTGGTTAACTCAACCTCTCAAACAATGGTGATAATCAAACTACCATAAAGATGTTTCTCTCAAACACTCCCTAGATATCTCTCAAATACAAAGCATAAAGTTTTACTGAAACAACCAAATCTCAAATATCTCAAATAATTTTTCTCTCAAAAAATTCATCATACTCGACCTCACACACTACATGATTAAATATGTGAGGGAGATGAATCACTCAAAGGATGTGTCCCTCGAGCCTTGCACCAAAATTGAGAGTTCTAACCTCTTGCTACTTGAGACAAGCATTGATGGAAGAACAACTTTCAACATCTCTTGCATACACTTTTACTTTATGTTCACCTGTGAATCAAAAGGTGTAGGAAAAAACAATTGTCTCATGTCATCACGATCACTTATACTAAAATGGTACCACAAAATTTATTCTTGAAGGTGAAGTATATATTTATAAGGTATATGATTGAACTTACCAGGTCATCAAAACATTACCGTGGTTTATCACTCTTTTCCTGTTGCCTATCACTCCAAATTTTGACACCAACTTCCTATTAAAGACAGTGGCTTAGTTTGAGGAACATGCAACATTCGAAGAGAATGTGTGGTTGTTGTATTGAGACTCTTGCAAGGGCCTCGTATTCTTTTAAAGCATGTACATATGACTTAAAATCCTATTGAAAGCTTGTATTAAAAAAAAAATCTATTGAAAACAAATTTAACTTGTTTTATGGATTAGCGCGTCCAACTTCCCATTTTATTATATATTCTTTGGGATATTTTCTCCTTTTAAATGAGAATTTTTTTTTTCATGTTAGTGACTCATAATACAAGTGGGGCCCACAAAATAGTGGAGAGAAAAAAAATTCCAAGGTGGGACCCACTTGTATTATGAGTCACTAACATGAGAAAAAAATTTCCTTTAAAAGAAGAAAATATTTTCCCATATTATATATGAATCAGGAAAAAAAAAATTGTTTGAATGTCACCGCGAAGCCTTCTACTAAAATGGTAGCAAAGTAGATTTAATTAAGCAAAAGCACCATGTCACTATGAAGACTTAACCTGTAAGCGATTTTTCTTCCCTCTCATAAACTCATCTCCCTTTATTGCTCCTTTTTCCTCGATTGCTCCCTTGTTCTTCTTTTTCTTCTTCTTGTTTTTTAGTGCACCCACTACACTCCACCATGACTCCATTCCCAATTTAGCCTTAATTTGGTAGAGAGATAAAATATAAAAACTATGAGATGATTGCATCATATGATCGGTGATCATGAAATTATGAGTTTGATCCTCACTGCACCACTTTTTAGTGGAATTAAGTAAACACAAGGTTGAACCAAAAAATGAGTTTGTGTGCAAAATTCACGTTTTTGGATTAAATTAGCTCTTTATCCCCTTCAACACGTGGATGGGTTTTTGTATAACACTTGATGCAAGGAGGCTTTGAAATGAACTACAGTCTTATATAAGGTTGTGCTCAATGGTGCAATAACATGCATATCTGTTCACAAATCACTTTTTCATGGGGGAAACATGCACAACGAAAAGTTATCAGAATTGATTTGGAATTCGGTGTGTTGTAACTCTTAGTGGACATTTGGTAAAAGATATTTTTTTTTACTAGTAAAAAAAAAGATTTTTGTGAATATGGTGAGAATTTTTTTTCTCGGATAAGTTACAAAAAAAAGTAATTAGTAAGTGTAAAATTTTCCGTGAATATTGAGTTAATTATACTTATGCTATGAAAAATAAAAATATCATGTATTAGATGATATTTTTGTTTGGATGATATTTTCGTTTGGGAATATAATGAGTAAAATGGAATTGTGGGGAAAAAATTCATAAGATTATTTTCAATTTCCTCGTATCAGACGTTCGAAATAAATTTGTCCAACCCTATTTTTTCACGATTTCTAAGAAAATCCCGATACCAAACAACACCTTAATATCAATTGAAGTGGTGTATATATATCTCTAAATATATTGCTCATTCATATGTTCTTATGGCATTGTCTGTAACGTGCCACGATAACGAGCCACTAAAGAAGAAAAAACAACAAAGGAATAAGAAAAATGTGGAAGGGAGGATGATCCCTTGACGGTTAACATGTGTCAATATCCATCCTTATGGAATGTGTCTATATATAGGAAGAAAGTAAAGGAGTGACAAAAATAGATTTTTGGTTCTATAAATTATTAAATTATTTATAATTTTAAAGGATATAAAATTATATTATTTTAAGTGAGAAAAAGATATAGATAATTGGAAAAAGAGAGTGGATAAAAAAATAAAAATGTGTGTCTCATCTCTTTATAAGAATAAAATAATACAAATTATATCATTTAAAAGGATAAATATTTTTTCCTTTTTATATGTATATGTGATTAACGATGCTTAGTTTGTGTGTGTTTATGGTATAAGAGAGGTTGGGATTGCCCACTAAATAGGAGGGGAATTACATTGTAGTTAACTAGTTTCCATTCTTTCTTCTTTTGGAAACAAACTAGTTTCTATTCTTAATATTAGCTAAGGATGAAATTTTACTTACCTTCCATATTTATTGCAAATTAAGGAGACACGTCACATCCATCCTGATCTCAATGGTTAAGCAAAGTACCCCAATACTCTGACTCGTTTAAGCCTTCTTCCATATTTTTATTTTAGGAAAAGTGTTTATTCTTTTAAATGACACAATTTATATTTTTTTATTTTCATAAAGATATGGGACCCACATATTTTTTTTGTCAACTCTCTCCTTCTTTATCTATCTCTTTTTCTCTCTTAAAATGACACAACCTTATATCTTTTAAAATGACATACACTTTTTCCTTTTACTTTATATCTTTATGTTTTAAATTATGCCAAAGGATATACTTACGAACTAAAAGTTGTACAATCTCTTATTATTAAATCTTAATTGTTGATTTTCTTCAATTTAACAGTTATAATTTTATTCGGTCATATTTATTAATTAATTATTAATTCACAAGAAATTATAACAGGTAGATTAACATAAGTAATGATTAAAATTTGGTGATAAGAGACTGTAAAACTTTTAGGTTATAAATATATCCCTCCTCTTAACTTATTACCTTCTTGCAATTACCAGCTTATATTTATAAATTATATAAAAGGAAATCTGGACAGAAAATAAAAAGATAAACGCATACATTCATAACTGAAACTTGAAATTAATATAAAAAAGTTAATGTTACTTAATATTAATATTAGAGGGAAGATATTTTAACTACCAAAATTTTTTACTATTAATTTACTACCCATCACATCACTATTGGATTAAAGAGAGAAAATGTTAACAAACTTTTGAAGAGAGAGAAAATATTAATCTAATGGTGATTAGATAGGTAGTAATTTAGTAGTGAAAATTTTTTGTAGTGAGAATATCCCTCTTCTTAATATTTTATTATATGCATACTTATTAAATAAGTTTAAGGAAGTTTTTTGATATATTGTGCTGCTGCAACAATTATACAAATGCTTAATCATTCGATTTGATTATTACAATTGTACTTGTAAACAATAATTTTAACTATATGCATACTTATTAAATAAGTTTAAGGAAGTTTTTTGATATATTGTGCTGCTGCAACAGTTATACAAATCCTTAATCATTCGATTTGATTATTACAATTGTACTTCTAAACAATAATTTTAACCCAAAATCTTAAAATGTTGGGAGATAATATTTTGAGTAAAAATATCTTTTTGCGTCCTTAATAAAAAAACATGGTCTCCATTTCAATTCCTTACAAAATAAAAATAAAAATCAGTCTTAAGGTCCCTTAGAAATTCAAAGTTGATCAATTTTAGTCTTTTTGAGGGACTAATGTGAGTCTTTTATGAATTTGCGAGGGACTACAATTTCAACTAAATGGGTCCACTTTAAATTTCTTAGGGACCTCGAGACTTTTTTTTGTAAGAGACTAAAATGGGTACCATATTTTTTGTTAAGGACCTAAAAGGTGTCAAACAATGGAATCTGTGTATTTTTTCCTTTGTACATAGATAATTATATATACTAATTTTGGACTTCAATCAAGCCACAAATCACTCTAAAAAAATAAAATTAAAATCATAGAATTTATGTCTCCTATCAATCAATTCTATTTACAATTAATTCCTATAATTGCTAACACAATCAAAATCAAATTAATTACTTAGAGAATTGATGTCTCCTATCAATCAATTCTATTTACGATTAATTTCTATAATTGCTAACACAATCAAAATTAAATTAATTATTGATTATATACAGCTCAACAAAAGGGTATTTTGATTTTATAGTATTCTCTAATACACCTAACGCAAGAGTCATTTGGGCTTAAAACGTGGATATTGTACAAACCCAATTTTTTTTAATTTTACGTTGTATTTATTTAGTTTCACTCTAAAGTGGGGGATGATGATGATCAAACAAACTCATGACCACGTAAAGAATCAATTCAACCAAAAAACTTAATATTTATGGAATTCTTTTATTAAATTTAGGGTTTATCATCTATCATTTAACATGACCACAAAAATTTTCCTACACACACAACATTTTATGGGACCCGCAGCAAAAAAAAAATCCGGCACGCAAAACGAATCTCTATAACATAATATAATCATTTTTCGTACAACATAACTCGTATAAAACCCTTAAATTTATTAGAAATAATCATAGCTATATATTTGTCGGTAGGTTGGAAAGAATAGTTTATATCAAATGACAAACAAGTTTGCCTTGAGGGAAAAATATTTTGTGTATTATATTTAACAATATTTTATTTAAGTTGGTTTCAATAAATTCATTTTTAATTTCTTAATCATGTTTTAATTATAGCATAACACTCCTTTATATTTATATTCAAAATCTATTCATTGCAAATATAACTTACTACATATCATAAATATATTGAGTAAACTTGATTTAATGCCCATAATAATAGGAATTTTTTTGAAATAACCCATTTTGTTACTTATGTAAAGAATTCATTTAACCCAAAATCTTAAGGAGTGGGGTGAGGTTACATTAATGATTTTATATATCTCTAACATATCCTCTCACATGAGAGCCCATTGAACTTGAATGGTGGACAATGTACAAGCCCACCTATCTGTGTTAAGAAATTACACAAGAGAAAGCGGAGACTATGAGAATCGAACCCGAGATATGAGATACTATGTAAAGAACCAATTTAAACCAAAATCTTAAAATATTGAATGAAATTACATTAATAATTTTATATTTCTTTAACAACTTCAAAAGTAAAATATTCAACTCAAAATTCAATCTGTGATTTTAAAATAGTTTCTTTTTTGTTAATGCGTGATAGCCTGATAGGTCTTGGTTACTCATTCTCCGAGCAATCTTTCCTTCGCTTAGCGAATTTTTTAATACGCTCTAGGACCACTATGGTCCTTCCATTCAAAAATTTACACATGTATTTTTTTTTCTTTTTTTCTCTCTTCTCTCTCCTCAATTTTTTCTCTCTTTCTCTCACCTCAGTCCCACTCAATATTTTATGGTCCCGGACCACTATAAATTCGCTCCCTGAATAGCTATTAGGTAGGGCCCACACTAACTTTTTGAAATCACACAAAATTGTGATATTTTTTTTCTGAAATCCAAATAATGTACTTAAGTGCAGCGTGACATTACAAATAATGTACTTAGTATAATTATAGTTGCTCCTAATATTATTTAAAGTGGTGTCATAAGTATATGAAAGGGATTCTTAAACTGAACTTTATAATGTGACCATGGATACGGAATAGACTTAGGATTCTTTTCTTATTTATTGAATTAAATCTCACCCAATTTGGGATATTATGTTTTACAAGTCAAGCTAATCACGAATCATTTTCAAGAGAAGGAAATTAACTAGTGCACCTAAAAGTCTATTGGAAGTGTAAAGAACCTTGGGATACACCACCCCAAAAGCTAGCTCAAAGAGTGGGAGTAAAAAAAAATTTGTAAACTACGATGAACAATGGGTTCACCGAAAGAAAAATTTGTAAATTCGTCTTAGCCGTCAAGCTGTTTCTCCTTTTTCTGTGGTCCACTCTGATATTTGGGGACCAAGTCGTCATTCTTCTACTTTAGGGTTTAAGTATTTTGTTACTTTTATTGATGATTATTCCAGGTGTACTTGGTTATTTTTAATGAAAAATCGGTCTGAGTTGTTTTCTATTTTTCAGTTATTTTACAATGAAATCAAAACTCAATTTGGTATTCCTATTCGTACTTTTCGTAGTGATAATGCATGTGACTACTTATCTCATCAATTTCAACAATTCTTTTCATCTCATGGCATTCTCCATCAAACATCTTGCCCTCATACACCTCAACAAAATGGTGTAGCCGAGCGCAAGAATCGCCATCTGGTTGAAACCACTCGTGCCTTGTTAATTGATGGTAATGTTCCATACACATTCTGGGGTGATGCTATACTTACTGCATGCTATCTCATTAATCGCATGCCATCATATGTTCTCAATCATAAGGTACCTCACTCTATTTTATTTCCCCATCAAACTTTATATCCTTTAACTCCACATGTGTTTGGTTCTACGTGTTTTGTTCATCATCTTGGTCTAGGTTTGGATAAATTAGCTCCCAAGTCTCATAAATGTGTTTTTCTGGGTTATCCTCGGTCTCAGAAGGGTTACCGTTGCTACTCTCCCACTTTACGTCGATACTTTATCTCGGCGGATGTCTCCTTTTTTGAATCAGTTCCCTTTTTTGGATCCTCTACTACTCCTGTGGATACTGATTCTGTACAGCCATCCTTCCCAAGTGACCTTCTTTACCTTCCGTCTTTACCCATCCATGTTTCTGACTCTCCTTCTATCACCTCTTCTGCTGATGAGATCGAGCCTAATTCGTCAGATGTATCCGTGGACTCACATTCAACTGCATCTTCTCCCACGGCTTCGGTCCCACCTTCGGATAGTGACCTTCCCATTGCTCTTCGTAAGGGTACTCGTGATACTCGCCCTCCGGCCAGGTATGCAGTCAATCTCAGTTATCATCGTCTTTCTCCATCATATTTTGCTTGCCTTTCCTCTTTGTCCTCTGTATCTGTCCCTAAGACTACAGGTGATGCACTTTCACATTCGGGATGGAGACAAGCTATGATTGATGAAATGAGTGCTCTTCATCATAATGGCACATGGGATCTGGTACCTCTTCCTTCTGGAAAATCTGTGGTTGGTTGCCGATGGATTTATGCTGTTAAGGTTGGACCTGATGGTCAAGTGGATCGTCTTAAAGCTCGCTTGGTGGCGAAGGGTTTCACTCAGGTCTTTGGCTTGGATTTTATTGATACTTTTTCTCCTGTGGCGAAAATGTCTACTGTTCGCCTTTTTATTGCCATGGCTGCTATTCGCCATTGGCCTCTCTACCAACTGGATATCAAGAATGCTTTTCTTCATGGTGATCTTGAGGAAGAAATTTATATGGAGCAACCTCCTGGATTTGTTGCTCAGGGGGAGTCAGGACTTGTTTGTCGTCTTCGTAAGTCTCTCTATGGCCTCAAACAATCTCCAAGAGCTTGGTTTGGTAAATTTAGCAGTGTTGTTCAATAATTTGGCATGACTCAGAGTGCAGCTGATCATTCTCTCTTTTTTCGTCATTCTGCTTCTGGTTCTATTTATCTGGTGGTATATGTGGATGATATTGTCATCACAAGCAGTGATCAGCATGGGATCACTCGATTGAAACAACACTTATGTCATCATTTTCAGACTAAGGATCTTGGGAAACTTCGATACTTCTTAGGAATCGAGGTGGCCCAATCTAAATCTGGTGTTGTGATATCTCAGAGGAAATATGCTCTGGATATTCTTGAAGAAACTGCTCTGTTAAATTCAAAATCTGTTGAAACTCCTATGGATCCAAGTATCGAGCTTCTACCAAATCAGGGGGAGCCCTTTTCAAATCCTGAGCAGTATAGAAGATTGGTTGGAAAATTGAACTACCTCACAGTCACTCGGCCTGATATTTCCTTTGCAGTTAGTGTTGTCAGTCAATTTCTCAATTCTCCATGTCAAGAACATTGGAATGCAGTCATTCGTATTCTTAAGTATATCAAGGCATCTCCAGGAAAAGGCCTTGAATATGAAGATAAAGGTCATGATCAATTGGTTGGGTACTGTGATGCTGATTGGGCTGGTTGTCCAACTGATAGGAGATCTACTTCTGGGTATTGTGTCTTTGTTGGAGGCAACTTGATTTCCTGGAAAAGTAAGAAACAAAGCGTAGTTTCCAGATCAAGTGCTGAAGCAGAATACCGCTCCATGGCGACTACTACTTGCGAACTCATCTGGCTTAAACAACTTCTCAGAGAGCTTAAGTTTGGAGACACTGGACAGACAACTCTCATTTGTGATAATCAAGCAGCTCTACACATTTCATCAAATCCAGTGTTTCATGAAAGAACCAAACATATAGAAATAGATTGTCACTTTGTTCGAGAAAAGATTCTTGCTGGTGAAATTAAAACTAGCTTTGTACCCTCTAATGAGCTAGCTTTTGGAGTGGTGTATCCCAAGGTTCTTTACAGGAAGATTTCATGTGGAACTGAGTTAATATTTTTAGATAGATGATATGTTTAGATGACAACAAAGTGACAACAACAAAAAGAGAAAGTCTTGATGACAACAAGGCAAGAAGAATAAATCAAGAGCAATGAATCAAGAGCATTGAGATAACAGTCCAAGAGCAATAATCATCCAATTTGGACAATAATTAATAAGAGATTTAAAGATCAAATCCATGAGAAACAAGACTATATTGAATGACAACAAAACCATGGACAACTTACAAGAAGAATGTCACACGCAAGCCATGGTGAAATAAAGATAAAATCCAAGTTTTTATGGTATCTAGTTTCTAGACTTAGATCTCTATATAAGGGTGTGGTGGTATTTTCTTTCATGAGCTCAATATTGCATAATCTTTCAAAATTGCATGACACTTACCAGTGGCGTAGCCACACCCTTGGCACCTGCTTGGTTTTAAAATTTTGTACTTATTATATATAAATATATAATTAATTATAATTAACAAAGATTAAATTTATAATTTGACATCACCTAAATAAATATAATTATATTTATGTTTTTCAATCAGAAAAATAAAACCCAATACCCAAATCCTTTTACCTGACCCATAAATCAAAATCACTTTAAAAGCCCTAATTTGTGACTTACAATTGCAATCAGATTTCTTTCAACCTTGTGCCTTGCTCCTTTTTTCATCTGACTTATTGCACAGCTTGCTTGCTCCTGCGAGGCTTCGATTGAAATAGCAATGGCTTACGAAATGAAAAGATGGAAGAATCAAACAAAAACATATTGTGTAAATAGAAAAGTATAATGAAGGAGAATCCCTTTGACTCTAAATGTTATGTGTGTGTGCTTTAATTTATAATTAATATCTCAATTATAAAGTGAAATTTATAGAAAAGTATTATACTTGTATGTTTTCATATCCTTATGACAATGTTTGGTTCATTACTTATCATGTTGTGGGAGGAAAGTGAAATTCTTATGTTTGAAATGCTTACCGAAAAGGTTAGTGCCTTTTTATATGTTTGCTTTGATATATAATCATTTAGAAAAATATTTCTGCAGTTAATGCATATAAGTTATCTGTATTTATTCCCAAAACGACGTCATTTTGGGATTTAAAAATTAAAAAAATTATAATAATAAAGACTATAATAACCCTGGAATAAATTAATATTACAAAAATACCATGATTTCCGTCCCAAAACGACATCGTATTGGGCTTACTACAGATAAGTTATCTGCAGTGACGGCAGAAAAAACAAACCCATAATCATTAACGATTGTTCATTTGAATTTTCAATATTATGTGATATTATTTAATACATAATTTAGATAACTATGCTATAATTCATAATAATTTTTTTTGATTAATTTGTGTAATTACGATAAATATCTTGACAATTTGATACGTTAAATTTTTTTGGCACCACCTAAACTTTTGATCTGGCTCGCCGGTGACACTTTCACAAATTATCTTGAAAAAAATTTCTAACAAAGAAAATAACTAACATATGCTAAATGTGATCATTATAATAACCCTAATGAATAAATGACATTAATAAGACAATTAATGGACTATCTGGGTTATTTGTTGATCGAAATTACTCATAATTAACCATACATTCAATTCGTTTAAGATTCATTTCTATAATTATATGCATCTTTTAGGGGTGATATGCAATTTTATGCACTATCTGGGTTATACCCAAAGTTGAGTTGGAGTAATTTGAATAAATAAATCAAACTAATCAAAACAATGTTTTATTTAAAAGCTGAATCAAAATGAACAAACTCAAACAAAATTAGGTTGATTGGAGTCATCAGCTTTTGCAATTATTTTAAATTCTTTAAAAAAAATAAATAAATAAATCTGCATTCTATAGAGAGTGTTGCACTAATTTTCGTGGATACCAGGACACCAATAAATGTGCTGATTGGTTTGCAAAGCAGAGGCTATCCCAGCAAGAGAGTTTGTGGATTTTCATTCAACCTTCTCCTAATTTAGCTCATCTAATGAATCTTGACATCTATGACTCCTGGAGGAACTAGAGTTTATCTGTGACCATGTAATCTTGTTTTTTTTTTTTTTTTTTGGGCGTTTTGCCCTCCCTATCTACCAAAAAAGAAAGAAAGATGATGGTAATTAAATATTTTAAGATATAAGGTATATAGTTTAAGAAAATTGATATTAGATTGGAGAGTCTGGTTATATATAGAGAATGATAAAAACTTAATCCCACACCCATTTAATACATTCATCCTGTGAGTTAAATTTAACAGTCACTTTTTCTGCGGTCAATATAGATAAGTTATTTATATTGAGCTTAAAAAGATATTGTTTGGAGCAGAAATCAAGATATTTTTGTAATTATAATTTATTTCAGAGTTATAATAGTATTTCTTATTATAATTTTTTAATTTTTCAACCCAAGATAACGTCATTTTTGGAGTGAACGGAGATAATTTATCTACACTATAGAAATATTAAAGCCTAAGTTTAATCATATAAATTATTAATAAACTTAAAAATGTTTATTTTATTCCTAAAATAAAATCAAAATAAAATCAATAAAATTAATTAATTATAAAAAAATAAATTGCAAAAATTCAATTTCGATTTGGCTGGAAATTTTCTCTATGACATATCTCCTAATCTATTAGAAAGATTTAAAACTATGTCATTTTTTTAAAAATTATTTGCAAGTTGGCTAATTTTATTTTCTAAAGAGTTATTTATAAAAATATAATTTCAATTTTTTTGTTTTGTTTGATTTAATATGAAATTTTCGAATCACCAAACGATCGCGGCTTGAATATAGATGAACATCACATAAAGGATCAGCTTACTATTTTTTATTTTAATGGTGAAAATCAACTGTTAAAATATAATTAAAATAAATTGTAAAAATAACCTTTTCCTTTTTTATTATAACTATTACTATTTTTTTTGTTTTTGTATCTTTAATACAGTGGCAGGACTAAATGTCACATTCCTATTATTATTTACGTGCTGCAACAATGGACATAAAAAATACAATAAAAAATCTTAATATTTAAATTTTTGATAAATTAGTTATCCATATAACTATATAATACCATAATAAGCCTTGCTCTTGGAATTCCTATAGCGGGGCTGATTATTATCCACGTCGCCTTTAGTCTCCAGCCATGTAAAATAGGTAGCTCGAAACTCAAACTTTTAAAGGTAATTACGTATTTTTATTTCAAACTTCAGGTCATTACCATAATGGAACATTTTCTGTATCCTTTTTTTTTTTTGCTAAATTAATTTCTGGCGGAGCTTAAATTCGTTTTTAGATAAAAATGAAAATATAATCTTATATAAGCTTAAATGCTAAAATAAATAAATATAGAGAATATATTAGAAATAGGTTGAGTTACACTGACACTATCTGGTTCCTAGTCCTTACCGAAAACTAGAGGCCAGGGTGTGTGTATGTGGGTTTGTTTATCTGAAACACCTCAACAACAGAACAGAAGCAGAGGAAGAGAAGAAGCCTCAAAATATGGCGGCAGAGTCACTGAGGTTGTCGTCTTCGTCTCTTTGCAATCTTAATGGTTCTCAGAAGAGGCCAACCCCTCTCTCCCCGGTTCGCTTCATGGGTCTTCGGCCTCGACCCTTTTACTCTTTCCCTTCATCTTCCCTTTCACAATTCTTTGGGAGTAATCGAATCAACTCCAATTCTTCCAATTCACGCCAACTTGCTCCAAGAAGAAACTTTTCTGCTTTCGCTATGTCCGCTGATGGTATCTCTTTTTGCTCTAATTTTTCACCTTTTCTAACTTTCATTCACCTTCAAATGCCATGTTTTTTTTTTTTTTGGTTTGGTTCATTTGTTTATCATCCTTTAAATTTGTTATGTATACTTGAATTTCAACATGAGTTGTCATAATTAGACTATTAGAAGGAAAGAACATCATTTGTCAGTTCTATTGAACTTTTGAGAATACCTTGGAATCTTATATCTTATGATATGAGACGTCTTAAAAAAATAATGGTTTTCTATCTTTATATTCTCTATGGTCTAACTTTTTGTTCTATAAAACTATTAAGTAGTTTTCTTTCATTCTTTTGAAAATGACCATGATTCAACTCACATATACGAGATGATTCTTTTTAACTTTCTTCCCAGAAACAAAGCGCGCTATTCCTTTGAAGGATTATCGCAACATTGGCATCATGGCTCACATTGATGCTGGAAAAACAACTACAACCGAACGAATTCTCTACTACACTGGAAGAAACTACAAAATTGGAGAGGTACATGAGGGAACAGCAACTATGGACTGGATGGAACAAGAACAAGAAAGAGGGATTACCATTACTTCTGCTGCAACCACTACATTTTGGGATAAGCACCGGATTAACATCATTGATACTCCCGGTCATGTTGACTTCACCTTAGAAGTGGAGCGCGCTCTTAGGGTTTTGGATGGAGCTATATGCTTGTTTGACAGTGTTGCTGGTGTGGAACCACAATCAGAAACTGTGTGGAGGCAAGCTGATAAATATGGGGTCCCACGAATTTGTTTTGTCAATAAAATGGACCGGCTTGGTGCAAACTTTTTTCGAACAAGAGACATGATTATAACAAATTTAGGTGCCAAACCACTTGTAGTTCAGTTACCAATCGGTTCAGAAGATAGCTTTAAGGGAGTTGTTGATCTTGTTAGGATGAAAGCTATAGTTTGGTCTGGAGAAGAGCTGGGTGCCAAGTTTGATTATGTTGATATTCCAGCTGATCTTCAAGAGCAGGCTAAGGATTACCGATCCCAGATGCTAGAAACCGTAGTTGAGTTCGATGATGTGGCTATGGAGAACTACCTGGAAGGAATTGAACCAGATGAAGAAACTATAAAACAATTAATTAGGAAGGGAACTATAGCAGCCAGTTTTGTGCCAGTGTTGTGTGGCTCAGCTTTCAAGAACAAGGGGGTCCAACCATTGCTTGATGCTGTAGTGGATTATCTACCATCACCACTTGACGTGCCACCAATGAAGGGTACTGACCCCGAAAACCCAGAAGTGACCATAGAGAGGATAGCAAGAGATGATGAACCATTTTCTGGACTAGCTTTTAAGATCATGAGTGATCCATTTGTAGGCTCCCTTACGTTTGTCAGGGTGTATGCTGGAAAGCTAAGTGCAGGGACTTATGTACTCAACGCAAACAAGGGGAAAAAGGAGAGAATTGGTAGACTTCTAGAAATGCATGCAAACAGCAGAGAGGACGTTAAAGTGGCATTAGCAGGTGATATTATTGCTCTTGCAGGTTTAAAAGATACTATTACGGGTGAAACTTTGTGTGACCCTGATAATCCTATCATGCTTGAGCGGATGGACTTCCCTGATCCTGTGATTAAGGTTGCAATTGAACCCAAAACTAAGGCTGATGTTGACAGGATGGGAGCTGGTCTAGTGAAGCTTGCACAGGAAGACCCTTCTTTCCACTTCTCACGCGACGAAGAGGTAAACCAGACAGTGATTGAAGGAATGGGAGAATTACATCTTGAAATCATTGTTGATCGACTCAAAAGAGAATTTAAGGTTATACCTCCCATTCTCTGTTTCAGAATTTTCAATTATCAGTTAGTATGCTTGTGTTTAATTATTTTATCCTGTCTTTCAGATATTTTCCACTCACAGTCCTGATACTATGCATGAAATAGTTTCAACTTACTATTACAAATTATAAGTAGACGTCTGCTTTAGCACATTTGATTATCATGGAACCTGTTTGCAGTATGAAAGTATGAATTGTCACTTGTTACCCTTAGAATAAGGAGAACAAAGGAGTAAAGCACCATAAAAAAAATATGATGCTTATATGAAACGTTACTCCTAACAATTGTTAAAATCCATGTCTATCATAAGAGGAAGCATTATAATTTGTTAATCGGTACTATTTTCCTTTCCTTTTTATATGATTATTCCCTTGGCATGGCCTTTTCTTCTCTTCCCTCACCCACTCCTTTTTTTTAATGATTATATATAATAATATAAATTTTGTAAATATCACGTTATCTATATTGCAGGTGGAAGCTAATGTTGGTGCTCCCCAAGTAAACTACAGGGAAAGCATTTCCAGAATCTCGGAAGTAAAGTATGTGCACAAGAAACAATCAGGTGGACAAGGTCAGTTTGCTGATATCACTGTACGGTTTGAACCTATGGATCCAGGTAACGGATATGAGTTCAAGAGTGAAATCAAAGGAGGTGCCGTACCAAGAGAATACATTCCGGGGGTGATGAAAGGATTGGAAGAGTGTATGAGCAACGGTGTGCTTGCTGGATTTCCAGTTGTTGATGTACGTGCAGTACTTGTGGATGGTTCTTACCACGATGTAGATTCAAGCGTGCTGGCATTCCAGTTGGCAGCAAGAGGAGCTTTTCGGGAAGGAATGAGGAAAGCTGGACCAAGGATGCTTGAACCTGTAATGAAGGTTGAAGTTGTTACTCCTGAAGAACATCTAGGTGATGTAATTGGCGATCTCAACTCAAGAAGAGGACAGATCAACAGTTTTGGTGACAAACCGGGTGGCCTCAAGGTACGTAAAATAACTTGGTCCTCCATGTTGGGTTAGTCTATTAAATCTGAAGGTATGACTAATGACTTGAAAGTGCTTGCACTGCATTTTGTTTGACAATGCACAATGTTTCCAAATTGATATGTTTTATACACACTATCAATTCTGAGGCAACACTTGAAAATGCAAGAAAGGGAAAGTGGAACAAAAAAAAAAAACTCCCAACATCTTCTCACATAAACCCCTCTTAACCTTCCCTATAGATAAGATCATAAAAAGCAGAATATAACAAATGGAATGACAAGGGTATACCCCTTAGGGGGGAATAAATCTTTGGTACTACAGTTGTACCAAAGATTCAGTGCATCCCATCAACGAAAATATTACATGTCAGCCAATTTTATTTTTTTTCTATCAAATCATGTGTAAAAGAGACCCTCACCAAACACCAAAGATTTATTCATTAGGGGGCTGTTCCCTTGTTAATCGTATCTGTTGGTTGTACTTAAATCTTTTTGTTAATCGTGTTTGAGGCTTGACATATGTTCTCCTGACTTTGATACGGGTGACTAGATGAATGAATGAAGGCAATGATACATTTTGTTATTTTTTACTTGGACATTGATTCTATTATATGGAGCTGGACTTTAGGCATTATTTTCTTCCTAACACAGGTGGTCGATGCTCTAGTACCTCTTGCTGAGATGTTTCAGTACGTGAGTACACTCAGAGGGATGACAAAGGGTCGTGCATCCTACACAATGCAATTAGGCATGTTTGATGTGGTGCCTCAGCACATTCAGAATCAACTTGCCACGAAGGAGCAAGAAGTTGCCGCTTAATGTATTTCCTTGGTCTCCTAACGAGGATCATCTTTCCCTTCTATAGTTGTATTATGTTCATTTTCCTCTAGTTGCGATTTTCTTTTTCTTTTGCTTTTTGTATTTTTGACTGTAATTCTCTTTGTATCAATACAAGATTAGCCAAAAAAAATTCAGAAGGAAAAAACAAACAATACAATTTTTCCTCCCAAGTTGGAGAGAATGAACTACTACGGGGCAAACATATTCATGCATTTTTGTTATTTTTTCTTGGGGAAAAACTATTCTCATGTTACATGAGATAAGTTTTCTCTCCTACACACCCTTCAATAACTGTGTCACATTTAACTATCTCCTTTAACATGAGATTAATAAAACCCTTTTTCTTGTGTTGGGGGACAAGGTGTGCAAACTTGGGCCTATTTGATTACTACTTTTTCGTTTTGGAATTTTTTTTTTTTTTTAATAACATGGAAATTTAAAAACAAAACAATCTGTTTAAATGATTACTTTTATGTGATTATTATTTTAAATATTCATTCTTCACGAATTGTTTTTAAGATAAGAATTAAAAAAAATTCCAGCCAAAAAATTATAATTATTAGAAACAAAAATAAGAATGGAATCAATAATGCTTGAGAACCAAAAACTATTACCCATCTTTAGCTTTTATACAAAATGAATTTGTCTACATGATGATGTTTTATTGTGAGCAGCCGAGGGCGTTCTCAATGATTTTGGCAGAGAGCAGCAACATGATGTTTATTACTGTTATTTAGAAAATAATTATATATGTCAGATAAATGATCAATGTATATAGACAATGACCGGTCAGTGCGCGCGAGTGTGTGGTTGATCAAAGATCACTTAGTTGCTCTTCCCTCAACAAAAGTGTAGTGTTTCAATGCGTAATTTAAAAGTGAGGTAGAAGTTTATAAACTCTTTCATCTCTTACTAGTTGTCCAATATGAGACTTAAAACCCATACACCCTTTCAAGTTTCAACTTCCCTCATTTCTTTTCTTCATTAATCCACTTCTTATTCATAACACATGATACTTGTATATATATATATATGGGAAAAATGTTTGTCCTTTTAAATGACTCAACTTATGTCATTTCACTCTCACAAAGAGGTGGGATCCACACATTTATATTTTTTAGTCTACTTTCTCCTTTTTTATTTATCTCTTTTTCTCACTTAAAATGACACAATTTTACATCTTTTGAAATGATACACACCTTTTGCTACGTATATTCCAACAATTACCGCCTCCGATGCAAAACCTTAGTTATTCATTTGTTTTTTTTTTTAACTAAAAAAGGTATCGATTATTTTGTTTTTGAAATTTTGTCCATATATATCAATAGTGTTGTTAAGTAAAATAAGAAAAGATAATTAATAAAATAAAAAATAATTTAATTATATTTAATTATATTTTTTAACAAATTATTAAATGTTTTTTTTTTAATTTTTCATAATAATTTTAAACAAAAAAATAATTTGAAAAAAAAAACTTTATAATATTTGATATTCAATTTCGCTATAAGTATTTGGTCAATTGCACGAATTAATAGTCTAATAACATGTTTGAAAAATCATTATTTTAATTTTTATTACGAAGTTTTAGGTTAATTTTTTTCTCTAATTTTAAAATAAGCTAATTCAAACACGCATTAACTTAAAATTTACATATTTTGTTTATAAAAAAAAATTACATATTTTTATATTGGAAAAGTATTTTTGCGGTCAATGGAGATAAAATTATCTCCAGTGAGCTCAAAACGACGTCGTTTTGGGTTATAAGATTAAAAAATTATAATGATAAAGACTAATATAACCCTACAATATATTAAAATTATAAAAATACCTTGATTTTCACCATAAAATGACATCGTTTTGGGCTCACCGGAACCTGGAGATAACTTATCTATATTAACCGGATAAATCTTTTATCCTTTAATATTTTTATCTCTAAATCTTAACCTCTCAATAATTATCATTCTATCATTGCTTTTATTTATTTATTATTCCCTTATTTATCCAAGATACTCAAAAAATGCATGATGCATGCATGTTCTAATTAATGGCCAGACAGTTGCTCTTTTACTAACTTTATAAAGCAAAAACAACCCCATTTCGAATTGTGAGGGTTTTGACTTCTAGATTTCGTTTCCCCCATACTCAAAACTTCCGATACTCAGTGCCCAATTGTCCCAAGTAAAATGTACACTAGAAAGGAGAAACCAAATTTGTACAACCTCAGACAATAACTAAACCCCGACATGATCAGAGTAATGCCCCCACGATTTAAATTAGATTAATAGAGACAAAGGGGGGAAATTGACTGCATTAACATCCTCATAAATCAAATGAATTCCATAAGACAAAGCGAATGCGGAGAGCAACATTAGGGAAGTAGAAGTGGGAAAATAGGTGCGAAATTCCTACCGAATATAAATTTTACAAATTTAAATAAATTTCTCGGATAATATTTCGGAATCAGATTTTTTTTTTTTAATTTTTTCATCAAACTACTTTCCTATCATTTTGTCAATAATTATATTTTTCTGATAATTTTTTTCTTTCTCTTCTACCAAAAGCATCCTAAAATTCACAATGGAAAACACAATTATCAATGATTTCTCTGCAAGACTATATATCTCCTTGCACCAAATTTCCAAATTCACCTCACCTGGACAATCCTAACACTGATCAGCTTTTGAATCTTGTCCATCACCATTGGATTCTTTGTATGCATGTTTAGGCATATTAGTTTCCCCACAATCGATAAAATTACAAGGCACGAGGCTATTTTTTTCAAAATAAATAAATAAATAAATAAAATCTCTCTTCGACTAAACAATGTTTGGGTACGTGCCACAATCTTATAAATACAAGCCAAAATGGTCCAACAAATTTACGTGCACGGCGATTACTTCTGCACCCCTAAGCGCCAGCCAATAACCAGATTGAGAACCTGCAAATGTTAAATATTTTCTGATTTTAGTTGAGAAAATTTTCTCATGCTACACTCACAATACATGAATGGGATCCACAAGAAGGTGAGAAGACATAAAAGTCAAGATGGGACCCACTTGTATTGTGAGTGTAGCATGAGAAAATTTTCTCATGTAAAATGAGAAAACTATTTCCCATAAATTATATAAACATTAATCTAAACCACACATGTACCAAAGAAATCTAAACCACATATTGAGGCCAAGTTGGAGCAAAAACTAATTTCCTCAACTAATCTTAGTGGCGTGTTTGACTTAGACTTTAAAGTCGAAATTTTAAATTTGAAAAACAACTCCGATAATTTATTTAATTATTTTAAGTGCTAATACTAAAACGACTAGGATAATATTCTTTGTTGGGTCATTATATTCTTTCAATATTCAAATGATTACCCATATAAATATCTCGTTTAAAGAAAGATTTAGCGTTGTGGTTCTAATAATTGTCGCTGTCATTATTTTTCTTAAAAAAAAATTGGAGATTGGTCGGCCGCAACAGTCGTTCCACTGAAAAGGATCATTAATACCACGCCAATTTTAGGTACGAGATATTCTCTCTCTCTAGTTTATTGATTCGGAAGGATAATGAATTCGAATGCTAGTTTGAACCTCGTTCGTCAATATGCTATGCAATATCCATTAATCATGGGATTAATGATTAATCATGTGTTGGCCGTTGATGCTATGTTCGGGATGACTTTGTGGACTACAGACCTAGATTGAACGGATTTTTTTTTATTGTGTTTCATGATCATATTACTGTTTTGTTATTCTTTTTAAAAAAAATAAAATATGATCTCATTTATATATATATTTTTTTTTCAAATTCTCTCTCAATCTTTTTTCTCTCTTATATTTAGAAAGGAAGCACTTGCTTCCGGATATAGTAAACAAGCTCACATTGAACAGGAGCAGGTTTTTGTGTGGCCTAATCATTGGGTGGTTACTGAGGTGCTAATCTGTCCTATGCCTGGGATGCCAGTGCGACGCAGTTTACGTGTCTGATTGAAACAACTTGTGGCGGTCTAGAGTTGCTTCTTTGCAAGGTAAGGGTTATTGGTCTTGGACTCTTGGACTTAGGTTTTGGTATGATTTGAATAAGGGTTGCTTCATTTCATAGAATTCACCATCAAGTTGAATAAATGTATTCCGTATACTGGATTTATAATATTTTACATGGAAAAGTGTTTGTTGGGAGTTAGTTTTATGAAGTGAAGGAAAGGAAATGGAGGATTTTAATAAATCATTTTTTTATTTGTGAGTTAAAAAAATTAAGGAGAAAAAATTGAGGATTTTTTACTAAATTTTCCAAAATCCTTCTTCTTCTTAAAACTAAAGTTCCCCCAATTTAGGGGTCTAAGGAGATATTAAAAATTAATTATCTACCCTTAGCATTAAAATGTGAAAACTACATAAATTTGAATCATTTTTAAATGTGACATTATTATAAAAGTCTCAAATGCCGACAGAATTTATCAACGAAAAATATTTTGTCAAAAATAGTGATGAAATTTTTTATGAAAATCATACACGTCAAGAAATTTCCCTCAAAACTAATGATGAACTTAGAGACGGAATCAGATTTTGCCATAATAACTGACATAAATATTTTATGGAAAACAAAATTTAGTCAAAAATTATTTATAGAATATAAATTCCGTCAAAACTTTCGACGAAAATATTCCATCCAAAATTTTGACGAAACACATTTCCATCAAAAAGTTTCGACGTAGAACAATTACGTCAAAATTTTATACGGAAAATATTTCTATCAAAATTTTAGACGAAAAATATTTCCATCAAATTTTGTGACCAAAAACATTTTTGTAAAAAAATTTGATGGAAATTTTTTTTGTTAAAATTTTCTACGGAATCTAAGTTTCGTCACAACATTTCCCTCAAAATATTTCACAAAAAGATGAAAAATGTTTCCATCAAAATTTTCAGCGAAACACATTTCCATCAAAAAAATTTGACGAACAAAAATTTCATCAAAATTATTTACAGAATTTAAATTTCGTCGAAATTTTTCAACAAAAACATTGTCATTCAACTCTTTGACAAAAATAAATTTCTATCGAAGATTTTAATGCAACACATTTCCATCGAAAATTTTTGACGAAAATTATTTCCGTCAAGTTTTTTGATAAAAAATATTTTCATCAAAATTTTCAACGGAACACATTTCTGTCAAAAGACTTTGACATAAAATATTTCCTTAAAAATTATTGACGAAAAATATTTCGACAAAAAATTTTGACGAAAAAGATATTCTGTCAAAATTCTTTACAGAATCTAAATTTTGTCGAAAGTTTCGAGTGAAACATTTCCCTCAAAAATTTTGACAAAACAATTTCCATCGAAATTTTGAACAGAGAACATTCCGTCAAGAATTTAAATGGAATTCTTTTTTCGTTTAAAATATTTGATGGAAGAAATCATTTTCGTCAAAACTTTTATAGAAAACTAAATTTCGTCGAAAATTTTGATAGAAAATATATTTTTGTAAAACTTTTCATAGGAGAAAAAATTCTGTCGCTTTTTGACGAAAAGTATTCTGACAAAAAAAATAATTTTGTGATTAAATTTTCATCGTTTGTAACGTAGAAATCTCGTCGAAAATATGATCTTTTTTAATATTGTGAAAAGTACATAAATAATTTTGTTATAAATTTTAAACTTAATTTAATTTAATTTGTAAAATATAATAATTATATTAATTTAAAAAATGAGGTAAAGTGATAAAAATATCTCGTTAACACTATTTTTTTTTTCTTACCATTATTTTAACTCGCAAATAAGGGAAGAAAATACCCTTCGGTTTCCTTCATTTCCTTCCCCCCTCCTCCTTAAATCCTCTTCTCCTCCAAACTCTCAAACAAAGCCTTAGGAGATAAAGTTATTTCGTACAATCTTCAAACGATCTCATTTTGAGATAAAAAAATATATACAAAGCATTTTGGAAATTTCTCTTCTCTTACGTAATATAAAATTTTCCAAATAAAATGCCTTAATTTATCTTTTGTGGAAGGAGAAACACTAGACGCATTTTATATTTATCCAATATCATTTCCTCCTCCATCGATTTATATAAAAATTGTATCGTTTTTATCTTGAATCAAGTGAAAATTCTCATTTGATCACATTCACGCGTATCAAAGGAGATTAATTTTGATTTATTTTCAATATAATTTTTTGTATCATTACTTAATTTTGTGATTATTATTATTATTATTTTAGTTTTCTATGATATCCTTATATATATACTCTGAATGAGATTAATACTTTTTAAATATAAACCATACAATGAAGCTATTTATGATTGAACAATAATTAGAAAACAATGAATCAAAATTACTCTGGATGAAATAATTGTACCTTCTATTTGGTCCAATATCCACTCTTCACTACAAGATAAAAATATCACAATCACAAAAACAAATTACCATCTCCCACTAATGAATATTAGAGTCATAATTCCTATCAACTAGTCATGTTTGTGGTAGATGTATTGGATCCGGGTATGGTACAAACACAAATAGATAGACACTGATTGTCTATCAATACAACACGACACGAATAATTTGTTAACCTAAAAATTTGAATAACCTATAAATTATTGTTTTCATTGATTAACAATAATATCCAATAATGATATGATATAACACAACACAAAAAACCGCGGGTCAAAAATGTAATTAACCACAAAACACCATTCAATATCGTATTTGTGTGTTGACAAACAACACAACATGTATTTTGTGTCATTTTTACAAACATAAATACAACACGAATGAAAATACAGGTCAATCCAAACATGAAAATTTCGTGTTGTGTTTGTGTCATGTAGGCAAGTCATGTAATGAATTGTGTCTGTGTCGTGTCTGCATGTCATGTAATGAATTGTTACCCTAAATGAAGATTTTACTCTCCCATGTACTCATATTCCCGCTGGGGTCACTAGGGGTGTTAATGGGTCAGGATATGTCAGACTTTAGTCTTCATAGCCTAAGTCTACGTAAAAATATGTTGAGCCTATCTGGCCTATTAGCCTATTAAAACTTGGTTTATAGGTCAGGCTTGACTTATTATTAAAAATAAAAAACCTAACATGGCCTATAGGCCTTCTAGGCCTACCAATTATGATATATTTATAAGAACAATATGAAACCAATAAATTAGGATGAGAACATAGCCTAAAATTCTCTTCTTTCTAACTAGAATTTTCAAAGAACGAGTTGGTGGTCTTAGGGTAAGAACTGAGAAACAGTGCAAAAGAGAAGGAATTAGGGATGAGAGTTGAGACTCGGGATAAATGAATAATAGTTAAGATGAATATATTACTAGCATTCATGGTCAAGATGATAGTTGTTGATTGTTGGAGAACAACACCATAATGGTCCAGGTTCGAAAAAAAGATAAATATGTCATTTTATTTAAAAAATTTAATTGGCAAACCTACAGGCTTTTCATAGCTGGCTTATAGCCTATTTGTTAAATAACATTTTATACAAATCTAAGACTATTCTAATTTTCAAAAAGATCAGGATATGTCAGGCCAAACATAGGCCAGATTAAGCCAGCCAAGCCCATTTATATCCCTACGGTCGTTTTCCATGCCACGCATTTTGGGACATTTCTTAAATTCCTATATATACTTAGAGGCAGGATATTCTTACTACCAAAATTTTCTACTACTAACTTACTAACTATCTAATCACCATTGAATCAAAGAGAGAGAATGCTAAAAAGTTTTTGAAAAAAGAAAAAATGTTGATCCAATGGTGATTAGATAAATAATGAGTTGATAGTAGAAGATTTTGGTAATAAGAATATCCCTCCTCATATACTTATATAGCATACATCTAACACCCCTGCAAAGAACCTTTTGGCTCATTTACTCCCTAAAGCTCTCTTGTGCTTCGTATTCCTCCAAGCTCTCTGTAAATCTTAACACACCATCCTTTGACCATCGTATATATACACGATAAAATCCACCCATCACATACCTTAGGCCAACGTTCCTTGAGTCTTGGTTTATTTATAGCAATGCATTTGACTCGATTATGATGGTTTAAATTTAATGAAATCTGATTTAGGTGATTAATAAAATGTTAATTTGTATCTTTAATTTGTAGTTAATATAAATGAATAATAATGAGGAGTGTTTAAAGTGAATTCTAATTACTTAAGGAGAAATCTAAAAGGGTTTGCAAACAATTATAATTTCCTCATATGGAACCATTTTGAGTTGCAAAGAAAATCCCTTTCATGATAGGAGCTGAAAAAAATTCAAAAAAAAAAAAACTCAAAATTTTCCCTTGTGATTTTATCTATTTTTTTTCTTCAGATATTACAATCGGTTCATCACTTCGCGACTAGTTCAATCTGGGGCGAGTCCCGAGATTAAAACTTTAAATCTCTCCCAAAGACTGTATTGAGAATGATCAAACATATACTCTCACTCCTACATGCTTAATTAGCTCCTGGTGCCAAGTGAGCTACTAGTATCTTGTGATTTCATCTATAACTATTCATCTCCCTGTGTTTTTTTAGTCACTTATTTCGTGTCTTTTTATTTTTAATTATTTACCTTCCTTATGATTTTTTTATTGCTAATGGGATAAAATTAATGTATTTGCCAAAATTTTAATGATATTTTTTTTGGTACATAAATTTTAATGATATTAAAGATAGACTCTTTGACCCAAAGAGGGGTTTTTATCCCTTTAATTTTTATATCTTTTGATTACCAATATTTACCAATGGGGTTATTTAGTGTCGAGGGAGAGGCCCGACACTCACACATTTTTTTTTATTTTTTTTTTTCCTTCAGGTGAGTGTTGCCTCCCTCTCCCTGCGGCAATCACATGATTGTGCCAAGTGGCACAATCTTGTTTGTCTTGTTATCGTAAAACTTTGGAAGACTGTAACTTTTGGCTCACGTATCAAATCAAATTACTTTTGAATTGGGTATCCAAATCAGATTTTTTTTTGATTTCACATAACTTTTCGAGATCTACGCAGTGACATCTCATTTGACATATTTTACTTTACATAAACATAGTTCAAATTTGCAACAATAGTTCCACATCACAAGAGCGTTTAAATTCAAATTTTGGTAGAATCCCTTGATTTGTTTAGCTTCCTCGATTTTCAAGTGAGTTTTGTTGAGATTTTAATTAATTGAATTTTTTTGTCTGTTAGAGTTACAGCAGCACCTGTACGAGACAATAATTAATTTCTAAATTTGTTTTTGTGAAAAAAAATTGAAGAAAAGGCGGGAGGAAAAATGGAGAACTCTAGTAGGGAAAGAAGGAACAAAGCAGGGATAGATAATAACGTACAGGCCATGCTTAATGCCTCTGAAGCTACGTTTGTGGTACCATTGTTATAAATTCAAATTATATTTGTGAGAGATAAAATTTGTCATATAAGCTGTCATTTAGTAGATAACAAAAAGTAATGTGAAATAAAAAAATTATCTGATTTGGATACCCGAATTAAAAGTCATGATATTACAAAGTCTTACGGTAGTGAGACTAACAAGATTGTGCCACTTGACACAATCCTATGAGTGTAACGGAGGCAGGGGGCACTCAGTACTGTTGGGCCCCATGACACTAAATGAATCAATTAGTAAATATCGAAAATCAAATAATAAATTGATACATTAAAAATTCAAAAATAAATCCCATTGATTAAAGAGCCATTAAAGATGAGCCGGTATAAAAAAATCACAGGAGAATAATAATAAAATATATAAGAAATAAGTAATTCCAATAGAAATCATGGTTTTTTTTTTAAAATTTATTTTTTTGCCTATCCTATTTTCAGCACGGATATAATATAAACTACAAATCTACAATTATTATTATACAACCAGACATAATTTAGTCAATTGATTATACCATGCATATGCCAAATGGTTATGGTTTTCATTTTGTTGCTTTTTTGTTCCAGGAAATTTTATATTAATATCATTTTATCTTTTAGTTATCTTTTTCTGTATTATTTATGATAGATGCTCTAAACTTGTAATGATTTTAAATTTGTACCTCTGTTGAAATAGACGTTGGGACACACAGGAAAGTTGTCCTTCAAAAGTCGCATTTGGGTTGATATGCATTAAGTGCAACTCCCTGTTGCTGTTTATATATATTATGATTTAGTATTAGTACCAGGAGGATCTAGCATATACGAATCCATTCATAAACGATTTTGTTTATAAAGAGTAAAGGGTAAGGAGAAAATATGTAGTGATAAAGTGATAAGCACAATCACGACACGCCAAAAGTCGACATCATGATTTTTAACCCAAAAAAAAGGTCTACAGCATGACAATAATTAATGGCAAAAATATCAAAACAATGGTAGGGTCAATTCAATTCCAACCTTAATTAGATCATATATTATATTTGTGTCAGTAATATTTTATGTCAATTCTCAGTTTCTCACCCGAAGTTGGTCCAATGGGACTTATAAATATATTAAACCAACGGTAGGAGAGTACTAGCAGTGATTCAATTCAAAGGAGTGATTCAGTGAATATTTTCCGGGTAAGGGAGAAACAATAGTTGGCAGCAGATAGATATAATAAGCAAAAAAGAAAAAAGAAAAACGAAAAGAAAGTCACAAAAGACTAGTGGCAGTGTCATAGCACCCACCGTTTCTAGCGTGTCAACCTCTTGTTTTGCATGGCGTATTGTCTTTAACCGAGTCAAATTCTTAATAAAGCCCTCTTGCTACCCCATTTTGCTTTACCTTCCTCTCTTCCCAGATTTCTTGTGTGAGTGACAAGTTGCGATTTTCCTCAAAGTTATTGCTATGGCTGTTTATCACTTTCTTCACAGCAAAAAGATATGGCACACACTTTTATCATGGTCAGGGATGTTTTTGATGCTGGCTTTGCACAGTAAAGCCTCGAGGCTGAACCGGTGGGAGTGGGACTCTGTGATTCGATTGCCAACCGAACCGGTTGAAGCTGACACAGATGAAGTAGGCACACGATGGGCGGTTCTCGTGGCCGGTTCAAGCGGCTATGGCAATTACAGACATCAAGTGGGTTTGGTTTTTTTTAAGTTTTTCCTTTCCTTGATGTCCTTTTATTTACTCAACATTAATTTATCAATCTTATGTTTTATGAGTCCATTTTGTGTTCCTCTGTTTTTGTTAATGATTCTTTTTTCTTTTTTGTTTTTTGGATGTGATGATGAATTAAGTACAGGCGGATGTGTGCCATGCATACCAGTTGTTGAGGAAAGGTGGATTAAAAGAGGAAAACATTGTGGTGTTTATGTACGATGACATAGCTAACAACGAGTTGAATCCTAGGCCTGGAGTCATCATCAACCATCCTGAGGGACCAGATGTTTATGCTGGCGTCCCTAAGGTATATTAATTTATTTTTCATTTCTCCACCGTATAATTAAGTAATTTAAGTACTTGAAGTGCGATTGCTTGCCGCTGATTAATTAATATGGTCTCCGCCTTAAAAGCTATCTAGACCCATGTGTCAGGCTGCGTTTGGTAGGAGGTTTCATTTAATATAATTGGAAAAGTTGATATGAGTTTTTATAGTTGATAGGAGGTTTTAAAAATTTTTATAGTTAACTATGTTTGATAGGAGGTTTTAAAAATTTTGTCCATGATTTGAATTTGGATTTGCATAGTTTTTGTGTAATATTGAAATTTTTTGACATGAATATATAAATATAGGGTGGATATCTTATGTTTCCATCAAAACTAAATAATAAGTTTAAAAAATTAATAAACACAATATATCTACATTATAAAAAAATTTACGTGTCGAAATCTAAAAGAAAATGTGGAGAGGGAATCCTCTTTATATTTAGTCTAGAGTTTGTGTGTAAATTTTTTTGGTAATTTTATCAAACTACAAAATAAGTAAAAAAAAATAAGGGACACAAATATTTTTCATCAAAAATATTTTAACTTCTTTATAACCAAATATACACAATATTTTAACTTCAATTTAATCCAATTTTTCTCATAATATTTTGGCTTGTCAAATAAATTTTTTTTTAACTTTGCTACCAATTTCTATCATATTTTTAGTAATTATATTTTCGTGGTAAATTTTTTTTTTACTCTATCAAACACACCTTAATTTTTAAGGTGGTAACTGAAATTGTTTCAAAAGCTATACTTTGGTATTCCCCCGTATATATAAAAGGTATTAAATGATTATAAAAAATATACAAAATACCATTAATTAATAATTTTTTTAAAAATTAAAATTAAAATAAAAAATCAACGGAGGGTGGACCAAACCATTTGTGTGCCACCTAAGTTATTTTTTTAATAGATTTTGAAAGGTTCCAATATTACTTGATTCTGAAACGTTGGCAACTTAACCTTTTCTTAAAAAAAGCAAGTCGTGCAACATGCCTTCACGGGGATGTGAGATTTATACGATCCTTTTTTTTTTGGTAAGCTAAGATTTAGAAGATACTTCTATTGTCGAAGAAAAAAAATATGGTTTGAATTAATGCAATTTTTTTTTTTTTTTGGGTAACTAGCACCAGAAAAATTAAATTACCAAAAAAAAAATAAAAACGCATGATTGGACATTCTACTTTTAAGTCATGGTAGGCCCGGGCGATGGAGGAAAGCATAAAATTTGGGGTGCTCTGGGCAAGTTGAACTTAATTATTTTTCCTGGAGCATCTAGCAAGTTGAATTTCTTTTTGGTGGAGGGTTATGTTATTGATATTATACTCACAAGTCACAACTCGCCAATCACCTTCTCTAGAGTTTCCTTTGAACCTTTTGGTGCTGGCGATCGAATTAAGTAGAGGAGTTGAGTTTCTTTGCGTCTCCATCACAATGGAGTAACTTGGAATCTATAGCATTTTATCTGTTCAAAAAACATTGGACAACGCAACTATTGGGTTGTCGATAGGCATTATTGTGGTGAGACGTAAACAAATAAAATAGATGTGATGTAATGTTTGAGTTTCCTTATCAATGATATTTCATTAATAGAAGGATCTTAGTGGTCCACACTCCACAGTTCATACGCTAGCTCCATGATCTAAACAGATTGGTCGTCAAAGTCAAAAGTCAAAAATAGAAAAGGTGTTGTTACTTATTACAAGAGAATTGCTTCTTTTGCAGTATTGAGTTAATTAAATTGATTACTTTGGTGGGATGCGTTATACTTAATTTGTAGGACTACACTGGTGATCACGTGACATCTGAGAACCTATATGCCGTTATTCTTGGGGACAAGAGTAAAGTCAAGGGTGGAAGTGGAAAGGTCATCAATAGTAAACCCGAGGATAGGATATTTATATACTACTCTGATCATGGAGGCCCTGGAGTTCTTGGTGAGTTAAGCATGGCTTTTTAATCTTGCTTTGTATAAATGTATTTTGATAATTTCGTGACCAAATTGCAAGCATTTACAGTTTGTTGTACTCTGTATAATACTTAATACACTTGGATGCATTTTGAAAATTCTATATATCACATTGATCATATGATTTACTAAGGGATTGTACAAACTATTTATTCAAAGGGCCTACCCAATGCCGAAGCAACACACACTGTGGGGGTCTGGGGAAGTAGTCAGTCTTTCCCCTGCTTTGCAGAGTGGCCGAGTCGAACCCGAGACCTCCAGTGCACAATGGAACCACTCCATCATCGCGCCGGCCCGGCCCTTCACAAACTATTTATTCATTTTGAAGTAAATTATGAGATATATATTAATATGAATATAGTTAAACTAAAATGAAAGTCATTTAATGGTATAGAAAGAAATTAAAGCTTTGTCATTTCCTATTTGATTGTAGGGATGCCAAACATGCCATACCTTTATGCGATGGATTTTATTGACGTTTTGAAGAAGAAACATGCACTTGGAGGTTACAAGAAGATGGTAAAGATTTCATTTCTCCCGTAGATGGTGACTGGAAATGATGCCACTTTATGTTAAATTATGAAGCGTTATCATGTGGTTGTGTAGGTTATATACGTGGAAGCTTGTGAAAGTGGGAGCATTTTTGAGGGTATAATGCCAAAGGATCTGAATGTTTATGTCACAACTGCGTCGAATGCACAAGAGAGTAGTTGGGGAACTTACTGTCCTGGTATGGATCCTTCTCCTCCTCCAGAGTTCATCACTTGCCTCGGGGATTTGTACAGCGTTGCTTGGATGGAAGATAGGTATTCACCTCTCTCTTTGAAATCAATACACTATTCTTTCATTTTTACCTTATTCTTTCTGTTTTGAATGGCGAAACTGAACTCTGGCGCTTGAATTTTCTGCAGTGAGACTCACAATCTTAAAAGGGAAACGGTAGAACAACAATACCAATCGGTAAGATATCTTTCAATATAGATAAATGTTGCGTTTCAATAGTAGCATTGGGGAGAACAACAACAACAAAAAAAACAATGCTTTTCTTTTGCAGGTGAAGAAACGGACTTCAAATTTTAACAACTATGCTATCGGTTCTCATGTGATGGAATATGGTGATACTAACATTACAGCAGAAAAGCTTTATCTATACCATGGTTTTGATCCTGCCACAGTGAACTTTCCTCCACACAACGGCAAACTAGATACTCAAATGGAAGTTGTTAACCAGAGAGATGCAGAGCTTTTCTTCATGTGGCAAATGGTATAAGCTATTTTCTCCCAAGTTATCATCTACTACCCCTTAATAGATTTCTCTACCTTCTCTTTGTCAAGGAGAACCCTTGTTCAAATGCTTATAATAACATCTATACAATTGGTTTTTCTTACAGTATCAGAGATCAAACCATCAACCAGAAAAGAAGACACACATCCTCAAGCAGATTGCGGAGACAGTGAAGCATAGGAATCATTTAGATGGTAGCGTAAAATTGATTGGAGTTTTTCTGTATGGACCAGGAAAAGGTTCTTCAGTTCTTGAATCCATGAGGGCACCTGGTCTTCCCCTTGTTGATGACTGGACATGCTTAAAATCAATGGTAAACACAAAGGACTGAATCCTAATTGGTATTAGATTTGCTTTGAACATCTTATGATTCCTAATTGATCACAAATTAGACCAATCCCTGTCCAAGAATGAATTGATGTACATATTGCACTAAAAGAAATATTAGTTAAAATATTATCTTACATTGTTATTAATTGATTGTTGATATTCAACTGGGGGTTGCAGGTTCGGGTGTTTGAAACTCACTGTGGGTCACTGACTCAGTATGGCATGAAACACATGCGGTCATTCGCCAACATTTGCAACAGCGGCGTTTCTAAGGCCTCCATGGAGGAGGCTTGTATGGCAGCATGTGGTGGCTATGATACAGGGCATTTACATCCATCAAACAGAGGCTATAGTGCTTGAGTTTGGGTTTGTGCACACGCAAAGCTGTAACACCCCGGTCGATGATGTAATAGTGTTCTCAATTGTATTATCTCTAGTCCCTTCTGGTTTCTGCTTGTGTTAAATTTCTTCTTTATAGCATACATGTAGTACGTTCATGATGTAGGCCACATAAGTAGCTAACATCATATTTACCGGTTTTTTTTTTTTTTTCCTATAAAAAAAGGGTAAGAAGGTAAGTCTAAGGCAGACTCTTTCAGATAGGGTAAAGTGTTGGGATACAAGCCCACACTAAACCCACACCAATTCCAATTGCAGAGAAGAGAGTGCACAAGCTACCCACCTATTTGAAAGACTATTTATTATATGCAGAAAATAGTTAGTCCCAATTGTCATTACATTTTGTGCTCTCGACACTTTACCGCTGAGTTATACCCCTCCCTTGCCCCCATTGACAATTGGGCCTAGGTGGGTAACTTGTGCACTCTCTTCTCTTCAATTGGTATGGGTGGTGTGGGTGGGCTTTTTTCCCAATATAAAGCAAGCAGACTAACCATTCTGTTCTGTCTTAGAGTGGTTGGAGAGAATGCATGTATTTTATATTGTACATAAGTGTATGTGTAATACTTTTTCAGAAACTAAGTAAAAGATCAAATCGTTGCTAGTCGTATTAATTGGTGTGATGTGTGTTATATATGAAATGAATATGTAATTGTATTTGAGGATGGATATTCTTACTACCAAAATTTTCTACTACTAAACTCACTACCTATCTAATCACCATTTGATCAACATTTTTTCTTTTTTCAAATTTTTTTTAGCATTCTCTCTCATAGGTATAGGTAGTAAGTTAGTAGTATAAAATTTTGGTAGTAAGAATATCCTTCCTCATTGAATTTAAGAATAAAAGGTTGATATTCATACAAAATTTAATCTCATAAAACCTGCACTACGAGTCAAACTCATCGAAAACATTCTAAAACAATTAGAGTGGGATAAAAGTATACATTCTATTTTGTGTAATAATTAAATAGATAATAGGCGAGGGTGAGTGAAGGTCCTATTGATTCCAATTGCATGGTTGTCTAGTGTCATGTTGTATAGACCCAATTTACTAATATGAGAATAGGACTAGTAACAAACTCACAAACTGATTTAGAATTTCATTGATTTTATCAGAGGATGTTATTGAGAACAATTTTTCATCTCTTATTTTTAACGGATGGAGCAACAATGCTAAGCCGCATGTGGTAACGTTGGCCGGTGATGATAATCTTCTCAGCTCTCTCAAACTCGGGTATTCCGTAGTAGAGGTGTATAAAATAACCAAAAGATTGAACCGAACCATAAACCAAATCTGAACCGCTCTTAAAATAATCAGTTTTTAAAAATCTGTTCATGAATCGAACCATTTTTTAAAGAACTAATTCATGAACCAAATCGGTTTTAGAATCAGTTTAAGAACTGAACCGTTTTGAAACCAAACCAAATTGTTTTTTATAATTTTATTTTTAAAAATCTTAATATTTTTTTTAAAGAGAGTCGACCCAAACCGGTTCTAAACTGAACTAAACTGTTTCTGAACCGAACAAATTTTAAACCGAATCACTTCTAAATCAAACCACTTCGGTTCGGTTTTTCAAAAAAATTGGTTCAGTTCGACGGTTTTTCAAAAAAATTGGTTCAGTTCGACCCATGCACATCCGTATTCGGTAGGATATGGTTATTAGACCTGGATGATGAAACCCCTAAACTTTCTATGACTCCTCCAATAGCTTTCCAAGCAATGGATGATTGAAGTGTGCAACTACTACCAATACCCGCTTCTTGTCGTCCTCGGATTCGCATTTCGCCCACATACACTGAGTGCCACATGTCCCTTTGGTAGCTCTATTGGGCTACAGCCCAAACTTACACACTTGGGTTCCCAATTCTGAAAACACAACCCATTGTTGAGATTATATGATAAGATGGGCATTGGGTATCGACCCATTTGATGGTGCAATTTATTGAAAGTTGGCCTTTTCTTTTAAGAGACAGATTAAGAAAAAGAGAGTCATGAATAGATATTTTGACTTTGTCCTTCTGAACTTTTAATTATTTTCAGCCATTGGAGCGGAGGGCAGGCCGAATCTAAATTGGGTATGGATCAGCAATTTTAATTCTAACCGTTCAAGTATTTTTGTGGCCCAGACTATATTAGGTTTATGTCAGCTGTAATGCATGGACAGGAGCTTACGGGTCTTGAAAAGTGATAGAAGGTTATATATTCCAAATTCCTTATGTTCATCGTTTATCAGTTTAATTTTTTGGGTTAAATTAGTTATTTAATATAATTTAATTATTATTAACTTAATATACTAGGTTCACTTTTTCTACGATCAATTTAGATAACTTATCTACATTAAGCTCAAAACGACGTCATTTTGAGTCGAAAATCAAAATATTTTTGTAATTATAATTTATTTCACGGTTATAATAGTCTTTTTCATTATAATTTTTTAAGTTTTCAATTCAAAACAACGTCATTTTGTGAGCAAATGTAGATAATTTATTTACACTCGATAACTTATCTATATTCACTGTAGAAACATTAAAGCCTAGTATATTTACGTGTAACCATATATTCGAGTCGAGCCCTTGATTGTATCAATTTTAAGTGTTGCTGATTAATTTATGTTTAAGATATGCAGCAATCCCTTAAAAAAACAAAAAATGAAAATGAAAAGAGAAGTTATATCATACCGGCCAGGATACTAGCTTAACCCTTCGTTGCAGGACCACTCAAACAGCCCTATTATATATCCAAGATTCAAATTAATATTTTGTGAGATGTTGCTTGGCACATGATTGTAAATTCCAATTCGTAGGGATAAAATGGAGTGAGAGTGTAATCATTCCAAACTCCACTCCCAAACTTTGTTTGTTCTCATTTCTTAATCTTATTATTATTGATATAATTGGAAGTATTTTGAAGGGGACATATAAACCAAATGTCATCATGTATAGAGTACAGTCTGTTTTACCATTCACATTTTGTTTATTTCATTTTCCACTTAATTTCACTGTGTTTGTAATTCCGAACCCGGCCACCGAAACTCTACAACGAGTCACAATATATATATTATAAAATGAAATTTGTAATTATTGGCCTTCACGCATTAAGCCAACAAACGGTGTATATATTATAATGCTGCGCATGTGTTTCCGTGCTAGAACAGTTGTTGACCCGAGAAGTCAATAGAAATAGTCATATATTAAAATTTTATCTATGAAGTATGCTGTATGTCAAAGTATATTTTTTAAAATTTAAATAATTTAAGAATAAGATAAATTATGAATTAAATAAAAAATTAATAATATATTTTTAACACAATATTTTTAATTTTATTATTAAATAAATTTTACTAAAAACTTAGTTTTATTTTTTATTTATTGAGACCTTAATATTTTTTATTTGAGTATGTTGCAAGAATTTCTCTAAATTAAATTAATGATGAATACAGTTTTATTTTTTATTTAATGAGACCTTAATATTTTTTATTTGAGTATGTTGCTAGAATTTCTCTAAATTAAATTAATGATGAATACACACTATTAATTGTTTACTTAAAAAAATCAGTATCTTTATATACTGTTTTTCCATTTTCAAAATAATGCCCACTTTAGAAATTTTGATTTATTTGAAAATTTTCATGAATTTAGAAATCTAAGAAATCATTAATTACTTTTTTTTTATTATTCCCATTACTTAAAATTAAAGAACATTAATACAATAAGATGATGACACATTTAAATGTATTTATGTTTTTCCAATTGCGAGTATTTAATTAATAAATTTCTTAATTATTAAACAAAATCTTAATCAGTAATTATTTTGAAATATTGGTGAGAGTATATTGCAAAATTTGAACCTGATGCTTTCTTATTGTTTTAGATGACTTTATTTTATTTTTTTGATAAATTATTAGTATTCTTGATGGGAGACAACCTTATTTGGGGCGGGGCACATATTCTTATCCTCATCTTGGTCAGTTCTCATACAACAATTGAGCTACTATTATATATATTGACTGTTATGATTAATTAAGTGTATTGGTGGGCAAAGACGAATCAAACGTATTCTTAAAATCGAATTGCTATCCCCAAAATAATCACTTCAGACCAAAGCTTATGATTACTTTATAAAAAAATGCCTTCGAACTAATGAGGAAATTTTCAGCATTAAATATAGTTCATTATATTATCCATGCTGCAACCTGCAGGTATGTATATTCTGAACCCTTTGAAGTACTGGTATCATTCTAGCTAGTAGTCACGAATGTCAGTGCTTGATACAGTTGGTGGATGCTTCTTTAATTAAAATCGCTATCGGCATGCATTGGGATGTTTGTTTTATTGAATTATGACTATAATACAAATTTGTTTACTAGAGGGTGTAAGGTATCGATCCCTAATTGGATGCATTCATTACAGAAATTCTAGATTAACCTCTCCCGGTTAGTGTAATAAATGGTAGTAATGAGTGCAAAGTATATTTAGGTGCAAGTGCAACGCAAAGTCATTCGTTTATATTTGGTGACATTATATTTAATTGATTGAATCTATGTTACGTGTGCCCGATGAATAATGATGATAAATCTGTTACGGTTCATGTGGCTTTAAAATCTCTCTCTCTTTTTTATTTACGATAAAAATTTCAGCAAATTTTTTTATTTTATTTTTTATTTTATTTGTTCCTTATCTTTTAATGACCAATCAACAAACATAATTTCCCCCCCTCCACCATCTTCCACTAAATTAAATTTTACCACTACAAGAGAAAAGGTAATTTACGACGGATATTTGACGATGGTTTGGTCTCGACTGTCACATTATAATGTAATGCGATGATTAAGCCATCGGTTTATATAATTGTAGCTGTATTTTGAATTCTACAGGCGGCCACAGAAGGCGAGTACACGTCACAAAAAGATTGTATTCCCAGGCAATTTAATGCATTATTGGGAAAGTTAATTTTAACGATGGACTTTTTCGACCATCTAACGCCGATAAGCATTGTGGACAAAAATAGATTATAAAGTGAATCAACGATATTAATGACGGAATATTCCGAAGAAATTAATTCTCCATGATGTCGTGGAACAGTGACGTTTCATTATGGTGCTTTGTGACGTGCACTAAAATTGATTTTTTTCCGACTTTTTTTTTTCGAAAATATTTTTTTTTCTGTCTTTATGGCTCCTTGATGCAAAGAATAAGATAAGGACATATAGAATAAGATGATTAAATGATGGTAAGTTACGAAGCATTAATATTTCAAAAATCTTAACGTGTTGTGTCCGATATTTTTTGACACACTCCGACACTGCAATACTCATTGTAAAGATTCAAAAAAATATTCAAAGGTTACGTTGTGTTACATTTTTCAACCATTATATTCGTTAAATTATGATTACGATTACGATTTTATTAAGTTTAATATAAATATTTCGGGTATATTATGTTTCTTTACAAAATTGATGGGTATTATAAGTTTAACTTTATTTTTTTGATAAACTATTGAATAGTAAATATAATATGCACTACATAAATTAAAAATATTATATAATTTCAAAATGTGTCCTAATGTGTCAAAATTTAATATTTTTTGAATTAACGTGTCGGAGTGTCGTGTCGCATCGTATCTCGTGTCTCATGTCGATGTTGATGCAACAAAGATGGTAAGATAGTATATAAATCTGATAAGCTCATATTTTATTTTGCTTGATGTGTATTAGATAAATAATCTGATAAGATTATAGTGTCTACCATATCATGTATTTGGTATGTATTGGATTGCTCTAGGATATATTGTAAATAGATAAAAGCATCCTCAATAGTAAATTTCTTTTTTATTTGATTTTAATTTTTTTAATTTATTTAAACATTAGTTTTTATTTTAAATTATTAAAAAAAATTAAAATTTATTGTTTCAAATAAAAATTATATTAAAAATACATAAAATAACTTAAATTATTTTTGTAAAAAAATAATCATATCTCAAACATAGATGTTTCAAATCGATATAAAAATACATAAACAAAAAACACAAGACAAGTAAAATTACAAATAAATAACACTATGATCAATTTATATGTCTACTAGCTAGTCATTCATTCCATATTTGTGTTGCTAAATTTTCCATCCAAGCAGACCGATGATCACTAGAGATGGAAATGGTTAGCCAAATCAAAATATCTTTTCAGGTTTGTTGCAAACCAAAGGGATTTTTCAAGAGCGACAAAGAGAGAAAGAAATGATATAGAGAGAGGGACGATGAGGCAGGCGTGGTGGTCGTCGAAGAGAGCAAACAATTGTCCGTGGGGTGTATTAAACAGAGATGGCTCTGGTAACGATGAGGAAGTAAACAATGGGGAGACGACAACGACAAAGTAAACAAAGATGGGCCATAGAGGTGGCAAAGTGGGCCCGCATCCACCCGCCAAAAAATGAACCTGCACCGCCCGCTTTTGAAAATGGACTGAAAAAACTCAGCTCGCCTCGCTCCGTTTGGTACATTGATCCGTCTCGTCCCGCCTATGCCCACCAAAAAATAAGTCCATCTCGTCCTATTTGGCGGGTTGGCCCGCCGATCCGAACCCGTTTTGCCCGGCTCTATATGGAGAACGGTGAGGAAGTGAACGGTGCTTGAAGATGGAGAGTCAAGATAGCAAATAGATTTGTGAAATTTCTCTTAAGTTTTTATTTTTGGTGAAAAACTCATAAAGTTTTTTTTTTTTTAACTAAACTAACATATTGATGAAATATTCATTTAATTCAGTCGCAATTTTTGTGGCAAATGCGTTGTCTATCGTTTCATATTCTGAAGTGTATTCCATCATAAAATCTTTCGCAAGTTGCGACATAACATAACACCATCACAAATGTATCATTAATGGTAATAAATTTTCTTAACGGTCATTTGACCACGATAATTCCTTCGCAATATCCGTCCCAATTTACGATAGAATGACAATGCATCGCAAAATTGAGTTCCATTTTTTAATTTTGAATTTTGAATATTTCGCTTAATTTTACATTTGAATTTGATGACTTGATTTTTTTGTCTCAAATCACCGTAATGCTCAGCTCCATCTCTAAATTTCAATTTTTTTTTTAAAAAATGGCTAAAGTATTCAATTTAAGCTGGGACGAAATATTCCATCGTAATTCTTATTCGAATTTAACTTTTCCGCTCAAACTATATTTTACATCCATTCCGTTGTACTTACCAAACTGCAATAGTGTTGTCATTTCCTGGCGTGGCTACATAATTGTATTCTTTTCATTTTAATTAAATATTACACACTACTTCGACGACGGTTATCAAACCATCGTGATTTCTTTCAATTTTCAGTGGGTACTCAATTGATTAATTAAATAATCTTTGGGAGAGATTTAAATTTTTAATTCTCAACCCGCCCGGAATCGGATTAGTTGCAAAGCAATGAATCGATTGAAATATTTCCAAAAAAAATAATTTAATTTTTTTAAAAAAATGTTAAAATAATATAATATGAAATTATTTATAGAAGTGATATGATTTGGGCTTTTTTTTTTATCACTTTTGACCACGCGGCCCCATAAATGCGACACAAGTATTGGAAGTGAGTACAAGATGATGACACATGTTACGTTTTTGGGCTCACATGGTAAAAAATTGTAAAAATAAATAAAATAAAATCATGTCATTTTGGTAAATAATTTTCAAAATATAATATTTTAATAATTTTTTATACATAAATATGTTATATTCATCAATCTGGCCACTTATATAGCATGTTTGGAAAAATGTTTGTAATTTCACTTTTGATGTGGTAAAGTGGTTTCGAATTTCTGTTAATATATTTTATAATTTTTGAGTGAAATCAATTTTGTATCAAAATCCTTGTCTTGATGTGTCCAGTTCAGTTGTTATATGGGAGTTAATTTTCTCATTTTACATGAGGAAATCATCTCATATTACACTCACAATATATAAGTGAGATCCACAAAAAGGTGAGAAGACATAAAAGTTAAGATGAGACTCACTCATGTATTGTGAGTGTAGTATGAAATAATTTTCTTATGTAAAATGAAAAAATTATTTTGCTTGTTATATTTATGCCTACCTACGTACTCATTGCTCTCAACCTTGATTTCATAGCGTTTAAGTTGATCCTAAATCTAAATTAAGCTGAAAATATTTATGAACATCGCATGTATAAACGCAAAATGCCTGCAAATACTAGAATCGAGCGCCATCGAAACATTGAAATGAAAAAGTAGAAAAAAACAGCTTTAGTACTGTAATATCAATTTAAAATAGGAAATATTTTGGCATGATATTCGAGCATATGGTTGGAGTTTGTCATACAAATGTGTAGCAGTCTTTACAAACGTGAAATCTTATCAAGAGGAATATATAATAAGGGCTTTTCCGTCATAGATAAAAAGTAGGTAAGACCCATATGCTAGAAAAAAATTTGTGTGAGATACATATCAGCACGGAAATCGAAGGATGTGTAGGAAAATTACAATTCTCATGTAACATGAGAATTATAAAACCCATATAATAATAACCCCAAGGCTCTCTCCGTGAAATACATTATATGCCAATGCCAGGTAAAATGGTAAGTTTGACAACCCCAAGTAAAATAGGAAAAAGAAAAAGAGTACTGATAACCAAGAGTGTATAGGATAAGCCACTGAACATTGGAGTAAGATGACAAGAGCAGATAGAAAGCCCAGTAACAAAGGGACAGAGAGCTTTTCCCAATTTTTATAGAGCACTTTTTGAGGAGTTGCCCATCCTCAATTGAACGTGGGGAACCGAAACAATAATGTGTCTATATCAGCAATCATTATCTATGACCACCCACCCTTTACCTCTGGTGGCTTTCCACTTGCTCATCCCAATGCTTTCGGGCTAATCTCATTGGATTTGCGGGAAAAATAAATGATACAAGCGTTTGTTTTATATTAGTGATAGCTTAGTTGATAGAAAAAAAATTGAGTAATGCAAAGAAAATGGTATATTGATTCAATTCTTACAAATCATTTTTTGGATGGACTTAAATATCTTTATTCTTGATTCGTCTCGCATTCTGGATTAATTTCATAACTGATTCAAAGAGCAGCTTCTAGAGATACGAGGGGAGCAACTCGCCTCAAGAGATAATTAGGATTCGTTAACTCAAAAAAATGAAAAAAAAAAGAAGAGTAAATATTCTTTAAACAATAATGTTTAAGTAATTTTTAAAATTAGAGTAAATATTCTTTTGGGTCCTCAACAACAAAACAAATAATCCATTTTAATCCTTAGAAAAAAAAAAGAGTATTTATATTAGTTCTGTTTGAGAGACTAATGTGGATTTTCTTTGAATTTCTAAAGGACCATAATTTCAAAGAACTGAAATTTAAGATGGACCACAAATCGACTTTTTTTAAGGAATTAAAATGGCTTTTGTATTTTTTTTATTGAGGATCCAAAATAATATTTACTCTTAAAATTAACATTTTTCATTGGCTTTTAGCATAACTACTTATAGAAAAAGGAAGATTTGATTACGTAATTGGTTAATTTTGAATCTATCGTGTTTTGTGATTTCTTGAACCTAGTTTACATTAAACAATACGAAAAATCTTAATATTATCATTTACCACAACAAATAGAGGTTGATAGAAAGAAAATCACATCGGTTCAATTCTTACATATTATTTATATTATTTTTAGAGAGATTTAAATATTTTATTTCTGACCTGTTTCATATTCCAGTTTACAGAAAAAAAATCAACTCATCGCAAAAAAAATAATTAGAATTGAATTTACTTAAAAAATAAAAAAATAGAGGTTAACATAAGCTTATAGCGCTTATATAGCATGGCATTGTGGGGACAAGATGACACTTGGATCACGTGTGAGACTTTTGCTTCACTTCTTTGCTAGTTTCAACTTACAAACAAACCAATGTGCACTGTAAACTCATTTACTTTAGCTTTTATCATACCCTTTAGCTTTCCCCTCCATATTTTTCCCTCCTTTTTTGGAACTCTATCCGTAGAACCATGGCTTGACGTACGGGCATGCACAACCACCAAACACGTTCCAACACGTGTCACTCTTTGTATGGCTCAACTTTTCTAGCACTAATATTGCCACAGCCCCCAAAATACTATATTATCCTTAGTAGCTTAACAAGTAATTCAACAGCATAAATACAGTGCACGTGTTTTATATTCAGTAGAGTAATGTATATTACTCTTACGGCATTAAAATGTTTCCACAGCAGAAATTTTACACAGTTAAATACTTAAAATTGAAACAAATCGTGAGCCTAATGATCGTGGGCTAGCCCACGCCGGATCAGCGGCCACGTACCGAGCTCGATGACACAACTCTTATATATAAGGACAAGGTTATATATAATTGTTGAATGACAAATTAATGGTTAAAATTATTATTTACGTTAGAGAGGTAAAAAATTATTAATAGTTTAAGTTTTAGGGTTAAATTTAAGTAGTTAAAATTGAGTTTTTATTTAAAAATAAAAGAAGAATAAAAAAAATCATAAAACGTAAAATCAGAATGAAAAAAATCATAAAAAAACAAAAAAAATTAAAAGTGCTTGGAATGCTAATAAAAATATTTTGATTGAAAAAATATAAAAGCATAAAAACGCAATTTTAAAATTCATTTTTAACTACTATAGTTGAATTGATTCTTTAAATGACATTAGAATCACTTTTTAAATCCAAATTTAATTAATAATTTAAATTTTATGAAGTTTATTAGTCGAATATGAGAAGTATGTTAAAGAAGTATAAAATTATTAATATAATTTTACTTAATAGATTAAGATTTTTTTTATCGAATTGATTCTTTACAATTTATTTATGGAAATTGTATATAAGTTATCTGTTATATGTGATAAAACGACGTCATTTTAGATTGTAATATAAAAAAATTATAATTATAAAAACTATTAATCTATTATAATCCTGAAATAAATTAAAATTATAAAAATATTATAATTTCTACTTCAAAATAACGTCATATTAAACTTACTGCAGATAACTTATTTGGATTGTATGCGGAAAAAATAACTCTTTATTTATATGTATTATAAGTTATTAAGTTATTGAAATATATAATTTATCAATTTTCAATTGACGGTTTTAATTTTATATCTTTTTCTTAAAATGAATTATTTTATTTAAAAGAGATAATCTATAATATTTCATTTTATGTTTACGAGGAGGTGTATTTGGAGAGCTGTCACTATCGTATTACCTAGGGTCGGTTGGTGGGCCCAGCTCGTGGATGCTTTAACAACAGGTTTTATTTATTTTAATAATAAAATGTTGAGAAGAAAAAATATAATATTGCATCTAATAAAAAAAGGAAAAAAATATTGCGGACCAACCAACCAGAGCTCGCGTGCCTTTGCTGCAACAGAAAAGGAATTATTATTATTTTCTAGAACCTTAGAGCACTGTGTATTATTAATTTATTTGCACTTTTTGAAGAGCACCTGCAACTGCGATACTGCTTCGTTCAATGCCTCATTTTCGCGCAGCAGGAGCAAGAGCTACCAAGGTGTGCGCCAGCTAACTTGATAACCAACTCCAGCAACACTAATAAAAATAATGATAATGACTAAAATCAATAGATGTATGCATTTGAACACATAAACATCTGTTCATGAGCAATGAAAATATTTGAAAATCAAATGTTGAACACAACGATGGCTTTGTGCGATAATTTCTTATAGGGTTTTATAAGAGTTATATTGTAGGGAAAGTGATTCAGTAATGTTATAGAGATTCGTTTTGTGTGTCTTAATTTTTATTTATTTTTTTTGTTTTAAAAAGTGTAGGCTCATAAAATGTTGTGTGTGTAGGAAACTTTGTTGTGTCATATTAAAGGATAAAACGAAAACTTTTCTTTTATATATATATATATATATATATTTTCATTAACTAATTGCAAAGATAAAACACCAACGGGGAAAGAATAGCTATTATTATTATTTTTTATTTAAAAAGGTTTCAACATACTTCAGATAAAGCAATTTCCTATGAGTGTGCTGGAAGTTTAGCTCGCCTTTGAGTTCACTTGATCAACCTTCGCTTTTACTATTCATGACTAGTTTGTAATTACTAATTAATATATGGTTTATATTATACAAATGATTCATTCTTTGAGGACAAAACAATAAAGCATCGTACGTGATACATGTTTTGAAGAAATGAAGAACCCGTATATATATCCCTATACTATTAATCACGATTATTACTAGAATTGCTTTAAATCTGATCGTGTAGACCACGCGGTGTGGACTCAACTAGAAAACGCATGAACACACTACTAAACAGTAAAGATGAAAAAAACAAATAAAAGGAATGTTATGAGAATAATAGTGTAACTTTTGGCGGGAGGGAAGGTGTTATAACCAAGGGTCACCACCTAAAAAAACAAAAAAGAAAATTCCTTCATCGATTGCCTATCATTATCATAATTTTTATTCATTCATATATTTCAACAGAAACTTGGAACTATTTTTTTAAGGAACCCCCATTCGTCGTCACGGTTTGATCTTTGTTGCGTTCTCTCTTTCTCCGGCCCCGGATACCTCAAACGTTAACACCACATCATTCTTTTCTCGTCTCCATCAGTTGCTGGTGGGTGGAGTTGGAGGTTGACATCTCTTTCTCTTTCTCTCTTTTCTCTCTCATTCTTAAACCGTTTTAGCTCCATCCTTTTATCAATTTTTTGGGGTCACCTCTTCCAGCAATCTAGCTAGCTCCCACTCAACAGATAAGGAGAGAGAAACTTTAGAGATGGGATGATTTATTAGGGTTCTCATATTTCCATCGTTTCATCATACACTTCTAAACCTCTCCTTTTCCTTCACTTTCCTCTCTTCTCTTTTTCAGCAATCCTCGGGATCTGATCTCTCTCTCTCTCTCTCTCTCTCTCTCTGAGGATAACAACTACTACTAGACACAAGTTCTTGAAAGCAAAGCAGTTAGGGCAAGGAGAGGATTCAGTTCAATTCCCGAGGATCACAGTTAACTTTCCACTTTTCTTTTCTTGTCTGTTTTGTCCGCTTGTGTCTCCCTGCCTATTATTCAGTGCTGTTTTTTTTTGTCTGGTTCTGTTGGAGATTTGCCAAAGTTACTGACTAAAGTTGTTGATGAAAGACAGCTTCAACAAGTTTCTTATCTAGCTTATGTATCCGATCGTTTAATTTCTGCAAACGAGGTTGGTTTCATCAGATCCGTAACGAATTCTACTTGGAGTCCTTACATCATCGGTTAGAACTATATATCAAGGTTGTTCTTATTTATATAGTGCTTTATATATTTCTCAATATCGATCTATTATATCGTATGGGGTTTGGGTTCTTGCTTCATAGTTCATCTTCTTTTCTTTATATATTGTCATTTACCCAAGTGTCATAAGTGTTGGAAAAATTTATATAATTCAACGAACATGAGTACGGAAAAAAAGACAACTAAAAGACAGAATGTCAGTTACATAAAATCTTTGACACGACTTTGATCTGTGTTCGGTTGGAATTTATATCTCATCGATACCAACCTCCAAATCATGTTTTCACCTTTAGCCACGTCTTACACCCAACAGTATTAATCTCTCTTCATATCCAACCTGAACAGACCACTATTTTTGGCAATTGATTATATTTTTCTCAAATCTTTTGAACAAGTAACTTCTAAGTCATTTTTCCTTCTAAATTTGATATATTTTGTACCATTTACGCCATTATGTAAATGTAACTTACTTTGAGTGCTCTATCGACCTCTTTGTAGGCTGGAAAAGCTTAGTGCTTTGTGCTATATCCTACAACATCATTCACTGCTTCGTACCACCCCATAATTGCATTGTAAAAGTGTGCCTTCTCTTTCGTGTGTTACAACCTAGTGTAGTTTTTCTTCTTTAAGGAAAAAAAAAGATGAGTCCAATTTTTCATAAGGTAAAGTTATGAAATATCTCGTTTGCCTTTATGTGAAACAATTACTTAAACCATCGATTGTATTATTTTTAATTCTTATTTATCATTTTTCTTATTGCTTATTTATCATTTTTTTATTTCAATTGATTAAACCCCCCCACATATCTTCTCTCTCTCTTTGTGTGTGTGTACTAAGGGGATAGAACAAGAAACTTAAGTCTATTTTAAAAATTCTGATGACATAATATTGTGTTTTTCTGGGGGTAGATTTATTGGAGGAGGACCGAGAATGGGTGCAAGTGCTTTCTCATTCTCCAAGTAAATGAAGAGTAATCAATATCTGATTCAGTCCCTAAAGTTGTATAATCACATGTGATTAATTGCTAAAGCTTCACAGCAATTAATATATGTACAAGTAACTGGACGACGAAATGTGTTTCTTTGTCATCAATAATTTTGTTGATTCAATACACGTTTTAAATTTTTACATTTATGATAGTATAATTAAAAAGACTATAATGTTGTCAAATAAAAAAATTCCACAACAATTCAGCCGAAGAATTTAATTAAAATGTATGAGTGGAGGTACACATTTCCAACAATTCATATCGATTTTTTATTACTCGTTTTCCCCCTTTTATTTGAGTGAATTATAGTTGCAGATGGGATATTTACAACAATTACCAAAAAGTATAAGGAGTGATCTTCGACTTGTTGCCGTTATCTGAATCATGCATGCGTTTCGCTTGCCTTTTTGTTAATCATGGGTACAACATAATTGTTTCCTCATCAATCTTTAGCTTTATATATGAGGTTCATTAGATGGACTTTGAGACAAAACAAATGTACTACATAATGTCTAAGAGATGAATTACTCTTCCTTCTTAATTTGCTATGCTTTTCGACTTTTAGTTTGTATTCTTTAATTGTTTTTCTTTTTTTATGTTTCACTTAGACTATTTAAACTTCTTTGAATCTTCATTCAGCACTATGATTGTGCAATGGTCTCCTTTGTTCTGATTATAAAACACATCTCATGTTATGTCAGGAGGATTAGAAGCAAGTAATGAGTTTGGATCAATTTGTGTTATCTTTATTCTTGATCATGTACTCCATTAAATATTTAATGTATTATATATGCCTAACTTCTGTAGCAATGTTGCTTCGAAGATTATTCTAAAATTTAAAGCACATGCATATGTAACTTCTGACATATATTATCATTAAAAGCGGGGTGATCGACTGTGAGCCTTCTAAAAAGGTGGTAGCAAACTATTCATTATATATAGGAGAAAAAAAAACGATAAACTGTATATTTACAAGAAAGGTGATCCTATTAATTTTTGTTATTTTTTCCAAATACAGGTTTGAATTCTTTGAAAGCGGATATGAACACTTTTTCACATGTACCTCCAGGCTTTCGGTTTCATCCGACTGATGAAGAACTTGTTGATTACTACCTTAGGAAAAAGGTAGCATCTAAAAGGATTGATCTAGATGTCATCAAAGATGTTGATCTCTATAAAATTGAGCCATGGGACCTTCAAGGTATAAGCCTTCTTACAAAGCCTAAATTAAAGCATCATATATTATATAAATTTAAGAACATATCATGGTATACAGTATTGGATGATAGGCTATGAGAAATTTGAAATTCTCCGGCAAACTATGTATTCCGAAAAGTACATAATTATAATATTAAAAATTTTATTTTTCATAACCCTTATAACTATGTATTTCGGAGGTACATATTTATAATATTAAAAAAATTCTTATATTATAACTATGTATTACTTAGAGTAAATAATTTGTTGGAAAACTTCAAATTCTAGGAGCATGAGAAAAAAGGGACCCATACAATATATACACTCACATTTGTTACTTTTGTAAACAGAATTATGCAAAATAGGAACGGATGAACAAAGTGACTGGTATTTCTTTAGTCATAAAGATAAGAAGTACCCAACTGGAACACGCACCAATAGAGCTACAAAAGCAGGATTCTGGAAAGCCACAGGAAGAGATAAAGCAATTTACTCTAAGCATTGTCTGGTTGGGATGAGAAAGACTCTAGTGTTTTACAAAGGACGAGCCCCAAATGGACAGAAGTCTGATTGGATCATGCATGAGTACAGGCTAGAAACTAATGAAAATGGAACTCCTCAGGTAATTAGCACAACAATTTTTATTTTTTTCCACCTCTCTTTCGGTTAAATAAGATTTTAGTTTCCATAATTTCTTCCCATTTGGGATTTAGTTCATTTTTTCTTTAGATATTCATTCTTGTATTTTTAATTTTTTCAGGCCTTGGCCCCCTACCATTAACGTGTCATTCATAATTTTCCACTCATTTATGTTTTGATTTATAATTTCTATTTTATTAAAGTATTGATTTTCATAATTTATGTACTTATTAAATTATTTGTTTTTTAATGACTAGAACCTAAATAATAATTAAATATTGAAATTAAAAATTATAAAAATAAAAACAAATAAGAATTATGGATATCAAAATCTTATTTTCAAGTCCTTCAGCGCACATTGTCAAGCTAAGTCCTATATATTATCATATGTTATTACTTTTCGAAATAGATATTTTTTCATAATATTTTCAAGTATTCCTTCAATTGTCTAATAAGTCACACAAAATTTTCTTGCACATGTCAACTAAAGCAAAATTCATATAACTATACAAATTAATTTTTGGTATGATACAATTTTAGAAATCAGAAATCTTGTTTTCTATATATAAGAGAATTATTAATTTAGCATTAATGCATCAGCTTATAAAATAAAGTTCACACTCAATAAGATAATCTCGTATTATATTATTTTTCTTCTTAAGACACAAGTTCAATGATGTTTGAAACATAGTTCTTATGGTTTTTAAAATCTCAAATATCGGTTACTTATATTACCAAATAATTATTTTCAAATTTTCCTGTTTACATAAAAAAATTTCTCAAATTTCAGCTGCATATCTCTTAATTTAATTTACTATAATTTTTTAGAATATAATTTTTTCTTCTCTCAAAATCTCAGCTGTTCCACTTCTTTATATTAAATTTCAAATTCAAATTGTTTTGAATTTATTATTCACTTCTTCTTTATAATTTTAAATGTTTTCTTTTAATCAATTTTTTAGATTCTTGACAACTTGATTACGAATACATTCTCTATAAATATAAACATTTTTTATTTAACTACTTCTATTTTAATTTGAAATAGCCATGCAATGCATGGGATACTAGTATGTACTTCGCAAGAAATTACAAAAATTAACTAGTAAACAGCCGCATATTGGGTTTTTGTAAGGGTATAATTAGGGGAGATTTTCTTTTGGCTAATATATTAAATTAATTTCAACAAAATTATAAAGACTTGGGTTGCATCATGCACACATGACTTTAGGCTACCTGTTCACTTCTACTTTTGACTAGTATACTAATCCAATTTATCCAAGTAATTGGTAGCGTATATATATTTCCTTTACCACCGCAATAAATAGATTTACCATAAGAACCCTCAACAATGATGAGTATTCTAGCCTAATAGAATGTACACTTAGTATAAACAATTATTTCACACATGAGAACTCTTATTTCTTTTTTGCGATCCTGGAATTGTTTCTAGATCGGTGGAATCATTTCACAAACACAAAAAAAATCTGGATAATTTACATGCAATTCAACGAATTAATTCACACAGCAGGTGTTCATATTCAGTTGTTCTAAAATAATAATAAATTTATCTAAAAAATAAAAATAATAAATAAGGAACTATAAAAAGTCCTAATAATTAAACAAACATTTCCTCCATCAAAATTCTGAACTTCTAATGATTATGGCACAATAACATTTGTAGATGTCGCCAATCTTAATTTATACTCATTTTCTGCTTTTATGTGGGATTATTAGTTGAAATAATAAGGCTAGGGTTTAAGTTTTATTACTGCCCCAGGAAGAAGGATGGGTTGTATGCAGAGTGTTCAAGAAGCGATTGACAACAATGCAGAAAGTGGGAGAACCTTGTTGGTATGAAGATCAAGTTTCCTTCATGCAAGATCTTGAATCCCCGAGGCGGATTTCTCACCCTTATGCATCATACAACCATCACCACCCTTGCAAACCGGAGCTGGAATTGCAATACAATATACCCCATGATGCTTTTCTCAATCTTCCACAACTAGAAAGCCCCAAAATTTCTCAATCAGCAATCAGTTTGAGTTGCAGCTCTGTTGTCCCTTATGGTTATGACAGCAATAACAATGGAAGCACCTTGCAGTTCTCATCACTTACTCAAGAAGAACAGGTACAACATTGCCATCAACAAAATCTGAACTCGCTTTATGGTAGCAATGATCAAGCGGTGGACCAAGCGACAGATTGGCGAGTACTTGACAAATTTGTTGCTCCTCCTCAGTCACGACCAAGATGTTTCGAAGGAAACTAGTTTTTCCAATGCACCTGTCCTACATGTTGCTGAACAAATCGCTGTGCTGGCAAATGGATCCAAAGGTGCACAAGTTTCCCAGGAATATGCTTCAACATCCACCTCCAGTTCCCAGATTGACCTGTGGAAGTGAAAATTTATATAGTAACTAGAAGATGCATACTAATTATAGGAAGTACAGTTCAATGTTGGAAAAAAGACCGGAGTATTGCTACGTGTTGCTGTACATGATAAACCCATATATTTTATATATCCTTATAGCTGTTGAACCTCTAGAGTTTGAAGTATGGACCAAATGTATCCACTAATACTAGGCAATCGATCGGTTGCCCGAAGTGATTGTGGGACGAGTTCTGTGAATGTTAAAAGTGATAATTTGTTCATTACATCTTAATATTTGTTTGCATTTACTAATTATATATATATATATATATATATATATATATATATATATATATATATATTTATATAAATATATATATATATATATATATATATATATATATATATATATATATATATGTGTGGAAGTTGATATTTACAAATTTTTGGTTTACAAACTACACTACGAATGACCGGCCATACTTCAATCAAGAGTGTATGATCATACTTAGTGTAATTTGTAAAAAAAAAATTTGTAAAAGTATCTTTTCCATATATATATATATATATATATATATATATATATATATGGAAAACGTGTTTGTCCTTTTAAATGACACAAGTTATCTCATTTCACTCTCATAAAGATATGGGACCCACACCTTTATTTTTTTTGTCTAATCTCTTTCTTCCTTTATCTATCTTTTTCTCTCACTTGAAATGACACAATTTTATATTCTTTGAAATGATACACAATTTTCCATATATGTATGTATGTACGTACGTATGTACATACGTACGTACTTAGCTGTGCCAGAAATAGCCAATTAATTGAAGTGATCGTAACATTGCTGATTTTTGCAAGCGTGCAATTTTCATATATAGCATATAAGAAATGTGAAATTTTTAATACCAGTTAAAGACACTAGTCATTGATTGAAAAACATAGCTATACGTGTCTTGTTTAATTAGTTTTGTTCGTTTGGGTGGGCAACTTCTTTATATACTTCATGATATATGTTAAAATAATGAAAAAATTTCAAGCACAGTTAAGGTATCGAGTTAACTCTAAAATTTTAACGTGTTTATGTTGTTATGACAGAAAACTGATTAAGTCGCATGTCAACTCCTACTTTGGTTATCATTCAAGGAAACTTTCACCGAATTGGTAAACTGTCAATTTTACTGTTTAGTTTACGAGCTGGATTTGTACATTGTCATAACCTCAAAATTTGTAGTAATTTGGTTTATGTTCTTGGTTACATTGGTTGAATTCCTGTATTTTGTAATATATATTTTGTTCATAAAGGTAATTTTTAAGTTTCATTGTTATTCATTTTCTGTTTTTTTTTTTTAACTACAAAACAATGAAGTGATGGGCTATGTATAACAACAATTTCGTCAAATATTATATTTAGTATTTTTTTTCTTGTTATAAAGTTAAAATGTTAAATATTAATTACGAATATGCTATTAAATTATGTTTTAATACCAAGACAAGTTTTTTAAATAATATCTATGAAGCAGTAAACTATTAGTCCATCTTACGATTCGGCCTTACAATGGGTTGTATAAGTTCACCGAAACTTTCCATGCTAGCAAATGTTTGATCACTTGTAAATGGAGCCATTTCATCAGAAGTCTTGTTTATTTATTCATTTTTTAAGGATAATAAAGAGCTGGTGGGGTATCTCAACGCCATTAACAAATTTCGGGAGAAGATAAAAGATGTCATGGCATTATCGCATAAATGCTGTGCAAGATGAATTCTTCTTTACATTGGGGTAATCAGTTCAAATGGATAGGATCAAACGTAAGTCTTTTTATGTGTTTTTATGTATTTATATTTGTATGAAACTAGCTAGAGCACAAACTAAAGCGACATGCAAGTAGTGTGACAATTGATGCTGTAATTCAATAAGGGTTGGCACTGCTTAAACTGAGATTCTGTAGCCTAAAGCAATACAAAAGTAATGGCTACAAAACTATTGAAGTGCAACTGCGAGCCAAAACCAAAGATCCAATAAATCGTGAATGCATGCGAAGGCGTTAATTGCACTGGCGAAATTTTTATTTTTTTATTTTTGGTAGATATGTCCAAAGTCTTAATATATTTGACTAAGATTTAAATATCTACATACTCTCCCTAAGTTGCGATTCTCGTAAACCGAACAAGTACCTTTTTGCAGGTAAAAAATGCCGTTTTATATCAAAACTAATACCATAATTAAGAGACATTTTGCTCCATTATTAAACGCATACCTGTGTATGAAGATGGCTTCTCAGCTCCCCTTATAAAACATCCTATGTAGCTACCACATGCGCCTTCGGGGTAAAACGCACTACATGGAGATTCAGAGGTAGAAGGAGCTAACTCAGAGCGCGCGCGGTCAAAGAGGGTCCTCAAAACTGCTTCAACATAACCGGGTCCCAAATAGAGGCATTCATTCAAATGTGACACTGAATGACGTGTTTTCAAAAGATGATGGTTTATATATATACCCTTAAGAAAGCAAATCTCGAGCAACCAATCATGGATACCATTTAAGGGTAACAAGTTTTTATTTGTGTGGCTGTTATTCAATATTGTAGACAGATGAAATTCTTGTGTCGGAATCAAGAATAAAAATTCCTTTCAAGTAATGTCACGACATAATGATTAGGCGTGCTCCCATAACTTAATCATCATGCATGTTTCAACTCATAGTCAGACTTATCACTTGCACAGAAAGAGAGGAGTGTGAAAGAGATCAGCATGCTTGCCAGAAGGATTCTTTCTCATATGGATGAAGGAAAAAGAACTTTATAAAGTCAATGTTCCTTTTTTACCTCATTTGACTTGTATCAGTACCCTACCTCATTAGGGTTTTCCTCTGCAGTGATGCATCACTTGTTTTCTTCGGCGTCATAGAGTAGAGAGAGATCACATAGACTTGTGGAAACAAACAAGCCATGCGCATTGATGCGGTATTTGACTGAATAATTAAGTGGGGTTTATTACAAGTACAGTGTTGTTCATTGACCATGTTATGCATCTCCACATGATCGAGGTAACAAGAACATCATTCATGTCCTTGTTTACTTCCCGAAATCCCAAACCTCCACAGTTCCCGGAGACACAAAATTCTGATCCCTATTCCGAAGAAAACTATATTTATTTTAACCAAAACGGAAAAGATTAAAAAATATAAAAGGTAAGAAGATAAACTTGTTGTTCTCATTAGACTAGTGATGAATATGATACATTAAAATTATTTTCATACGTATAGGACATAGATACTTCTAAATCCCAATTTTGTCTTTCAAAGGCCAGCGTTTGGTTTGATTCATGAATTTTGAAAGTTCAACTGATAAGGTGCTCTGGTTTTTGTTGCTTTGACTTTTGAGAGAAAGCCGTTTCTGCAGCAAATGATTGACAAAGAAGAGGGGCCATAAAGAACTAACTATACGTAGATTACATCAGATTTAATCTAGTACCTAAGACAGTACAAATACTCCGAATCTGAAAGACAATTATATCTTCGGAACATGCATACCAAATAATAATGGGTTTTATATTTCTATATGAGAACAAACTTTCCTACATCTTTCCGTCCGTGCTCCATCTCACAACATTAATTATTTCTTTCCCTTTTTATCCCTGTACTTTTTTTTCTCTTTTTTCAATATTACAATTCTTATTTAACATGAGAAATATAAAACCCAATAATAATAGATAAGACTTTGAGCCTTGATCGAGGTGACGAAAGTTCCACCAAGTCCGTGGCAAAACTTCTAGCCAGAGGGGTGGTCCACTGACCTACAAACAATAAAAAAAGAGTGCAACACGAAAACCATGAGCAAGGATCTGTAGCGTAAAGAGGGCACATTCCCTATATGACATGTTGGGGAAACAACCATAAAGGAGACACGAAATTAATTTCTCTGTTAATTACTGATGTCTCACTCTTTTTTTGTTTAGTTTCCGAATCCAGTTGTAAAGGAAGAAGGCCAAGAAACCTAGGTAATTAAAAATAAAAAAAACGTAAAAGTATGAAAAGTAAAGACCAAGCAACATGATTGATTTCTTAAGTAGGTTGTTCAGATCTTGGGTTGCGATTTGCGAGAGTAGGGGTATAGGTTCTTAACCACTGTTTGTGTCATTGTGGCCTTTCATTGAATGATTCAACTTTTGGGAAGGCACTTACCGTGCAAGTTAATCTTGGCGCGGCCTCCTGAATCAGCTCAAAAACGCATAGGTATAAAGTATAAACTTTGTAGCTTATTTTTCCTTATTTATGTAAGGTGTAAATATGTTTTTTATTTCTATAAATATACAATAATTTTGGTTTTAAATTTTTTTCTAAATTTGAATTTTTTATTTATTATCTAAAGGTATATGCTCTTAATTTCTGCCGTCAATGTACAGCTGCTAAATACTTACGTGTCAAACGATTATCCACTCATATTTGTCATATGACCCATATGATCTTGCATAAGTAATATCAAATTTTGATTTTAATCACTCCAAATTTTGTGGTTTAGCTTGTATTTCTTATTTATTTTTTATATAAAATATTATACCTATCTTTTTTCATACCTATTTCATTTATTTTTTCTCTAACACTCTAATATCACAATCTCTACACCTTTATCAATTCTCTTTTGAGATTAGAGTAGATAAAATTGACATGAAAAATAAGTACAATATCTTATTCCTTATATATATATTGTTTTGGAGAAGGTTATACTTACAACCTATCTTATCTCACAACTTCTTACAACTATATCTTAACCGTTGATTTTCACAAATCAAACTTATTAATTAATTATTAATTCGTAATAAATGACAACCGTTGATTGACGGAAATCAATGGTTAAGATATGATTGTAAACGAATATAGGTTATAAATATAAACTTTCCCTATTTTTTAAAATAAATACATTTTATCCCGGCCACGTTCCCATTGTCCTATAATCATCTTCTTTTTTCATATCTCTTTTGTAAAAGTTCACGAGCCTCTCCATTACCATGGAAGGGGAGCTAAAATCCATAATGGACCTATCGTTGCCGTCAAAACCTGGCTCCGTTTCTAATTTTAGACCAATCGAGTATATATCCTAGCATTACAGCTCTAAAAAAAGAAAAAGAAGAAGACAGAATCCACAAATTCAGAGTGAAAACACCGTTGTAGCGGATGCTTACCGGAATTAAGAGTGATAAAAGAATATAAATTGAGGAAGAAGGAAGAAAGAAAAAGGGAGAGAGAGGGTTTGACAAACTTTTCTTGTAATTTTCATTAATGTTGTCCGCATATATACCCACTATAGGGAAATTGTAACAGAAAGCTAAAAACAAATTTAAAGGAAAATTTGTTTTTAGAAAATAATAGTGAAAATATCAGGGTGATATAATATGAGCTAAATCTATGCTCTTGTTGTTAGAAAATAATAAAAAAATATTAAAAAGGTATAGGGAATTTCTGTATATAATCATGTGAGTCTGGAAAATATCAACCCTTAAGCCTAATAAGTTTTCATGTGAATTAACATGTTAGAAAATAATATAAATTATTAAAAAAATCTTCAGTTAATGGGTTAAACTTTTGTATTGTAATGATTCTTTATACATGTACCTCGAAGTCCAACCATTCCATGAATTATTTCCAACAACTATTGTGCTCGTATCAGGGTCTGAAATGTACCTTAAGAGGGTGTAAAATGTGCGGGGGTATACAGTATGTATAGAGAGACAAAATCTTCCTATTGCGCAAAAATCAACAGCATTAGCCTTGCCCATTCTACTATGAGGGAATATTCTAGAGATGTTCCATCATGAGTAGGGCTTGATTAACCTTCAATCCATTAATCAGTGCTTGTTGGGTAACCCAAACTCTCTTGGTATTGTGAACAAGACTGGTTAGATCAATTCCAGCGCTAGGATGTTGGATTTGGGTTCGGACTTTTAAGGTTGGAGCAGCAAATTAGCTAGCAACCTCACTAGACCAATTTCTCATTAATGGGCCTTTGAGGTGATCTCTTTCTATGATCGAGTGTAATCCATAAATATTCAAAATGAATTTTTTTTCAAAGGGATGTTACTACTTTTTTTTTTTGGAATTTAAAAGTTTAAATGTGGTTAGACACTGGTGTTTCACTAAGATTAGGAAAGACCTACCAAATTCTTTAAAGATTTTGGTAGGAATTACATATCACATATCAACAAAGTTCTCACATCGGCCAGTGAGATTTAAACTCATATGCTGGAACAGTGATCAATGTGCCACATTTTTTGCATTAATATACCAAATTGTCACGCGAATAGTAAAATTTACTAGACTGACACGCGTTGAAGTCCGATACGACTGATAGCAAACTTGGTAGCCAATGATTTCTTGACACGTGGCACACTTTGGCAGGAAAAGCCGACCGCCACAAGTCCAAATAGCGAACTTGGTAGCCAATGATTTCATGACATGTGGCACATTTTTGTAGAAAAAGTTGACTATACAAAGTTCTCTACCAAGGGTAGTGAACTTGATGCGCTACCAGGGGTAGCGAACCTGGTGCGTTACGTGGCACAATCTCATTCCCGATCAGAATTAATGTACCAATCACAATCAAAAAAAGAAAATGAAGGAAAATGACTATTTAATTAATGTACTAATCACAATTAATGTACCAATCACCAATCATAATTAATATATCAATCACCAATCATAATTAATTTTGATCACAATTAAAGTACCAATCAAATAATCACAATTAATGTATCAATCACCAATCATAATTAATATATCAATCACCAATCACAATTAATTTTGATCACAATTAATGTACCAATCACGATTAATTTTGATTGGTACATTAATTGTGATTGCTGATTGGTACATTAGTTGTTTGATTGTTACAAATTTGAACTATATTTGTGAGAACTTGGACAATGGCAGTCAGCTTTTCCTCCAAAAGTATGCCATGTGTAACAAAACCATTGGTTACCAAGTTCACCACCCGTCGTCGCGAACTCCAATGCGTGGCAGTGTGGCAAATTTTACTGTTCGCATGGCAGTTTAGTATATTAATGTCAAAAATGTGGCACATTGATCACTGTTCCTCATATCCTTGTGGAGTATGGACTATACTCTTAGCCAACGGAACAGTGACCATTTTGCCACTATTGGCAAAAAAAAAATTCCAGACTGCCACGCAAACAACAAATTTTGCCAAAATGCCACGTGGCATATTTCGCTACACTGTGTAGCGAATTATGTGTGCAAATAATTCGCAACACAGTGTAGCGAAATATGTCACATTATAATGCTCAGAACCAAAAATGCCATGTGTCAAAATTGGAGAAATTCGCTACATAGGGTAGCGAATTTCTCCAATTTTGACACATGGCATTTTTGGTTCTGACGTAACATATTTCGCTACACGGTGTAACGAATTATTTGTACACATATTTCGCTACAAAATATAGTAAATTATGCCACGTGACATTTTAATAAAATTTACTGTTGGCGTGACTATTTGGTAATTTTTTTTTGCCAATAGTGATACTTTGATCACTATTCCCTTAGCGAAGTGTACTCATCTTTATTGGCCAGGGATGTTACTACTTGACTCCAAAATAAGCTAATCTATTCTGTTATACAGTATATAAAAAGTTTTAAGAATGGGAAAGAAAATATTTTCCTGGAAAATTGAATTCCTATCGGACCCTTACTAATTAGGGTGCTCTTAACCAAGTTGGGTCGAGTTCAATCAAACCTCTCTTTTTTCCAGGTTGTCTAGGTTTAATTTGAACCCGCCAATCCAAGATTTGGGAAAAATGCAAGTACGCGAGATTTTATAGATAAAATCAAAAACTTGCAAATTATACAATATCAACATTAACAATACCTTTAATCCAAGTTAACTAGATCCATGGTAGATGAACTCAATGATAAATATACGGAGATTAAAAAAATGGGAGAGGGAAAATAAGATAAAAGAAAAGATAGGCAAAAGAAGGAGGGGATGAAGAGGAGAAGGATCATAAATAGTATAAAAAAATTTATTAGTATAAAAAAATATAATGTTATGCATAAACTATTAATTTAATTCAATAAATTTTATGATTATTCTATACTTTTTAAAACAAAAATGTAAAATAATTAGAATGTCATATAACATCGAGTAGGAGGAGCCAATTCGAAGTGGCTGAAATTTAATTAAAAAATGGGAAAATTATTTGTATTTTTAAATGATACAGTTTATATCATTTTATTTTCACAAAGACTTGAGACTCACATCTTTATTATTTTTTGTCAATTCCCTTCTCCTTTATCTATCTCTTTCTCTCTCTTAAAATGACATAATTTTACATCATTTAAAATGACACATACTATCCCTTAAAAATATATCAAGTGTAATTTATCAAAGCTGAAGGTGACCTGCCGATCGACACCTGGATTTTCCCTGAAGGTGACCTATAAGCCTATAATGTTTTAGATGTCCAAATCCTAAATTTTCCCTGAGAGAATGCAATGGTCCTATGGAAAGGTCCAACGTTGGACCGAAAAAACTCAAAAAAAGAAGCCCTTATTTATCTGGACTGATGAATAGAGTAGACCACTAACTTTTGTATTTAGATTTTTGGATTTTATAATTTTGAATGGGAATTGAAATCTCATAGTAGAGATAAAAAGTATGAGAGATCTATGTGTTAGAAAAAATACATGTGGGACTCATATCAGTACGAAAATTGAAGGGTGTATAGAAAAAATTTAATTATCATATTTAATGAAAATTATAAAACCCTTAATTTTTACATCTGACGGGCATCGACCTCTCAATTGAGTCATTAGATTATTAGTTGGATTCAAGGGTGATTAATTGAATCGGTTGACGTGGATATATATAAATATACACATATAAATTTAATTATATTCTCCATATCTAAAATGATTTAATTAAGATTAACTAAATAATCTAAAAAATTACCGAATTACACTTTTACAAGTTAGCACAAATAAATGAAAATGCATATTATTACTAGGTCAATTTAAATTGCAACTCAGAATCCCCATAAACATACCTCTCAATTACATTCAAAAGTTGAAATATTGTGAATTCATATTTTTCAAATTTGATTACCAAAAAAAAATTTTTTTTTTCAAATTCATCTACATGGAAATGTCATAGGTCACATTCTCTTAATTTATTGTTCTGCAAATTGTTTTAGTATTGGAAATGAAATTTGAATTTATTGTAGAAGAGTATACACCTATCAAATAAAATTATAATTTTTTTTAAAAAAAGAGTTCTAAATTTTTTGTCTCACGAGATGAAATAATTTTGATTTTTGATTTTTTATTTTATTTATAATGCAGGACCCGGCCGTTTCACCGATTTTGGCCGTGCTTGACTCATACCGATTCGATGATCGTTTCTTCGCGTTCTGGATCAACCCGTCCGAGTTTCATAACATTGCTTGTAACACAGAGCTGCATCTAGAATCAATAACTATCCGCACACACTAACACGATACTTTTTTTTAGTGTGTTTTTTCTCTCTCACACACTTCCAAAAAAATTTCACAGGAGGTCATCCATCCCATAATTGCTCCAAGTCAAGCACTCTTGGCTATGGAGTTCTTCCATTATGGAAAGTAGATGCATTTTGTTAGTATATGTAGTACCAATTAATTCTTATAAGTTATCCCAAACTATGCAGTCTCATACCTACACAGTCTTTGGAATTCCTCTATTTCGGGAGTCGATTTCGATTCTTCCAACTAACCTCCATTGGAAACCTGTCAGGAGCCACTTGTTGTCCGTTGCCTCTTTGCACCGTCAATCACTCTCCGGTGCTCACCGCTCCTCGGATGTTACAATTTTTATTTTGTGGAATTAAATTTTTAAGAAATGAATGGCCAATCGAGAAATAATCACGACATGTTTGGGTATCTAGTTATTTTTTTTATCTATATAACGTAATCTAGCTAATTCATATTTTAAATATGAGGAGAGATATTCTTACTATCAAAATTTTCTACTATTAACTCACTATCTATCTAATAACCATTGGATCAATATTTTCTCTTTTTTCAAAAACTTTTTAGCATTCTCTCTCTTTGATTCAATGATGATTAGATAGATAGCAAGTTAGTAGTAGAAAATTTTGGTACTAAGAATATCCTTCCTATTTAAACATATTAAAATTTTGCATATTTTTATGTTGTCGACTTTATTTAATTGATATTTGGTTCTTCAATTTTTTTAATAATTATTATATTATTAATACAGCGTTATGGTATTTTTATTTATTTTTTGGTGAATATAAAGTACTATTTTGAACAGGGAGAAAGTATAGCATGTTGTCAGTTGTCACAATACAATTACCCTTAATAATTCCTATGTTGTAACCACTAGACATCCACCATGTAAAATATGTGTTTTTTATAACAATTAAATATTATGTGCGATGTGCTTGAAATGATTAATAATTATTTTTATGCAATAAAAAAATAAAAAAATTAAATCGAGATATGATCTAAATTGAATAATTTCGTTGCGACTGCGATTTTTTTTTTGTTCAAAATTTTTTTGTTTTATAAATATAAATATAAAAAATCAATTTAAAACATTTTGGAAAAGTTATTAAATGATTATACAATTTTTTTTATTTTAAAAGTTTGTGCAATTTATTTTTTGTATTTTACTATATTTGATTTAAAATTATAATTTTTGAAATTTTTAAAATAGGAACTAATATATAAGAAATTAGAAAAATGAAGAAACGTATGAAGAAACGTCTAGCTTGTCTGTTAAACGAAAATAAGACAGAAATATAACTCACAATAATTAAGGAGGGAATTCATATTTCATTAACTCACCCAAACTTAATATAAGCCATAAATTAAAACTGAAGAATATAATAATTAAGAGACACATTAAGACTCATCCGTTATATCAAATTTAAAAGATTATTAAATTTTCTAACGGACAACACTTATTACAAATCAGTTTACAAGGAAATAAAAAATAAGTTTTAAAAAACTCCTATAACAACATCTGAAGGAAAATATAACGAGTCATTTGAATAAGAGATGAGTCAGCAATCAGTAAAAAAACAGTCGACAATGAATTAGCCATTAGTCGGTGATAAGTTGACAATGAATCATCCGAATGCGAAAAATATGATCCATATCCAACATCATCCATATGCAAATGCCGGCTTTGTTCCTTATATACATGTGCATGATATTGAGCTCATGTTCAAACCACACCAAACTAAATAAAGAACCTTTGTTTTCCATTCTTCCATCAAGCAGAAAGTAAAGTTTCTGCTGAACATGGACTCTTTCTTTTTCATTGCTCTCACTTTCGCATTGAGCTTCCTCATTCATTTTACACAAGGAAGTGAACTGCCCCTCACCACTGAGAGTTCAAAAACATACATTATCCATGTGCATAGGCCAGAGTCTGAGATATTTACTCAATCTGAAGATTTGGAGAGCTGGTACCATTCATTCATGCCACCTACTATTATGAGCTCCAACGAACAGCCACGAATGATTTATTCATACCGGAACGTGCTGAGTGGTTTCGCCGCAAGACTCACTCAAGAGGAACTGAGAGCTGTAGAAAACAAGGATGGCTTTATTTCAGCTCATCCCGAAAGGATACTACATCCTCAAACCACACACACCCCAAGATTTTTGGGGTTGAAGCAACAAATGGGACTATGGAAGGAATCAAATTTTGGAAAGGGAGTTATTATTGGGATGCTGGATTCTGGAATAACTCCTAATCATCCTTCATTCAGTGACGCAGGAATATCACCACCACCATCCAAATGGAAAGGGAGATGCGAACTTAATGGGACAGCATGTAACAACAAACTAATTGGAGCAAGGGCTTTCATTACCGCAGCCATGGCAATGAAAGGAGGGAAAGAAGAGACACCAATTGATGAGGATGGACACGGGACTCACACAGCAAGCACAGCAGCTGGTGCTTTTGTGAAACATGCAGAAGTACTAGGAAATGCCAAAGGCACAGCATCAGGGATGGCCCCTCATGCTCACGTGGCGAGTTACAGAGTATGCTCTGAAGATGAATGCGCCGAGAGTGATATACTAGCTGGGTTAGATGCAGCCGTGGAAGATGGCGTCGATGTGGTATCAATATCCCTTGGCGCAAGAGAGCCACCTTCAACTTTCAGTGATAGCATTGCAATAGGTGCATTTGCAGCTATTCAGAAGGGAATATTCGTGAGTTGTGCTGCAGGAAACTATGGCCCTTCAAGTGCCACCGTAGTTAACGGAGCCCCGTGGATCCTCACGGTGGGAGCAAGCACTATTGACAGAAGCTTTGTTGCAACAGCAAAGCTTGGAAATGGACAAGAATTTGATGGTGAATCTGTTTTCCAGCCTTCTGATTTTTCTCCCACATTGCTACCCTTAGTGTATGCTGGAAAGAATGGCAAGAAAGAATCTGCTTTTTGTGCTAACGGATCCTTGAATGGAAATCATTTCAGAGGGAAGGTTGTTTTGTGTAAGAAAGGAGGAGGTAGAGGAAGAGTTGAAAAGGGTGAAGAAGTAAAAAGAGCAGGTGGTGCAGCCATGATTCTTATGAATGATAAAATCAGTGGCTTCAGTGTTGGAGCTGATGTACATGTTCTACCTGCAACGCATGTGAGTTATGCTGCTGGTGTAAAGATTCAGGCCTATATAAGTTCCACTACAACACCTAAAGCAACCATTTTATTTAAGGGAACTATAATAGGAAACTCCTTAGCTCCTTCAGTTACATACTTCTCTTCAAGAGGTCCCAACCTTCCAAGTCCTGGAATTTTGAAACCAGATATCATAGGACCAGGCCAGGGCATCCTAGCTGCCTGGCCATTCCCCCTGAATTACAACACCAATTCAAAACTCAATTTCAACGTTGTGTCTGGCACATCCATGTCATGCCCGCATCTTAGTGGCATTGCTGCTTTGCTCAAAAGCTCTCATCCTCACTGGTCACCAGCTGCCATAAAATCTGCCATGATGACTTCTGCAGAGATACTAAACTTAGAAAACAAACCCATTGTTGATGAAACTCTTCAGCCTGCTGATATCTTTGCCATTGGTTCTGGCCACGTGAATCCATCGAGAGCAAATGATCCTGGATTAGTATATGATATCCAACCTGATGATTATATATCTTATCTGTGTGGTTTAGGCTACAATGATGGGGATGTAGGTATCATTGCACATAGAGCAATTAAGTGCTCTCAAACTTCAATCACTCCCGAAGGAGAGCTCAACTACCCCTCATTTTCTGTCGTGCTTGGTTCCTCACGGACATTTTCAAGGACTGTGACAAATGTTGGTGATGCCTATTCATCTTATGTTGTCATGGTTACGGCACCAGAAGGGGTTGATGTGAAGGTCCGGCCTAGTAAGCTTCATTTTTCAAGAGCAAACCAGAAAGTGACATATTCAGTGACATTCACCCGTATGGGAGTGGGTAATAAGAGAGGGGAATATGCTCAAGGGTTCCTAAAGTGGGTCTCTGCTAAACACACTGTGAGGAGCCCTATCTCGGTCAAATTTGTATAAAACAATAGCGTAAGCAAGAAGTAACTTGCACTACCAAAGAACTTGTGTAATGGTCAGAAAATTGTACTGCTTGCTACAACACGTAATAAGTGGCGAAATTTTAATCGTATCCTGGCACCATTTTCATTTCTGTGTTCATTCCATCTATGCATAAAAAATTTAAACTATATATAAAAGATTTTGAAATCTTTCACAAATTCTGTCATGAACATGAAAGAAGTGGAAGGAAATACAAAAAGCGAAATGTCTTTCTAGATAAAAAAAAATATAAAAAAATAAACAACTATTTCACACATAAGAACTCTTTTTTCTTTATTTGCGACACTGTAATTGTAAAAAAAATTTGAGGTATTCGCTGGTGTAAAATCATCTTGTCATACACATATATATATATATATTCTGGATAATTTACATGCAATTCAACGAATTAATTCACATAATACAGTTGTTCTAAAATAAGGAGAAAATTATATTTATAAATTTTTTATTTGTATGACTATATATATATATATATATATATATATATATTTTTATTTGTCAAATGAATTGAGTTAAATTAATTTCAACAACTAAATTATATAAACTTTGGCTGTATCACACGTGACTTTAGGCTACCCGTTCCCCTTCTATTTTTTGGTCTAGTATACTGGCACTCATCCAATTTATCCAAGCAGTTTGTATCATATATATTTACTTTACCATCGCAATAAATTGATTTACTATATATAAGAACCCTTAAAAATGATTAATTTTCAAGCCTAATAGAATGTATACTGAGTATAAACAGCTATTTCACACATAAGAACTATGAGAAGGGATATTCTTACTACCAAAATCTTCTACTACCAACTCACTACCTATTTAATCACCATTGGATCAATATTTTTTCTTTTATCAAAAACTTTTTAACATTCTCTCTCTTTGATTCAATGGTGATTAGATAGGTAGTAAGTTGGTAGTAGAAGATGTTCGAATATCCACAATCGAACTATTTTTTCTTTATTTGCGACACTGTAATTGTTTCTAGGTCCGTGGAATCATTTCATACACACACACATTAAAAAATTATGGATAATTTACATGCAATTCAACGAATTAATTCACACACCAGTTGTTCTAATATAAGGGGAAGGTTATATTTATAAGTCTTTTATTTATAAACTCTTACAAATTCACTAATGATCGACGTAATTTGTAAAAAAAAAAAATTGTAAACGTATCATTTTCCCTAATAATTAAACAAACATTTCCTCCATCAAAATTCTGAATTTCTAATGATTATGTCACAATAACATGTGTAGATGTGGTCAATCTTAATTTATACACACTTTCCGCTTTTATGTGGGATTATTAGTCGAATAATAAGGCTAGGGTTTTAGTTTTATTACTGCTCCAGGAAGAAGGCTGGGTTGTATGCAGAGTGTTCAACAAGCTATTGACAACAATGAAGAAAGTGTGGGAGAACCTTGTTGGTACGAAGACCAAATTTCCTTCATGCAAGATCTTGAATCACCGAGGCGGATTTCTCGCCCTTATGCTTCATACAACCATCACCACCCTTGCAAACCGGAGCTGGAATTGCAATACAATAAAGCCCCAAAGTTTCTCAATCAGCAATCAGTTTGAGTTGCAGCTCAGTTGTCCCTTATGGTTATGACAGCAACAATGGAAGCACCTTGCAGTTCTCATCACTTACTCAAGAAGAACAGGTACAACATTGCCATCAACCAAATCTGAACTAGCTTAATGGTAGCAATGATCAAGCGGTGGACCAAGCGACAGATTGGCGAGTACTTGACAAATTTGTTGCTTCTCAGCTCAGTCACGACCAAGATGTTTCAATTGAATTGATTGATCAAAATTAAGTAAATCAATTAATTAAATTAGTCGGCTGAATTTGAGAAATAAATCAGTTGGGTTGATTGACCAAAATTAAGGAAACCAATCAATTGGATTGATTGGATAAAATTAAGGAAATTAACTAATAAGATTGAGATTTGATGAGAGCCCTCATTTGAACTAGTCTTTAGCTTAATGAAGCGCCACATCTATATATAGCCCCTCTTTTTCCTTAGTTTTGTATCTCTCTCTTCTCTAATTTTCTCCACTGAAACCTTAGCCAACACATACATCAGTGTGACGGCCATCTCTCTTGGAGTAACTAAAGGCACCGCCCAATATCTATTCTTTTCTTGAGTCTAGTAACCTCAATTGAAGGATATTGGAATTGAGTCTAAAAGATATTGGAAATTCAAAGAAGTGTTCTTCTCTTACAAGACATCCTCAATGGACCTATGCGTTGCCGTCTAAACCTGACTCCAATGTGGTGTTTCGAATTTTAGATCAATCGAGTAATCTTAGCATTACAGCTCTAATAATAATAATAATAATAATAAAAGCAGAAGCCACAAATTCGAGGGTCTGAAATATACCTTAGGAGGGTGTAAAATGTGTAGGTGTAAACAGTATGTGTAGAGAGACGAAATCTTCCTATGATGCAAAAATCAACGGCATTAGCCAGCCCATTCTACTATGAGGGAATATTCTAGAGAGGTTCCATCATGAGTAGGGCTTGATTAACCTTCATACCATTAATTCGGTCTTTCAAACGAATTGGGGACGCTTAATGCTTGTTGGGCAACCCAAACTCTCTTGGTATTGTGAACGAGACTGGCTAGATCATTTCCAGGGCTAGGATGTTGGATTTGGGTTCGGGCAAGGTTGGAGCAGCATATTAGCTAGCAACCTAACTAAACCAACCTGTCATTATGGCCCTTTGAGGTGATCTCTGACTATGCTCGATGTAATCCATAAATATTCAAAATGAAATTTTTTCAAAGGGATGTTACTACTGAACTCCAAGGTAAGCTAATATATTCTGATTATACAGTATATAAGAAGTTTTAAGAATGGGAAAGAAAATATTTTCCTTGGAATTTTAACTATTTCATACTCTTGCTAACGAGGGTGCTCTTAATTGAAGTGGTAAAACGGACTGGGCTTAACGGGATGAGTTGTTCAACTCACCTGCCCGGCTCGCCAGCCCTGCCTGTCCCGCCCACCCTTCCTAGCCAGCCAATCGGCTAAATTTTTTTTTTTTTTATAATGCAAAATGGTTCAGTAAAGCAAGCTGAAATTTTCAACTCATTTTCAAAAGCGAGTATATCCACTTTTTGGCTGCCTAATGGCTTGCCCCCCAATTTTGCCACCTCTTAACCAAGTTGGGTGGAGTTTAATCTAACCTACTCTTAGCCGGATGTTATAAGGTTGGAACCCGCCAATCTAAGATTTAGGTTAAATATAAGTCGTAAAAATTTTAAAATTAAAGGGTTTTAGAAGAGTTATTTGTAGGAAAAGTGATTGTGTTATGTTATAGAAATTCGTTTTGCGTGCCAGAATTTATTTTAATCTAAGATTTAGGTTAAATGTAAGTAGTAAAAATTTTAAGATAAAAACAAAAACATATAAATTATATTTAATATAAAAAATTAACATGTTATGCATACACTATTAATTTAATTCAAGAAAATCTTCAATTATTTTATACTTTTTAAAACAAAAATATAAAATAATTAGAGTGTCATATAACATCGAGTCAGGACGAGCCAATTTGAAGTGGCTGAAAATTAATTCTAAAATATATCAAGTCTAATTTATCAAAACTGAAGGTGACCTGCCGATCAACACCCTGGAGAGTGGAGACCTATAAGCCTATAATGTTTTGGGTGCCCAAATCCTACATTTTCCCTGAGCGAATGCAATGATCTTGTGGAAGGATCTAATTTTGGACCGAACAACTAAACAAAGAAGCCCATATTCCTGTGGACTTCTGAATGGGGTAGACCAGTAACTTTTGTATTTAATTTTTATAGGCCTCATATCTCCTTTGCAATAACTTGTTAAAGCCTGCAATAGGATAGATTTTAAACCCATCAGCTTCTTTCTAGGTTAGGTACTCTTACTTCTTACCTCGTAATTGGGACAGTTTTATAGATTTTTCGTAGTATTCTTAGGGATAAAGATATTATGTCTATCTTTTTTCATACTTATTTTACCTTCTCATCTCTAATATCATTGAACCAAAATATCAAGAGGAGAGAGAAATAATGAAAGTTAGTTGAGATTCTAATCTAAAGGTTTTAAAAATTAGGTAAGGTAGGTATAAAAAAAAGGTAATAGAATATCTTCTCTCATATTCTTATTTTATGATGTAGGATATTATGCTTATTTTTTTCCCATACCTACACCTCTCAAATACCGTCTTATCATCATCTCAATTAACCTACACTTTCTCTCTCTCCTCTTGAGATATTGATTTAATTGTATTAAAGAAGATTATGTAAAATAAGAATGAAAAAATTGTAGACATAATATATTATCCCTTATCTTATTTGGAAAAATGTTACTAAGCCCACACTTAAAGGTTCTTTCGACTTGACGTTTCTAATTAAAAAAAATAGTCATAAATCTTGTTAATTTGCCAATTATAAAGTATCAGATAATCTTTTCAATTTAATAAAAAAAGTATCAGATAACCTTGACATTATATTCTAAATTTCTAATACATACACCCACGTACGGGTTGCAGCACCTAATCCAAAAGTTACATATTTATTGGATGTGATTTACAATTTTTATTTTGAGCAATTAAAATTACTTTTTTAAAAAGTTAGATCTTATAATTATACGATTTTAAAGTTGGGAAAATATTTTTCTTATGTTGATGTAGATAAGATATCTTATGTTGGTGAAACAAAATAATAAGAGGGGTCTACAAATGATTGGAGAAAAAAAAGTGGGACCCACCTTTGTTATATGTGTAGGAAAATGGATTATCTCATGTTAAATGAGATAAATATAACCCTTTAAAGTAACATATCTTAAGCCACTAGGTTTAGTTTAATAATAACAGGTTTAGATAGTTTATATTTGATTATGAGGAGAGATATTCTCACTACCAAAAATTTTCACTATCAACTTACTACCTATCTAATCACCATTATATTAACATTTTCTCTCTCTTCAAAAACTTTTTAACATTCTCTCTTTAAAAAAATATATCCACATGCATCATGAAAAGTGTGATGGGTAGTAAGTTAATAGTAAGAATTTTTGGTAATTAGAATATCTCACTCTTTGATTATATCTTCAATTTCTCCTTTTGTATAAATAAAAAAAATGTAACATATCTTATTCCGAAAATAAGTTACTGCAAATGCAACAAGTGTGGATGACATAATCTAATTATTTATTCTTCTTAAAAAAAATATATCCACCACATGCATCATGAAAAGTGTGGTATGAAACCAAGTTTAAATCGTGTATTCAAAAAAATAATTATGTATTAAAAAAAAAAAAAACCAAATTTAAATCAGCTGACTGATTATGACGGGTACGATGATTTATGCACATCAAGAATTAGACGTAACAAGGTCGATCCTGCTCCGGATGCTTTAGCTCCAGCTTGTCCTCTACCTGTTAGTAAAAGAGTGGGGTGAACGAAACAGGAACACCGACTAAAATGCTACTCATTACCAAAATTTTTATCTAAATGTCACTGTCACGTGAACAATGTTATTTTTCAATCTACCATGGGGGTAGGGGTGTCAAAACAGGTTGACACGACACAAATTTAACACGACACAAATGCACCAATACTAATACGAAACAAATTTTTATTCGTGTCATAATCGTCAACACTGACACAACACGAATTTCTTGCGGGTTGACACAACACGACACGCATTACACGCAAAATAGGGGTCAAAACGGTAATTGACAAAAAAAATTAAAAAAATGGTTCAAAATTAAAAAAAATAATAAAAAATAAAAATAAAATAATTAAAAAAATATGGGTCGACACGAATACCTCAACACGAACACGACACGAATTTTTTACGTGTCATTTTTCCTAACACGAACACGACACGAATTTTTTTACGTGTCAACCCGCACACGAATTTTCGTGTCGTGTAGCGGGTCGACCCACGTGTCATAACCTATATTGACACCCCTACATGGGTGCAAGTTCGCTACCCGGTGTAGTGAACTCGCTTTGTTGACGTGTCACATTTCTAGTGGATAACAAGTACCAAGATAAAAAAAAAAAGATAAAGTTCGCTACATTAAAACCAAGTTCGCTACCCCGTGTAGTGAACTTGGTGTCCACTAGAAACGTGACACGTCAGCAAACCGAGTTCGCTACGCCGGGTAGCGAACTTGCCCCGTGGCAGATTGGAAAATAACACTGTTCGCGTGACGTTTAGGTAAAAAAATTGATGAACAGTGACATTTTAGTCACTGTTCCAAGGAAACGATGAGATTTATTTACGAGGAACAACATTTTCATGTGTTTTTATAAGAATATAGTGGTTATATATATAGTGTTTCTAGAGATAAATCTAATTCTTATATACATATAAAAGTATGTGGGAGTTAAGTGTCAATTATATCATGTTTTTAGTGTCAAAAGTATACTAATATTAATTAATATGGTTAAAGGCATGGTGTATATTATTGGATACAAAAGACTTTTTGAGTTTTCATGCTTGGTAAGTTAGTGATGGAAAAATGTACCTATTTTAAATTAAAATTGCTATATTAGAGCATTGATAGATCAAGAAAGGCGAAAGAAGTTAAGACTCAAACTAATATCTTGGAGTATTATTTTATGTTACATCTCGCTGAGTTGCTTGCTACAACGAGCAAACCATGAATAATGCTGATTCTAAAAGTCTCCTCGCTGGCTTGCTCACTGCATTGAGCAAACCAGCGAGCATGGCAATTTACCTCGCTATGTTGCTCGCTACATTCAATATTCATCTCGCTGGTTTTGCTTGCTTTAATGAGCTAACGAAGCGAGCAACTTGTAAGGAAAAGCTCGTGAATCTTTTTATAAAAATACAGCGAATGAGGGCATGAACATTCAGTTATTATGCGATTTGGTAATGAACAAGGCTTTATTCTTGGAGGAAAAGACAAAGGAACAGTCAAAGCTTCATTGTGGTGACCGACAAATGAGTTTTTCTTTATGGATTTCCTGTTTCTTTCCATATATTGTCTAAGTTTTCCTGATTATGTCAGACTAGGTTTCTTTGTATTCAGGGTTAGATAGAACCAATGCATTCTTAATGTTCTTTACTCTTTCCTATCAATTTAATGTTCAATTTTTAAAGTTATACAATTAATATGTTATTCATTCCTAGTTTCATTTATGATTTGACCAATCTTAGATGAGCACATGAATCTTGTATGACAATAGAGATATTGGTGTAGGATTCCGATTGATTAATTGCTAGATTTTACTTAATCTATGGATAGACCTGCGAAATCTATGACTGTTGGATCTTCGTTCTTAATGCTTACACTAGGCGAGATCAATAAGGGATTAGGGTTCTTTTTTTTGGTATATAGGGATTAGGGTTCTTAATAGAGTAAATAATTAAAATACTAAAGGATTAAGTTTTAATTAACCTTGAAGAATTGTCAATAACAGGAGTTGAATATTGATTAAAGGGAATGGTAGATCCATTAGGATGATATTATGGAAATCGACATCCTAACTACGCTTTGCATTATTAGTTTTTATTCAGATTCTTATTGTGAGCTCTTGGTTCTTGATTTTGTTAATTATTTGCTAGCTTTAGGATCAATTTTTATATTTGAAATCATATTCACAAAAATTCTTACGGTTGATCCAACTTTGATCGCTTAGTGAAAGTAATGCTTGATAGATCAGTTCTCGTGGGAACGATATTTTACTCATCTCTTTATTACTTATACGATAGATATACTTGCTGTGACCGCAATACTATGTTCCATGTTTTTTATTTTTCTCTCTTATCTTTACATGTGCCCACATAGCTTCGTACAATTTTATGTGTGTGTATGAGATAAATTTATTCCCTACAGTATGAGAAACATTAAGCCACTTTATAATATTGAATAACTACTCTATTTAAAAATCTTTTTTATTTTTGAAGTTGAAATAAAATCTCAAATTTTTAGATTTACTATAAAGAAAATAATTTCTTATGTTATATGAGACAAAATCATCTCATATATACATTTTAAACACCCCTATCCATAAATACTTAACGATTAAATCCATGGTTGTCAAACTCGCGAGTTTACTCGCAAAATGTTTACGCTTCAACAATCAACGATCCCGTTTCTGCTCTAACTCGCTTTTGGCACTCAGATGATAGAAGCGACGAGTTTTCTGGCAAACTCGTTCAATCGTACGAGTTTAACGTTTAAACCAGAAAAAAAATGACCAGTTGACCCGAATCTTGACCCGAAAAACCCTTTATAAATGGGTTCTTTTTAGCAAAAAAAAAACCCTAAATCACCTGATTAGTTTCAGCCACCAGCATTCCATATCGTGGGAGACAACTAGGTGACTCGCGAAGACGCCTCAAGCCACCGTCTTCTCCGGTCGTCCCTCCCTATCGTCCAACAGCTTGGTCGTCTTGCCTTTTTCCGTTCGTAGCTTCTCCACCATCTCCCTCGTTCTGCTTCGCCGTCGTGCTTCGCTGTCACAGTTTAGTGCTCTGCTCCGTCTCTGTCTCTTCTCCGTTTCGTTTCATCTTTTCTTTCTCGCCTCTGTTTCGTTTCATCTTTTCTTTCTCGCCTCTGTTTCGTTTTCTTTTTCTTGGCCGCGCGTTTAGTTTTTCTTTTAGCCTCTGTTCGGTTTCATTTATAAGTATGGGATAAAAAAATCATTTATAAGGCAAAATAATACTTTTTGCCTCTGTTTGCCAAACCAAGTTGATATTTCATCGAATGATAAATCAAATCAGATTTATTTGATAAATCAAACAAAAATTAAATTACTTCATCTATTTGATAAATCAGATTTATTTGATAAATCAAATTTATTTGATAACTCAATACTTCATATATTTGGTTTTACATTCATAAGAAAAAATTAAATTAATTCAAATAAAAATTTATTTGATAAATCAAATTACTATTTTTTTTACACATGTTTCATGTTTGCCTCTGTCTGATTTTACATTCATAAGAAAAAATTATTTTGATGGTTATGACTATTGTATGACATTATTTTGCTGGTTGGTTGAATTAAATTTGCTTATTATATTACTTTATATGCATATAAATATAATTTATATCTTGTGTTACGAGTCTACGATCCGTCTTATGATTCTGCGATTTACGATTTTGGTTCACCCTTCCGAGTTTGCATAGAATCACGAGTTTGACAACCATGATTAAATCAAATGACATTTTGTGCATGCAATATCGCGACATGCTTTTTATGTATAAGTCATAGCTTTGGTGGGGCATATGTTAACTTACATAGCTCGAGGGGCTGCAAGTATGGCATTCGTGTGTGTTTATGATGTATGGCCTTTTTAAGTGGGCGAAAAGTATCAATTAAGGTACGAAAGAAGCGATCGCACTATGCGTAAATTAAATTGAATCGTATTAAAAAAAAAAGCAAAAGTTAAAAATTTTGCACTAAATTTTTCTTAGAATTACTTATTTCTTTATGATTATTTTGTTATTATATTTTATTCAATCGACCTTCTAACTCTTTTAAAAATTAATTAGTTTGCCCATTTTATCCTTGTAAAAGGAATTATTGTAGAGATTGAAATTTTATAATACAATGTTATTTTTTTATCCAACTCTGTGTTGGGAACTCTTTCCCTCAAACTCAGCTATAAAGCCTTTGTGGAAGTCAAACGTCGAGTTCAGAGCTCGACACTCACAATCAGAGGTCGGCCTATGCGCAGCAAAAATAGAAAATTGCGAAGGAGAGAGAAAATGAACACAACAGATTCTAACGTGAAAAAGGCTTCTCCAATATGAAGAAGTAAAAACCCATTTGACATTAGTCCAGAATCAAACTTTCACTATTAAATAATAGGTTACAAGATATCAAACTTCACCAATAAATGGTGGTACACTCAAACCTCACCTATAATGGTGATATTCACTCAAACTTCTATAAGGAGGTCTAACACTCAAGCTTCTCCCTAGAAGTGCTCTAAAAAACAAGGCTTTAAGCTTTTCTCACAAAACCCTCGAAAATTTCTCTCAAGCCAACCTCACCTTCATCCCACAACTAATGCTTATATAGGGGAGAAAGAAGGTTTAGGGTTTAACTTAAACCCCTCAACGGGCTTTGGGCTTAGTGATGAAGGAGGAAGCCCAACAAATCTCCCCCTTCCCATTGGCTTCAGCAGTAGCCCGACACCTTCGCAGCAGTCTTTAAATTTCCCTATTGGTACTGTCTTCTTCATCATGTCGGACCAATTCAGGTCAATGTTCACTTTGACAAGTTCGAGCTGTCCATCCTCCATCAAATCGCAGATCTAGTAATACCTTACATTAATGTGTTTAGTGCGAGAGTGATAGGTTGAATTCTTTGCAAGATGAATTGCATTTTGATTGTCACATCTCATATCATATTGGTCTTGTTAATGACCGAGTTTAAAGAGAAACTTCATCATCCACAATATTTCTTTGGTTGCCTCAATCGCGGCTATGTAATCGGCATTTATCGTAGAAACTGTAATGTCCCACATCGGTTGGAAAGGAGAACAAAGCATGCCATATATATGGATGTTGATACCTTTCCTAGTGGAGGCTTTTTGGGGGTAACCCCAGAACATAAAACCGTGAGTCCCGGAAGGGGGGCAAAGCGGACAATATCTGCTATAGGGATTTGGGGCACACACTTGGACCGGTGTGTGCTGTATTCCCAGTGGGGGAGGAAAGTCATCATATATAAATATCTCATCGTCGACTTGACACACACTTGCAAAAGATCATCGACTTCCGAAATCTCCCCTAAATCAGCATCAGTAAAGCTCTCTAGCTCAGCCTTACCTTCTCTAAATCGGAGGCACAACTTTGTAGTTCTTCTAAGATACTTGAAAATTCACTTCACTGCTTCCCAGTGTTCCTCGTCGAGGTTCAATGGATACCGGCTTACCATACCATCAACATATGCCAAATCAAGTCTTGTATATACTATAGCACACATCAAACTTTTGACGAAAAATTGGTATGGGATCTTCAACATCTCGTCTTTTTCTTTATTAGACCTCAGACATTGCTTCTGGTTCAGCTTAATATATTCGGCTAAGGGGGTGCTCAATGTCCTGGCTTTGTCTATGCTAAATCTTCTCAATGTATTTTTCTTAACTTAGACACAGTATACTTCAAAATCTTGTCTTCTTTGGCATAATTTGATCCGGTTTCGCAGTGTCGTTCTTCTTATCTTTCTATAGAGTCCGACATTCCATTTTTTTGTGACTGTGCCTCCCACAGTAGAAGCATTTCAATTTGTATTTCAGCCTCAACTGGCCTCTGGACTTGTCTCGTCCATCACGATCACAACCCCAGGCGTCGGGCTTTCCCTATTCTCAATCACGTTTGCCTCAGATATGCTAGTTACACCTCATTCCCTTCTCCTGGATTCCTCATTCAGTAGGCTGTCTATCACAGCATTAATATTCAATTTTCCATAAGGTTCCGTGTTACTCAATGTCACTACCAGAGTATCCCAGCTTTTTGGCAGCGAGCCCAGCAGCAGCAAAGCTTGCATCTCGCCATCAATTTTCATCTTAGCTTTAGACAGCTGATTCACAATACCTTTGTAGGTGTTGAGGTATTCAATCATATTTATGTCGTCCTTGTATTTGAGCTTCACAAGTCGGCGAACCAGATGTTCTTTATTCTTGGGAGTCTTCTTCTGAATATTGGACTCCAGCTTCGTCCATAACTCGTACGTGTTCGTAAACTCTGACACATGCTCAAAGAGGCTTTTGTCGATGTATTTCTTGATATTGCCTACTGCCTTTCGACTCAGGATCTCCCATTCCTTCTCAGTTTTGCCTTCAAGCCTATCTTTAAGGACGATGGGCTCATACAAGTCTTAGCAATAAAGATGGTCTTCCATCATCGATCTCCAGTAAGTGAAGTTATCCACGGTCAACTTGAACATATATCTATCATGTGAGATTCCACTGGTCTCCATCTTGTTTCCTTTGGAACCCGTTGAACCCGGGCTCTGATACCACTATTGGGAACTCGATTCCCTCAAACTCATCTATAAAGCCTTTGCGGAAGTCAAACGTCAAGCTCGGAGCTCAGCACTCACAATCAGAGGTCGGCCTGAATCACCAGGTCGACCTATACAGAGCAGAAAAAAAATTTGCGAACAAAAGAGAAAGAGAAAATGAACACACCAATTTTTAACATGGGAAAATCTTCTCTATTGTGAAAAAATAAAAATTCACGGGAAACTATTCCAGAATCAAACTTTCACTATAAAATAATAGGCTACGAGGTATCAAACTTCACCAACAAATGATGGTACACTCAAACCTCACGTATAATGGTGGCATTCACTTAAACTTCCCTAAAGAGATCTAAGTCTCAAGCTTCTCCCAAGAGGTACTCTTAAGATCAATTTAAGCTTTTCTAACAAAACCCTAAAAATGTCTCTCAAGCCAACCTCGCCTCCGTCCCACAACTAATACTTATATAGGGGAGGAAGAAGGTTTAGGGTTTAACTTAAACCTCTCAATGGGCTTTGGGCTTAGCAATAAAGGAGGAAGGCCAACACTATGATTGTTTTCTATAATTTATACCAAACTGTCAAAAAGTTTTTCATCCTAACAATGTGAACATAAAAATTACAACGAAAGTTACAATTCAGTAACTAATTTCGATCTTCCAATAAGATAATATTCACAACATTGTTAGCAAAAATGAACACTTAACTTAAAAGTATTATTTTTATTCTTACAATTTTATATATCTATAATAAAATTGACTTGACTTGAGTTTGATAAATGTATTAATATATCAAATTTTATAAATAAGATCAAAAGTTATTTAAGTAATCAATTTATATGTAAATATATTTTTATTCGGGTTCAAAAATAAAAAATAAAAATGTAAGGCAGAGGTAGGTAACAGAAAATTTAAAAAATGTTGAAAAATATATTAATATATTAAAAAATAGATTGGTCTATATTGATGTACAGTACTCACAAACATCACGCTCAAAGCTATGACAAACATGCATAGATGAGAAACAGATTGACCATGAATAAAATAAAAAATCTAGAAAATTCAAATAAATAAGGAGCTCATTGAGTTAAAATAAAAGAGTTCAATTTAAGTGAAATTTTACATATTATGATGGAGTTAATGGTTTGAACATGTAATAAATTTGACATTTTTCTTAGTATTATAATAAATTAACAATATATAATTTACTATGAAATTAGATAAAAAAAAAAAGCATTACGTTATCTTTTTACAAGGGCAAAATGGATAGTCTGATTTCAATTTTAATTGTGTTTGAAGGTGGACATGATGGGAAAAATTATAGGGCTCTAGAAGATAAAAATAAGATAAAATAAGGGAGTGAGTGATTTAAAAGAAATCACGGGGGCTTTTAAATTTTTCCCTAAAAAATTTTATATTTTTGTAAATTTGGTCAACAATTAAATTTTATTTTATTCGGGCGATTTTTTTTGTATAACTACTAACATTGTTTTACATAAAAGCGGTTTAAACCAAAATCGACTTTAAATTAAGGGTTTTATTAATGTTGTGTGACATGATATAAATGGATTTTCTAACACACATAATAATAGAGAGAGAGAGTGAAATGATGAAATAGAAAGAAAAATATGTGGAACTCACCTTCTTAATGTGTGCGTAGGGAAGTGAAGTTATGTTATGTAGAATAATAAACATGAAACCCTTAAATTAATTCGAAATAAAAACTGATTCATTAAAAAATAAAATTGATACGATTTAATTCGGCACAAAAAGCTAAATTGCACCCAACCAGGCTTATTGTTGCTTTTTTTTTTTTTTTTGCTGATACATTGTTTATTGTTGCTCTGTTAATTCAGAAGTTAGGTTGAATTTTTGCATGTTATCTATTTATTTAATTATCATTTTTTCATAAAAAATATAAGTAGAAATTAAAAAACAAAAATTATAATTGAAAAAGGAATATTTATTATTTTTATTTCAATTAATGAAATTCTCTTTATTTCTTACAAAGAAAAAACTATTTTTAATTATTTTAAAATGTTTTACATACAAAATATATTATAAAATAAACATACACGCATTTTTGTTCTTAAAATATGCAAATTTTATTAAAATTTAATATGTGCTCTTACAATTTATATATGAAAAATAATTTTAAATTTATTTTATAAAAAATAATTTATAAAATTATATGGACTAATATCTTTCAAAGATTAAATTCGGTGTATACTTTTATAAAAATGCGTCCTGTCGCAACCGTCCTCTCTTTAAACAGTAATGTACTTGTGTCTGACGGAAGGACGCAGGCAGCCAGACACCACAGATCACCAGTTGTATAGTCCGGAGCACTTAAAAAATATCTCAGTTATTTATAAAAAAAATAAAAATATCTCAGTTGTAGAGGCCACAAAAAAGAAAGAAAGAAAAAAAGAAGATAGCACAGCACATTGAATTTCAACTTTATTGGTTTCTACACAACCCTAACCCCGAAACCCCCCAAAGGAAACACAGAGATTTGAAAGATCCTCATATCCCCACAAACAGCAACAAACAGCTCCTAGCAGGCTTTTTACAGAGACTGCCATTTCCTCGTTCGTTCATGTGCGATTATATTAATGAAAAAATTACTCTTATGTTACATGTGATAAATTTTTTCTACCCATCCTTTAATGATTGTGCCACTTTTTCTTTTTCTTTTTATTTTTCACGTGATGGAGCTCACAAGTTTATCTCTATGATATGAGATAATTTATTTCCTTTAAAATGAGATTAATAAAACCCTAATATTATTAACATATCTTAAAAATATTGAATATTATTAAATGATTAGTTCTCATGTTAATAAATATATACATTCATGGTCACGCTGTCCCCACCAAATATCAATAAAATACTCTCACCTTTAGATTTTATCAAGTGTGCGAGTCTGACTTTTGATCATTGTAGCCCTTATGTAATTATTAATTATCAAATTGACTTTAATTATAAACTTTTAAAAATTTAATCTCTCCAAAAAACATAACATTAATATGCTTCTGTTTGATCATTGATCACCAAGCCTACCCGGGTACCCCATTCACTATCCGGGTAGATTTTGAAATTTTTTATTTACTCAGGTAGGGAGGGGTGCCCGGGTAAATTTCTTGAATCTGTGAAAATGTTTGAATTATTTATCCAGGTAGAGAGTGAGATACCCTGGTAAATAATCCAGATTTTCACATTTGCAAAAAAATTAAAAAAATGAGGAGTACCAAACACAATCCTTGTTTAAATTTGATAATTGAGACTTCCTACAACTCAGGTGTATGGAGTTTATAAATTTCTGCATAAAATTGGCGAGGTTGAATTTTCTGCATTTTTAATCATTGCCTATCTAAATTCATACCAGTTACTTAAATTATACTTAAATTTTTAATTAATAATTATAACGAGTCAATTTCACAAATTAAAGGTCAACCCCTTGAAAGCTTGAGAGTGTACCCCGGGTAGTTTTTTAATTTTTTTGCAAATGTGAAAATCTGGATTATTTACCCGGGTACCTCCTACCCGGGTAAATAATTCAAATATTTCCCAGATTCAAGAAATTTACCCGGGTACCCCCTCCCTACTCGGGTAGATAAAAAATTTCAAAATCTACCCGGGTAGGGAAGGTGGTACTCGGGTAGGCTTGGTGGTCGACGGTCAAACAAGGACAGATTGATGTTATGTTTTCTGGAGAGGTTAAATATTTGAAATAGTTTATAATCAAGGTCAATTTGGTAATTAATTATTACATAAGGGCTACAATGGTGAAAAAGCAATGTGAATCTCATTACACTTGCAATATAAATTCAAATTTCAAGGGTTAATGTTTTATTGGAGGAAGAAACTTTTCTTCATGAATATACATTTTTCACGGTTACGTACACAATAATACATTTGAAATATGGAAGCTATACGCATCAATCTTAGCTCATAAGCATATGACAATATACGTAGACTCTAGTGACTAGTAGGGTCCAAACTTCAAATTCACCGTCACACCTTAATATTGTCCTAGTAATGCACGTTGTCATTGCCATGAGTCATGACCCTGAAACGCAGTTTTTACCTATTTGCAATGGTTGAGAAAGCGACAGAGGAAGAAGAAGTAAGGAACCAAAAATGATTTACAAATCAAAAGCTTTCATGTACAGTTGCTCGCTGGCTTAGAATCGAGCTACGTGCTGTGCCTCTAAAGTTCTGGACTCTGTACTCACTACTCAGGTTTAATTAGTCACAAGGCACCCATGTTAGTCTACCCGACTAGATATCAGAGCTTTACTATAGCTTTTTGGACACTATAATGCTCTTCTTAATTGTGCAATTGGTACAACTAGCTAATTCCCACTTTACACCACTTGGCCAGCCAGCTATCTACAGTTAATGTCTCCATTTCCATTTAAAAGATCGAAAATGAACATAAATTGGGTCATTTTTTCTCCCTTTTTGAATTCAGTTTGTTCTCCAATTACTCATTATTAATAGTACAGAGGCAAGCAGAGATCAACTAAATAGAATCTAATTGTTGCTAAGGAATCAGAGATAAATTACATAAATGCATTCAAATTTAAATGCTATTATCATTTCGGCGTAACTCAAATAATAAAAGATAAGATATAGCTTCAAGTTTTACTTTCATATAATTTTTTTTTTTTCAAAATGTTATTTTCAAGAACATAGCTCCTTTCGGACGTGCACTAATACTAGTTAAATTAAAGAACATAAGAGTTAATAATATTAAGGTCTACGAAGAAGAGAAATACAAGCATGCACAATTCAAAAATAGCTAGTGATAGTGTAGTAGTCCTTAGTTATCAACATAAACGCTCTTTAGCCAAAAATAGATGCATATTTAAGTTATGGGATCAGACTTGAAAGGTTGATGGACTTGGAAAGGGCTACCCATAGGCTGAATTAAGGTGTCATACCTCCAAAAGGGATATTGTACTACATACTAATAGATGAGAGAAGCCGTCAAAAGGGAAAGGACTACCACTGGGTTAGTGTTGATAGATTTAAAGCCGTCTGGACGTCGGCCCTTAAAGGGGATGCAATATCATGAATTCAACATTGGTTGTATAGGCAACTAATGTGGGATTAAAGGCTTTGAACACTCCCACCATTTGAGCTAACTTTTGGAGTGGTGACCTCAAGATTTGTAAGAGTTGAATTGTTTATTAACACCTAGCCTGCTTGAAACCAGCAGATAACTTCGCAGAGCCTTGGTTCATATCATCGCCTCATTAGTCATTAGTTTAAACTTAAATCAAATCACTTATATAATTGTTTAGAATCACTACAAAAAATAGGCATTTAGCGGCGGTTCATTTTGGGTATACGCGACGGTTACTATTCTGTCCTGAGGACAGATATGTTCAACCCTTATCAGGCTGATTGGTCACTCTGGATCGTATAGCCTTGATTAGGAGTATCTATTAAGAAGATAGCCCTAGACCTAACTTGATCTCTAGAAAGAATATGACTGTGGTGTCAGTGTGGTGAAAGTGATTAATCATCTATCCTTTACCGTCGATGAGCCCTCCTTTTTATAGGAGCTGCCTCTAGTTTGAAATGTGGAGCTAAGCTGTAATGGCGCGGGGGGCATTACAGCTTGGTCGACCGTTACTAGGTGTAACGTGCCGAACGTTAGCCTTCCGTTTCAAGCATTTACCATATCATCGCCGGGTTGATATGATGGGCCTGTTAGTCATTAGTTTAAACTCGTGGGCCTTTCACCCAGTTCCATAACAGTTACAATCGCCCCAAATTGCAAAAAAGCAATACCCAAAATGAACCGTCGCTAAATGCCTGTTTTTTTGTAGTGAATATATTTGAAAGAGGGAAGTTATTTTTACTACCACTTTTCTCTTATAAACACTTTCGTTATCGTTCAATTAAAATTAAATTAACGGCCCTCATTTGATGCCATTTTATATATAAATTATTGATTTGATTTTGATCGAATAATAATAAAAGTGATTCTAATATATTATAAGAAAAAAGTGATTATAAATATAACCTCTCTATTTGAACTAATGATAAGAAATTGACTACCGAATACACTAGAACCCTACTGGTATGTATTAAAACGGGGAAATAAAACATTTGTTCAGCAAAACATCCTTTCAATTTGCTATCCTTCATGACAATTGACTTTCAAATTTAAAATGCATCTTGTGTTTGGGAATGTGGGACAATGACATAAAGCAGAGTAAGATTTTTGCTTTCCTTTTTCGCATGCCGGTTTAACAAGACTATTTTTTTTATAGTTTATATATTAATATTAACCGGTCATTCTCACGAACACATCTATTCTACCCAAACAATACCGATAGTGTTTATAGTTAATTGACTTAATTCTATCAAATATGTTTTACAAATTATCCAAACAAGCCCTCAGTCTTTACTAATATTATTGCACTTTTATAGAAAAATGCTCCCATGTTTTGCTTTTCTCCTCATCCCTTGGCTGCTTTAGTAATGTCATATCGTGAAGAAGCAACGAGAATGACTTCTTACTCAATGGGAACAACCTAAATGTTGACAACAAACATACAAGTACAAATTGAAATTGACTAGCTATTGCCACCAGACATCAGTTATAACCACGTGTACTAACAGTCACATATTCCAAATAAGATAAAAAGGAAAAAAGAAGAAGTGGAGCTAGAAGAAAATAAACTCACGGCATCTAAACACTTCTTAAATGTTAAGGATGGGGCCATTTGAATTATGTGCTTGACTTGTTCCTAACAAATTATATTGTAGCTATTTAAGTAATTTTCAATTACTATGCTGCTATTATGCTACATAACACCGTTGAAGATGTCATCTCAAATAACACCTAATATTATAATATGGTCAATAATACCACACCGAATGTAATATTTAAAGGTACATCACATGTAGACTTACATGATTATATATCTCGTTAACATGACTTTATAATACTGGACCCTGCATCTAAGCGTCTTGAGTTTTGTTCCCTTTTAGGGTTCTGATCGATTTTGGATTGGACCATCTTGATGATGTGTAATTATAAAGGGCCAACAAACTTTACAACTTCCCCCATTAGAAACACAATAAATAAAATTGCATAAAGAAAGACATCTTGACCATCCCATTTACAAATGAATGATGACACAATTGTCTTCTTTTGGGATCAGGGAAAATCCCATAGGCTTACATGGGCATGGATGGCGACGGTTCTGATGAGATCTTCCTCAGATCAATGGATCGAGAAAGGAGTTGACAACCATCAATTTCAATAAAATCTGAAATGAAAGCCAGAGTTTGAGAGGTTGGGTGTGGAGTATAGGAAAGCATATGAAAAAGATTCTAACTCAATTAGCAAACATAAGCCAAAAGAAATAGAAATATAGTAAAGGACAAAAGTGGTAAAAAGGCTTTTTGACCTTTTTTTAGTGTGAATTTTGAAACTATTTAACTGTTTTAATTTTTAATTTTTTAATTATTTTTCAATCTAATGCTGTAAGACGCGTATGATGGTAGTGCGTTGAGTCGCGAACCATTTCACCCAAAATCGGGATTTATATTATATTCTATAACAAATCTAATGTTGTAAGACGCGTATGATGGTAGTGCATGTTGAGTCGCATAAAATCGGTTTTTTGACAAAAAAAAATGCAGATTTAAAAAAATCCACCTGTTTAGTTCGTTGACCAAACATTTTAACGGACTAATGCAGGAATACGCATTTCAGGTGGTTGCGCGTTTAGTCGCGCACTTGACACATGCGCATTTCTGACAAATCTGAACACGTTTGTTCCCTAAACACGTTTGTATAGGTGCGCGTTTCTGACTGTGACGCGACTATGCCACGAAATGTGTGTCTGAATATTACGCATCTTGTCAGAAACGCGCACCTGGTACATACGTGTTTAGACACGTATCTGGTACAGATGTGTTTAGATTTATAAGAAACAAGTATGTGTCATGTGCGCGACTATATGCGTAACCACCTGAAACGCGTCTTCCTGCATTAGTCCGGTAAAACGTTTGGTCAACGAACTAAACAAGTGAATTTTTTTTTGAAATTTACATTTTTTTCGATCAAAACCCCCGTAAAATCTATTGCATGTCATTCTCTGCAAGATATAGATAAAAAAAATACGCATACCTTGAAGGAAAATATTTCCTGTTTGTAAAGGAAAAAAAATTTCTTCTACCAATGACTCATAATATAAGTGAGATCTACATAATAGTAAAAAGAAATTTCAAGATAAGACCCACTTATAACATGAACAAAATGTTTTACCTAACTTAAATGTGCAAAAATAAAAATAAAAAATGTACGACTTGAACTCGCACGCACGAAGATGATATACTATTAAAATGGTCAAAAAGCTTGGTAAGCAGCAAGAGGAGAAAGTCTGCTTGCTGAGATGTTTTTTACTGACTTAAATGCGTATCAGTCTGTGTAATGCCAGCGAGAGGGAGTTGTCAAATCACCAAAAGTAAACTTGTTCATATACCTCTTTTTCATAAAATATTACTATAATATTATATTGTATTCTATGGCAATATGCTATTATGGAGTTTCTCTAGTTTCAGTGTTTCACTGGCTGTGTAGCTTCAATCAGGCTTGAGAGTTATGAGGAGCCCTAAGGAGGCGGAGAAGGAAGAAAGTGGGGATAGTTGAAAAAGTATTAGGGTTCATTACCTGGTATAGTTGGGTTTCATTCTTCCTTTGTTTGGAAATTTAAGAAAATATATTTAAAAAAAGGTGTTTTGAGACCCCCCACTGCCCCCTCCACCACAAGACAAAACCCTCTTTAACTGTTGAAAACAACAGGAGAGTGTGTGAAAGCTATATCACTCCATGCTCAAGTCCCTTTCTGGCTCCTCTCCCCCACATCTGCCGCTTCTCTCTCTCTCTCTCTCTCTGCACACATACTCATTGAAATGCCAACCACATATGTTTCTTTGTTATATAACTAGGTCATGTTCATGTACATGCACATGTACAAGTCCCCCCTCTGCCACAAATACATGATACATGATACATGCATGCATTATGCATAGTAGCATACATGTCAATGACTCTATAAACAAGGGGTTATTATAAACAGAGAAAGGAAGAGGGTTTCTGTGGCTTTCCCTATCTCTTTGTATATCTATCTACCAGACCAAATATATATCTCAGCCTCTTTCCCTCTCACTCTTTTCTCTGTCTCTCTGCACCTTTCTTTCACAACTCATAATCAAAAAAAGCATATCCAAGGTGGTTGTTAACCTGTCCATCTATCAATCAATCAATCAATCAAGAGACCAATCATCAACAGAATTTTAATAAGAAAAAAAGGGGCTACCGAAAATGTCATCATCCTCTTCCACTACATTATCACTGGACCACCTCCCTCCTTCCGAGCAGCTTTGTTATGTTCACTGCACTATTTGTGACACCGTCCTCGCTGTATGCAACATTTCCCTCCATTCCCACTTTCCACACCACTAGGGTTTTTCTTCACCTCTTACCTTAATGCTTCTAGAGCTTGACTACGCTACTCCTCTTCTAAACATTTCTTTCTTTCTTACTCAATGTTTTTAGTTTATAACTACTAACTAAATTATCATTTTCCTTAATTTCAGGTAAGTGTTCCCTGCACAAGCTTGTTCAAGACTGTCACTGTCCGATGCGGCCATTGCAGTAACCTCTTGCCAGTGAACATGCGTGCGTTGCTTCTGCCATCGCCCAATCAATTTCATTTGGGTCACTCTTTCTTCTCCCCACCTCATAACCTTCTGGTAACACATGCCCATAATTTTTTTTTCCTCTTCTTTACTCTTATCTGTTTGATAAATTAGTGAATGCATATATAGATAGAGATATTATATAATTACCCTCTTATATTAAACAATTAATTAACTAATTTCTTGCTTGGTCGATGGTTCTTTTTCTGTAGGAGGAGATGCCAAACTCGTCTCCAAATTTTCTTATCAACCAACCAAATGCATCAAATGACTTCTCTATGCCAGCTAGGTCTGCAGTTGATGAGCTTCCACGGCCACCGATCATAAATAGACGTGAGATTTAAAATCTACTCTTTTATTTTATATAGCTGAAGTAACTCTTGGTATCCCTCGGTCAAAATAATGGTTCAAAGAACAAAATCATGCCGTTGCTTTTTTAGTCGCTATTCACAGTCTTGTTTCAGATACTATTGTTCCAGTTCCGTTGGTAGAAGGTAAAGGGTCTTTTAAGGCACTATCCCGAAACTACCTAAACCCTTCCTTGTTTTTAACTAAGTGTGCATACCCTAAAAAAATCAACGATCCTAATAAGTAATGACAGGCCTATATAGAATATCTTGACCCTAATTAAGCCTATAAAAGATTATCAATGGTAAGGAGCAGGGTCCAACCAAGGGAGGGGCTAGCTAACATGTTTGATTTTTTATTATTTTATATATAAAATAATATTTTTTAATAGTAATAGGCTATTAATATTAATAGTTAATCCCTTCCTCAAAAATATTTATAATAGTTAGTATCTTCTATTATTTTTAATAATATTTATAATCTTAAAATTTTAATTTCTTCTCCTATCATAAAAAATTCCTGGATTTGCCACGGGTAAGGAGGACTATTTGTAAAAGAACAACAAGTAAAACCTGTTTCCTGATTCTAGGGCACAACCAGTTTTCATGAGGCTATGTTTCACTTTCATAAATTCACTTAATTCATTTTGGTTAATATCCAGTTATAAGCACCGACAAAGGTTAAGAAAAACGTAGGTTATTTGGCTTTTATAAGGTGGCATTGGGAAAATAGGTGCTAGAGAGAAAGAGACATAAATATAGCGCAGTTTCTTATCCCCCGGAATTATAGTTGCTTAAAACTTGTAGCACTCAGTATCATCAGAATCTGAAGCAATAGATATGTAGACAGAGTCATAATGCCTTATGCCAGGAAAGATAGGCAACATTAATAGCAAGATCAAATAAAAATTGTATGTAACTGAAAGGCAATGGAATTGATTTTGACATGACTGTGTTTGGCCATGTCCAGCTCCTGAGAAGAGACAGAGAGTCCCCTCTGCGTACAACCGCTTCATCAAGTGAGTATTCATTTAAAAGCATTCTCTCTCTCACTCTCACTCTCTCGTTATTTCACATTTATATAAGAACTTCATATTCATAAATAAAATGTATGCATCGTTGTTGTTAAAGACTTCAAAATTGAAGCAAATCTGAATGGTCAGTGTATATATATATATATCTGCAGGGACGAGATCCAACGCATCAAGTCTGTGAATCCCGATATAACTCACAGGGAAGCCTTCAGTGCTGCTGCCAAGAATGTATGATCCTATCTTCCTATACTTAATTAAAAGAATATTATGTATATATGAATAAGTAAATAGCCCTAGCGCTAGCGGGTTCCTACATAATCATATTAGGGTTTCAATATTACATTTAGTGATATATATTTTCTCCATTTCTCACTATAAAAAAAAATATGAATTCAAATTTTAATAAAAAAATCTACATATAATTTTTTCTAACACATGGGTCACACATGCTTTTTATCTCTACAACATAAGATTTCAATTCTCCTTCAAACATGAGAATTATAAAACCCATAAAAAATATGTCAAATTTCATAGAAAATCAGGTAATTTTTTTTGTACACCGAACATAATTATCTCTTTGAGGCGAGTTAGCCTCCAAATATTTGAACAGGTTTCAACTCTGAGTCGCAATGAGACTAATCCCGAGTCGGAGCTTACTTTGATGAGAATTCATTTTTTCACACCAACTTTAATTATCTCTTTGAGGCAAGTAGGCTCCCCCGTTATTACCACAAATTTTAACTCTTTGAGCCGGCTATAAGACTAACCCGAGTATGTCTCGGGTAAAGAAATTAAACTTTTATGATCCTCCCCAAAATAGCATCGGTGGGATGGAACCGAGATCATTCTTTCTTTTTTTTCTTTCTGAAGTGCATGTAGTATTCCCATCCGCAATTTCTACAATCAAATAAATGCTATGGTTTTCTAGTTCATTTTGGACTTTTTAAGATGTGTGACGTGCTTTGTATGTCAGTGGGCCCACTTCCCACACATCCACTTTGGTCTCATGCCTGATCAGAGTGTGAAGAAGACAAATGTGTGCCAGCAGGTACTTAATCATGCACCTTCTTGTTGCAAAATGTTGCAGACAAAATAATGCATATCCCTGACTTTGATTTCTGAATGTGTGGGTTTGTCTCTTTCGTTTTGTCCAGGAAGGTGAGGAGGTTCTCATGAAAGATGGGTTTTATGCTCCGGCTAATGTTGGTGTTTCGCCCTACTAATTCAGCAGTATGTCTTCTCTTTCGAATAATGGAAGAGGGAAAAATTTCTAAGTCCATCAACCTTTCAAGCTCAGGGAACTCTGATCCCATAACTTAAATATGCATCTATTTTTGGCTAAAGAGCGTTTATGTTGATAACTAAGGACTACTAAACTGTCACTAGCTCTTTTGGAATTGTGCATGCTTGTATTTCTCTTCTTCGTAGACCTTAATATTATTAACTCTTATGTTCTTTAATTTAACTAGTATCAGCTGATTAATTAGTTATCCAATCAATAATTATCCATATTTTCCACCTACAAGTCTATGTATATATGCTGATTTATCTTTTAATTTACACTATATAAATATTTAAGGATGATAATTGACTATATGAAGAAAGCTAGTTGCATCTAAATGTTGAGAGAGGTTATTTGATTAATCTGGTTATTTCGGAGATACAGAACTTACACGTGGAAGAAAGTTAATTCTAGACACAAATTCCACAAGGTCCACGTACGTTTAGGTGAAGTTTTTGTTTTGTCATGTTTCCTTCTAGGAAAATTCTTTCCCTATAAAAGATGAGAAGTCTTCATTCACAACATTTAACGACCAAAGTCTACGACACAAGCTATTTCAGGAAGTTTCTGTATTCTGTTTATGCCAAAAAGAGTTCTTTGTCATTTCCGAAATTCGGAAAGCATAGAATCATTCAAAAAAGAGTTTTATTAATCTCCTTCCACATAAGATAGTTATCTTATGTGGTAGAGAGAAAATAAGTGAGTCCCACCATTACATGAAAAAAGAAAAAAGAAGAAAAAGGTAGAGTGCGAAAATTAAAGTGTGAGAAAATGAGATAAGTTACCTTATGTGAAGGAGAGTAATATTTCCCTTCAAAAAATTAAGCCAAACGTTTGCTTTATTGGGCTTATAATTGTAATGTTTTTTTTTGAAAACATTATAATTGTAATGTTAGTACTTAGTACAAACACAGAACTTTTTGTCCGTCACTAATTAATACATTTTAATTTATTTTCTTCAATAAAACAATTCTTAGTCATTGGTTTTTATTTTATGCAGACCAGCCGATCTGCACTATATGATAATATCGTAGACACTTCCTAATAGTTTTTTATAATTTTATTTGCTGATAATATCGTAGACAGTTCCTAATATTTTTTTATAATTTTATTTGCTATTTCCTGATTATTAATTAAGTTTTATTAATATACTTAGTTGAATTTTAAAATTCTGAGAAAATAAAACATTATTACATCAATTTAGCTAATGAAATGGTTCAACTTGCTGGGTTTTTTTCTCGTATTCTAAACCAGTGCTTGCATTCCATAGATTATCTTGTTTGCGCTATTTCAGAAAGAATGCATAAAACTGTTATCATCATTTGATAGGAAAAGAAAATGCTTGATTTTGATAAAATTAAGGAATTACTTATGTTTAGGAAATTTTATTTGAAAAATAATTTTGACATAATAAATGTTATTAATGCCAATCCAAATTACTTTTGAATGCATAATTATTAAAAGAATATATGTTTTATTTTGCTTTGTCTATTCTATTCTTTTATTTTTATTCATTATTTCAGAGATACACCTTAACAAATAGTAAGAATTTTGTTATGGATATTTTTTACTTTTCGCGTAATTATTAAATTTAGAAAATGCTTTGTATTTCAATTGTTTAAATGCATTATGCGTATAATATAATTACCAAGAGAAATACTACTTATGATTCTGCAAATACAATTTTAAAATACAACAATCATTAACTATTCTCCATGTTTCCAATTACAAAGAGCAAATATATAAGCAATAAATTTTCAGGATTATTAATGGAATCCAAGCTGAAAGAGATGAAAAGATAGCCTTAAGGCAAATGTAGGTGTAGAAAGTTTTTGTTGGGAGAATCAATTTAGGGACATTATATGCCAGAGGTTTTGGTAGTTGTAAACTGTTGCACCGACATTAACATAGGACATGACACGATACTTTGACATGTTAATTCTAAAAAAATGTTAGATTTTGACACGTTAGAACACGTTTTGATATTAAATAATATTTTTAATTTATATATTATATATTATAGCTAATATTCAATAGTTTAACAAGAACATGAAACTAAACTTATAATATCCATTAATTTTTCAAAGAAATATAAGATGTAAATATTTACTATTATATTTTCAAATTAAAAATTTCTTATACACTCCAGTGAAATTTAGTGGGTATCAATTTTTAATTTTTATAATATGTAATGAAATTTCAAATATTATAGATGTCGAAGCGTGTCAAAATGTTGGATACGACACTTCAATTTTTTTGAAGCGTTAGTGCAACATAGCCATTAAGTAATATGATATAAAGTGTAATTAGTTCAGTTAGATAAATATGTTAATTACATCATTTTCCATAAATGGTAAATAAAATATATAATTAATTAATAAATACCTATGATTAAATTATATATAAAGAGAGAGCTAATTTAGTCTAAAAAAATAAATAACTCAATTTATGTTCCCTATAATTTTAAGTAGTGCGCTAATGCATTGTCAACTCAACTCTAAGTAAGCAAAACTTGCTTCAAAAAAGCAAGTTTGGGGCTAACCCCAATTTAAGCACACCCTATAACGCACAGAGAAACAAATAAATAACACGAACAAATTTAAATTTGAATGGTTAAACACTCTGCGTTGGGCAAGCGTTGACTCAAACATGCACTAAAAAATTGCACCTCATTTCATCACAATGCATATTGAAGAAGCCTCACAGCACCTATGTTCAAAATGATAACAAGATGTACCTTCTCCATATATAGGGTTAGTTTAAGAACATAGAAATGCGCCACTACAATCAAGTTAATATATAGATAAATTATGAGCGCAATTTTATTTTGCGAGACAAACCCACTATATATCTACTATTGAACCAATCCTTGAGCCCATCCACACATTAAATCAAGTTGGCTTTTACCCAAGTTATGGGTTAATGGGCTTGGTTTGCAAGAAAAAATGCGATAACAATAAGAAGTTCAAAAATATAAAAGAAAATTACTTACCACCATTGTTAGAAGGGCATATTAAAACCTTAAGGACCCATTGTGTAATTTATAAGTGGGAATATGATTATTTGCTCGAATTCCAAACATGTGAATTACTTGAGATCAGACCTGATGTGGATGCTTACCATTTGATTAGATCAAAGTGGCAAATTACCTGAGAACTGCGCGCGTACAAATCATTATCCATTCAACATATGAAAAAAATAAATAAATTAAGGCCTTAACTATTGAAACTTGCACTATTTTTTTATAAAACTTACCAGTTAAAATATGCAAAAATAAAAATAAAAAAAATTGATGTTTATTGATCTTCTAAGCTAAATAAGACTGATACTAATTCTCTTTATATTAAATAATATATAAGAAATTAGGGTAGATAAAGAAGTAGGGACTTATATATAGATATGTTCGTTATTATGTAATCTTCTTTTAGTATTTTTTTTTTCTTTTGCGGTACATATAATCATATATGGTAGGGACGGCAAAGTGGGCGGCCCGCCCCGCCATCAACCCGCAAAAAAATGAGTCAGCCCGTCCCGCCCGCTTTTGAAAGTGGGCTGAAAAACTCAGCCCGCCCCGCCCCGTTTGGCGGATTGGCCCGCCAGCCCGAACCTATTTTACACTGACCCGCCTCGGTCCGACTATGCCCGCCATCAACCCGCCAAAAAATTAGCCTGCCCCGCCCCGCTTTTGAGATGGGTTGAAAAACTTAGCCCGCTCCGCCCCGTTTAACGGGCGGGGCGGGTTGGCCCGCCGTGCCGAGCCCGTTTCGCCATCTCTAATATATGGGTTTTATTTTTCTTATGTTCTATGAGACAACAAGTTGTCTCATGTAACACACAAAAAAAAAGGGTGGAATCCATTTTTTCATTTTCTCTCTCTTCTTTTTTTAGTGGGTCTCACCCATTTTTTATGTGTTGCATGAGTCAACCTATCTCATGCAATATAAGAAAAATAAAACCCATCATATATAAGAGGCAAAAGAGGTAGCTCGTCAGAAAACGAGAGAAGAAAAATCAGCTAACGAATCAGAACCTGATCAAGGTTCTGGCATCCGGAAAACACAGCAGGCTATACACCAAATGAATTGGTTGGTTTCACATACCACCAATTAATGCCATCTTGATGAAAATGGTTGTCACCCATGCCAATCACATTCTAACCATTAAGAGAGTCAGATTTAAATATGAACACACAGCAGTATAGGGTTTCCAATTTTGCAATTTATGTAGTCACCAGCACACCTTTTTTCTATTGTTACTTACTCTATATAATTTGAAGCCCGATAACTTCTCAAAGTTCACATAATTCTTGAGCATAAAAATTTCCAATTATAGTGGTTGGAACATAGAATGCAGGATTGGTAACAATCATGATCTTTCAAATTTCAGAGAATTGAGAAAGGTTTTATATTTCTAATTTAATATGGGAACAAACTTTGTACACATCTGAAATCGATTTCCGAATGCTATAAGAAACAAAAAATTTTTTTTAACACATGCTAGTACTGGAAGTACTGTTTTTATCTCTAGCACATGAGATTTCAATTCTCATTTAAGAGAAATATAAAACCCATTTGAGAATATATGGAACTGTAAAGGAATAGTAACAAATTTGTCCCATCTGAAATCGATTAGAATAGCTATAAGCCTATAAGGAAAAAAATGATTTTATAATAACCCGTGCTAGTACTGGAAGTACTGTTTTTGTTAGGAGCTTGGCAGCATGTCGATTGTCGATACTAAATTTCAAGGTGCCGATTTAATAACTGCGGGATAAAACAATGTTCCAAATTAAAGAACGTGAAAGAAAGAGAGGAGGGAATGTATAGAATGGGAACTACAGAAGTTCGCATTTAATTTGGGCTCCAACATGTTCCAAAAAAAAAAGTTGTTGGTGTGCATCGGATGCTATGTACGTACCATAAATAACCAAAAGGTTATTCAGTTTTCATCCCCCGCAAAAAAATTTACATAGCACAGTTGTAATTGTAATCAAGAAAGGGCACATAGTATAGCCCCACATTCCACAAATGACTTGCTAACAGTATTTGGTGCTCCTGTACTTTGCTTTTCTCATCCATTCACCCTCCAAAAGCATGGGATATATATTATCATCAGAAAGCAAAAATGCTTTCTTTAGCTCCAACATGTTAACACGCTCAACTCTTTGCGCATGCATCTCAGCCCTTTTTGAGGGAAAAAGCATGTGCAATATTATATGAAAAGAAGAGACCACAAGTCAGTTATTCGCTCTCAAAAATTCTATGTACACTAGGCATTGAGACTGTATCCATTGGTGATAGTTTGCTCCATACTAATTTTAGTTCCAAGATTATAACAAGGCGATCCATGTTAATAACAATTTGAGAAGTGCTGCCAATATAATTTATTGTAACAAATATTTTTCATTCTACCAAAAAGGTTAGTTCAAGTGGTACATGCTTGATTCCGCTTAAGCACAGATCTTGGATTAAAGTCATTGTGAATACAAAAAATCTCCTTTTCGCGAGCTTGCCCTACCATGATATGGATATTCGCGGCTCGAATAGTATTATCTTTCGTAAAGGATAAATGTGGTTTATCCAAAACAAAAACAAAAAAATTTATTCATTCTTAATATGTTTATATTTACGTTTAGTAAAAAACAAAACTTTCAACTAGGTTTTAGGATAAAATAAAGGGGAAACATGTTCGCCTTCAACATGAAATTATTTTTGATTCCTGCACACTCATAATATTAGTGGGGTCATGCGACAGTGGAAAGAGAGAAAACATTTAAGGTGGAGCTCACCAATGTTTGTCTCTGCGGGAATGGGTTTTACTCTTTCACTAAGGCCCAATTAAGCCTAGTGTGTAAGAAGAGTCCAAAAAATCTAGAACTCATTCAACTTAGGGCTAGGGTTTCTTGGAACCCATATATATCATGCACTTATAGTTATCAGCCTCGTTGTCTTTACTTAATGGTTGCAGAGGTTGAGGTAAGATTATCTCCATGACAGTGAGAGAGTGCCCACACACTAGTCCTATATCCCTTGAGAGATAGTTTGAAAGATCTACCACTCGACAGACTCAAGTTTGTGCATAGAAGGGTAAAAGTAGGAAACATTTTAACTCCTTTTTGGAAGGTAAAATGGCCAAGCAATCTTATAAGGTCAAAGGGTATTCAACTATAATGGGTACATACTGATGTATGTGGACCAATTAACGTTCAAGGCAGAAAAGGTTACGAGTACTTAATTATGTGAATGATTACTCTGAATTTGGACAGATAAATGTAATATCCCTAACCTATAAATTGTGATTTTAGGAAATTATTTAATAATTACAACAAGATAATTAGAAGAAAATTCTAATTATTTAAATTAAATCACTTTTAGTGAAAAATTGTGACTAGTGTAAGTTTTGGTGTAAAAATATGGATAGGAAAAATTATCGAAACTTAAAATAAATTAGTGGGTATTGCTCCATAAACTTTATAAAACGCTTCGGTTAAAAATAGAAGAGAGTTAAGTGAGTAGGTTAAATGGGTCCAAAACCATTAGGTTTAGCGAGCACACCCACAAATGACCTAAATACATATACACTCTTTCTCCTCATTCTCTTTTCACCTATGTAGGACAGCTTCCATTTTCCCTTTCATTGTTGATTTTCTCTCATCCTCCATTGAACCCCATTTTACTCTAGAAAGAAACAAAGAAAAGTCATCACCTTTCTTCACCTTCCATCCCTTTATCATTGTAAACACTTGAGACTATTGGTTTAGGAGAAGAAAAACCCTCTCTTGAGAAGTTTAGCATTCTATCTTTGAGTTTGGGAGTGACATTTCTTCATCTTTGAGAGTTTGGTTCATCTTCATCATTTGCGTTAAAGCTTTTGGTAAGAAAAAACCAATCTTTTTCAAGGTACATTTCGTGCACCCTCTCGACAACCATTGAGAGTAGAGCTAGACCTAGAAAGTCCTCTTCTTTAACTATTTTGGAAGCTCCAAGGTAACCATCAACCATTTCCCTTTGAGTTTTCACGAAAATGGTATGTTTAAAGTATAAAAAAAAAATTAGGGATTTCATGATTTATGAGTGTTGGTTAATGAACCCATGTGTAAAAAGGGTTTGTTAAGCTAATGGAAGTGTTAAAATGGAATTTTGTTGGATAAAATTCGTGCTAGGTTCTGTTCTGATAACATGATGCGAAATATCCGGATATGCATATCCGGATATTGAGACAACAACGAACCTAGTTTAGTCAAATTGCGATATCTCAAGCTGTAGAGCTCTAAATTGAGTGAAGTTCAGACCTATGTGAAGCTAACACATAGGGATATACTTATGTAAAATCTTATAACCATTGGATAAGTGGATCAATCTCATTTCGGTTTTAAATTCGTCGCCCTATTTTCTAAAGTCCAGTTTGCAGTAGTCAGTTTACGAAAGACATAACTTGAGATGTACAAATCTAATTGAGACATATAATATGTCGTTGGAAATCTTGAGAGGTCTAGTTTAACAAAGTAAAATATTAGAATTTATGGTAAAGATTTGTTATACTAGTTTTAAAATGATAAATACAATTTAGTGTCGAACCTAACAATAGAGTATATTTTCTTGATTCTTGATTCTTCATTTTTCACGCCAATAGCATGAAATCCACACTATTAGTGCGAAGTAGCTTTTTCTTCCTTAGTTCTCACGCTGTAGGCGTGAAATTCACGCGATGTGATTTGCTCCTTCAACATGCTATTTGCGTGGAACTGTTGTTTGTAATAGTCATTTTTCCATGCTTTCCTCCTATAAAAACATTAAAACCAGAGTGAAAGCATACCTGAAGATAGATTATCAATAATTCACTAAAATCATGTTATTCATCACTGAATTACTGTCAAATCATCATTTTTTTATCTCTAAAATACCTATATTTACTAATGTATTTTCAAATTGAGAATTTCTTATACACTCCAGTCAGATTTATTCAGTATTAATTTTTAATTTTTATTATTTCAATTTGGTAAAACATCAATTAATTTTTTCATATGTAATGAAATTTTAAATATTATATTATCGGAGCTTATCGAGAAATGGGAACGTCATACACCACATTTCAAACGGTGCTACATTACATATCGTTATCGTAAACTTCATCAGTGAAAAATTTCTTATGTGGGTTGAAATTGTGATTGGAATTTATGGACCTATAATGTTAAAAGTACTTGAGGTTAATGTAGCGAGCAATGGCCCAAACTACAAAAACCTTGCAGTAGCAACTAAAAATCTCAAAGGCAAAAATCCTGCTAAATTTTTCCAGACAAATGTACAAGTGAAAAATCTTCGGCCGGGTCATTTTTTTTTCTTGTTTTTAGAAAAAATGCTAGGCTAGATCATATCTCAATAGCAGCATCTAAAGAAGCATCTTCGGCTAGGTCCAGATATCTTTAACCTTGCATAAGTTACAAATTACACAAATATAAAGATGAAAAGGAGCAAGGTCATCACAGTGGAAACCACGTTGGCAAGTTGCACGTATCGAAAATGTGAATAATTGTCATTACTACATCAATTATAGGCATTAAAAGAATTACAAGTCCCAATCAATTAAACCGGAACCACAAGCATTAAGCTAACTGGAAGAATACAAGTCAAAATTACTGCAAGATTAATATAAACAAAGACTTACAAAACCAAGAACTCAACCACAAACCTCACTAACAAGCCTAGACACCTCTGGCAAGCAACGACGAGAGGATGAACCATAAAGTGCTTTTACTGGAGAATGGGAATTAAGGCACATACAAACATCAACCAAGTGAATAACAGCTTCATTCTATTCCCATTGATTGATGAAGCTGAATTAATATCTTGAGGCCTGAAAGAAAGCAATTGACATCAAAATTAGATCCAACCACAGTCTTAATTAAGTTAATGGTAGTTGGCATAACAGGATTATGAAACATACTTTTGCAATTTACCAAGGGCACCACAGTAAAGGGCATTGTCTGGAATGGGCAGTTCAGTCTTGTTATTAGCCTCTGGATTGATGACCCTGACATATGTTTCTTGACCAAGATACCACGAATCAAGGTTTTCTGTTCTGAGATTCCAAACTCCAACATTGTCGAGGGAGACCAAAATTGCCGTCCATGCTCCAGGATAAACCTATATGGGAGAGAGGCAAGGAAAACAAACAGTTTGTGATTAAAAGTTAAAACTTCCAGGAATCATGATACAGCATATGTAAAATCAAGGTACATGAAAAACATGTAAAACCCAATAGCAAGTTGTAAGCTCAAGTGATTCATTGACTGAAGTACCAAAGATTCTTTGACCAAATGATATAGATGTAGATCATTACTACCCTCAATCTTAAAAATAAAAAAGTCAAATCATTATAATGATTAAAACGATATCGAATGATGTACCAGTTAAGTTCAAGGTATATATGAAATACAAGATTTGGAAATGGAATTGACGATAGGAGCATAACAAAGTCAGTAATATGATAAATATGAGTTCATTAAGTTTGCAGTTGCAGCAAAAAGTTCCAACTTTCATATGCCTTGAAACAAAGACTTCATTCGGAACATTTGTGAGAACATGAAATTAGCAATCAGAGGTTCTAGTGAGTGAGGCATTTGACAGCTTTGGAAAACATGAAAGTTTTAATGCTAGAACTTGTTAGTGTTCAGGAGAAGCCATATATATCTAAGACAGAAATATACCTGTGTTGTAGCGCGAGCTATTCCATCCCACTTGTTATATGTGCCCCTGCTGTTATCAGACCAATCACCATAATCCATCCTGTATCAAATGAATCAAGTTGTAAGTGTTATTGGCTCCTAAAACGTAACATACCATGTAAACGTGGAAAAGCACATAAAAGAGAAGGAATTTGTCACTACCCTACAACAAAAAATGCATATCCACTCATGTGATAGGTATGCATCTTGGTGTCGTTGTTCTGCAGTATAACTTCCATAAATCCTCTATAAGTCCCATTAATTACTGATGTTTCTACCTTGGGTGATCCAGTTAGAGGCTTGGTAGGAAAATCGAGCTTGTATACTCCCTTTACTTTGAACTGGTCAGCAAGCCTGATTGGAGTGGAAGGATTGACAAAAGATACCCCACTGAGTGTTGCTCGCCGCTTCCCATTAATATTCTCTGGTGGCTTATTTTTTAATACATAAATCTCAGTCACATTGATGGAACCATATCTGAAAGATCCTTGCGGGTTAGGACGAGCACCACTTGCTGAGACATTCCATCTACGTAGTTAACCACAGAATTGCAAGAGTGAGTAATAAAAAAAAAATTAATTCTCAAATTTGAGAATCTAATATACATAAATTCTAGATTTAACAATAGATGGAAGTTTAATATTTGCAACACATTTAGTATGTCCTCATAGTTGAGAAATATTGAATATTCTATAATTTGAGAATCTAATCTGCATAAAGTCTAGTGGAATTATATTTTAATAATATGTTGAAGTTCAACATTTGCAACACATTTAATAATATGCCCACGTAGTTGACACATAGCAACATATATGCAGTTTATAGCTTGATGACAAACATTTTGAGTTCTGTTTTTTACAAATTGATTAACAGTATATCCAGAAGTTACTTTTCAAAATTATAAAAGCTCCCTTAAACTCCCAAAACAATACAGAAGACTCAAAATAACAAGAACAGTTGTTGGTTAATCTGATTGCATTCCTCAAAACTGAATCATGAGTCAATACGAGTAGATAACAGATAATGCTATAAAATTGGAGCATAAAGAGACCTGATGGATCTTGCTTGGTTCATTGAGTAAGTTTTGTCATATTGATCATCTGGAGCATCCGGGAGAGGACCACTTGCCTTCCCCTTGGAATTTGTATAGTGCAAGATAGCAACTCCAGTGACTCTTTGCCAAAGTGATTCATTCACAAACCTGGCACTTGCTACTATGTAGTAATCTGTACTTGCGTTCTGATCCATGGTTATCAGAAAAGAATAAGATTGTCCAACATGAATATCTAAGCTAGTATAGTTCTGTTGCACTGTATAAGATCCCTCAGTCTCAGCTAGAAGTAAGTTATGGTTCTGGATCCTGAAATTCAGACTTGTTGATACTCCGACATTATGTACACGAATTCGGTAAGTTTTTCCTGTTAAACATTATGAGAGAGCCATTCAAAATATTTAACAGGTAAATCATTATCAAGAATGTCATAACACCAAGCCCACACGCATACAAACTCACTGTATTGATACATTAGCAATGATTTTTATTAACTTCATGTTGCATCCCATGGAACAAATTATAATGAATACACTTCTGAGAACCACAAGAAGCTTCTCTTTCTAACAGACACCTTGTGCAATGTGCATTACTCAACAGATATAACTCAAAGTATACAAAGAGACTACATGTAACAAGATGACTTCGCTTGCTTCTGTATATCTTTAAATATATTGTTTTTCTCACGATTTCAGACATTGTTATGCTCCATGTATCTAAATTCACTTCAAGTAAATAACCAGCATATATTAGTCAATGAGTTCCATGTTTCCATGCCTAAAGAAGCGCAACATTAGAGAAACTATATAACGAGACATCCAAGTTTCTCACTTTGTCATACAGGACGTGTACCAATCATAAGCCCTAACAATACCATCCACGTCAGTAAATAAAAACAGGTCACAGAATTCAAATTAAACTTCTTCCAAGAACTTACCCGGATGGACATCAATTTGTTCATAATCAATGCCATCAGGAACCAGTGTATTGTTGTATTTATAAGGGCCTTTCCCGTTGATGAGAACACCATCCGGCATGCCAAGATCTTTTCCAGCATCTAGGTCCTTCCTCAAAGCCTACATTCCAAAGTAGAACCAGTAACAAACAGTTTGGCCCATGTTCTTCTATAAAAGTATTAATTGGCAATTAGCAAAAGCAAGGACTTTCCATAAATTCAACCAACACTAACCGTATGATTGCGGGTGTACCAATCACCAATTAGAATGACAATGTCCCCATATGGGGTATCAAAAGGGATAGGAATGATAGAACGGGGGTTAATGATGAAACCCCCAAATCCACCAGATGCTCTTTGCATATGAAGTGAAGGAAAGTAGAAAAAACTTCCAATCTGATCCTTGACCTGAAACTGGTAAGTCCAGTTCCATTTAGAAGGAATGGGACAATTTGTGCCAAGAACACCATCCTGCCACGAACTCCTGCGTTGTTGAATCCCAGACCTGTCTCAATCAACCATGAAATAGCTCAATGATTTTGTGAGCAAACAAATCCAAGTTTTGAAACTTCGTAAAAAAAACTCAGCAAGCTATCCTACCAATGAATGAGAAGGCTCTCGTCCAATTTGTTTCGAACATTGACAACAACGTTGTTGTTTGTGGTTACATTGATAGTAGGACCTGGAAACTTGTCATTAATAGCAATGACCTGCAAAAAAAACAATGCCGACATAAGAGGTCATTACCAAAACCCTGTAGCTTTTTTCTTTTTAACTAACACTAACTACGCAAACAGCTCATAATGAAATTTCACATAACACTTCAGAAGCTCAAGTATCAAGTTACTATTTATCAGTATCTCATGATGCAGATCTGCAAGTAAAGCTTGAGACTTTAGGAAATTCAAAGTGAGCCCATGGGAAAGTGAACAAACCCACATCCAAAAATAGAAAAAAGAGATGTAAGAAAGAAAATTGGAACCTGTTGAGGAACTCCAAGAGGAGAGGCAGTGATGTAAGAGACCTCAAAGTCGTAGGAAACGAATGGATCCGCGGCTGAAGAGAAGGTGAGAAACAAGGAAATGTTGACAAAAAAGAGGAAGAGAGCTCTAGACGAAGCCATTGTATGGGACCTTTTGTGCCTCAAAAGATTTAAAGTCAAGTTTTGAGTAGCTTTTTTTTTTCTTTTTCTTTTCTCTAAGTTTACATTATCAATTTCTTTCAGGAAAGAAAAGGATGAGAAAGAAGCAAGAGTGGGACTGGGTCTGGTTGTGAGTAGTATTGATAGAGAGAGAGAAGCAAAGGGTAGGAGAAGACCTCTCTCTTCGAACACTTTTAGCTGTAATATGAAAAAAGCTCTATTGTAGCAAACAACAGGAAGAAGGTAATTGGGGTGACAGCCAGTAGCCAGTTCACACCTTCCTTATTGCTTGTTCAGTATTTGACTCTTGTCTCTCCTAAATACAGAATTTCTCCTTCTTTTTATTTGAATAGTAGCTCATTCAATCTGTTATTTTCTGAAGGTTATCCCTTCTTATAATAGTAAATGAATACATTAGGCTTTATTATCCGGAAAAAAGATGAGACTAATCTCAACAAGAGACTATCCCTTGTTGGAATAGTAAATGCTAACCTCCACACAAAGAAAGGGATATATCCTCTTACCTCAAAGATTTTCCAATATATTTACCTCCTACGTGTTAGAATTTCTCCTTTTTGACAAAGTAAGTGAAATAATTCAATGTGGCCAAGCGATAGGCTAAAAGTGCTCCTGAAATTGTGTGGTTAACGTTATTTGAGATATAACTAATTTTTGGACATAGTTGCATATTTTTTACGAAATATCGTTATAATTAATATTTGAGGTATAGTCGTTGTTGGCACTTGGCACGGTAGTTTTATTTTAATATAGCAATGAGTATAAGAATTGGCAATTTGTTTTATTTGGTTAATTAATTAAGTTTGGTGTTTGATGGTTGGGTGGGGTCCTTACCCTTTTGGTGGTAACGGCGTAATTTACGATACAACGGTCGGATCTCTATAAAAAGCGCCACATGCTTGCCAGCCGGGAGCCATTCTCCAAGTGGGGCCCATCTGGACTGAGCTCTGCGTAATTACCGTCTGATCATGACTTTGCGCTTTTGACTTACCTCAACGGTCCCTGATGATGATGCATACCACGTGACTCCAGCCCAGTAAAGTGTCCAATCACGGCCTCAATTCCTCTTCAACATTTTGTTTTCTTTTTTTGTTTTTCAGATTAACGACAAATTTTTATTTGGAAATATATCAGAGGGAAAAAAAATATGACATGGTTATATGAGAAGATCACAAATATATAAAGTTAAATCAATAGTTATGATTCTATAATTATCTATTTTACTATTTTTTTCTCTTCTCTTTTTATTACCATTAATTTATCTTTATATGGTTATGATTTTCCAATTTACCAATATGATGTGATTTTCCACCGTATCCTTTTTATTTTGACACAGAATGCCTTTGCATGCAGTTAATTAGTTAAACCAGAAAAACGGTTTACATGCAAAACAAAACTGTTTCTTTCTGTAATTAATGAGCGTCAATTTCTTTATTTTAGAGAAAGAAAGTATTTATCCTTTTAAAGAAATGAGAGCAGTTATATTTATTATTAATCTAGTCTTATTATTTTTATTATTTAATTAATTACCATTTGATCAATTTGAAATTAATAATTAAAAAATGAGAAAAATTAATTGTCATTAATTTCAAATTGATATAAAGGTAACCAATTAAATAATAAAAATAGTAAGATTAAAATGATAGTAAATATAATATTTCTCCTAAAAAATATAAAATTATGTTTTTTAATCAAAATTACTTTGTATGATCGTAAATTTTTTACATGATCATGTTATTTTTTTTTTTTACATAAGTGATCTATTTCCCATAGAAATAAATGTGGGAGAGAATGAGACCTTATTGATAAAACAATCTAATTTTAATTAAAATAACATAATTTTATATCCTGAATAAATATTTCCCCCCTTAATTTTTATGTTTTGCGTGTGAGAAATATGTAAGGATTAAAAATTAGAAAACATTTCGTGATTCAAGGGGTTTAGAAAAGAAAATAAATAATTGTGAGCTAAAGTGAAAGAAACCACGCCACCTTTCTGTAACTAGGACCCTCATGCAACAAACGCCATGATTATCCTGACATGGTCCAATTTTTTTCTCGTATCATATGACAGAATTAAACATTCTTACACGCACAAACCCCAGGTAGCCCAAAATCTTCAATTACTTGTCCGAAACAAAAATGTATACTTATGAAGAATAAATAACTCTCACCCATGTGACCTATAATTCAGCAATTCTATAATATTTACTAATTTTAGGGATAAGGTTGGCATGTCAACCAGCTCACAAGCTTCTGTCAATTCTCTAGTGTTATCTTGGCAAAAGGTTTAGAGAAGAAGAAATAGCCAAGAGGTTCATGAATTTAGGAAACTAGGCAAGGCGTGTATATATAAACTATGGTTTATAATCCTCAAAAAATATTTTATACCTCTTTAATTAAAACCAGGTGTAAGCTTGCACAATGTATCATTGATGCACAGACTGTGGAATAATTAATACTTGTTTACAAAAATTATTAAAAAAAATGTTTTCAAAGTTAACACTAAATAAATATCTGGCAGCCAGCTACCGTGGGAATATGAGTTAGTACTGCTGTAGCGGTAGATGGCATGTGGACATATTTTTGATTGAAGCTTTTCCATTCCAAGTAAGGAATGTGCCTAAACTCGGTCATAATTAACATGGGTTAATATTTATTAGATAATAAAATAATTTTACTTCACGATGTGTTAATCCGGGAGAAAAGAATTATTCTCTCTTCTTTGTCCAACTTCCAATCCATGTTCCACCTTATAATATGATATAATCAGACCAAGAATATAAAAAATATTACAAGATGTGTTTTCGTTTGAAACGAATGGTTTTTTACAAGATTAAAAAAATCACTGACTTGTTTTAGAATTTACTTGCTTCTTTGCTATTCTTATCCCCTAAATAAATTGGTTTAGTTGTGATATTGATTATTGGAACCAGCAAGAGATACAGAGGCCAAGGTTAATTAAGCTTCTGATTATTGGAATTATTTCCGCGAGCTACTGTGAAGGTTAGATAGAAAGGAAATCTTCTGATACTATTTTGCAAGAGAAGAGACCAAAGAAAGATGATGAAAATTTTCACCAAAAAAACAAAAAAAGATGACGAAAAAAAACTGAAATGTATTTCCATGCCCGCACGACGCACTAACAAAATTGTTTTCTGTATATTCATATATAGCAGAAGATAGAAAGAAAAAAAGGAAGAAGCTCTGTAACTAACTATGAGCTGCAAAACTAACTAAATATAAATAGGTAATAGTTTTCTACAATAAGAGATAATTATTATCTCCTATAGATTTATTTGTGTAGGTGGAGTTCATTTTCAAGGGGAAAGACAAAAAAATATAGTGAGACTTATCTTGAATTTATGTGTGTAAAAGATAGATTTTTTCTTGCGTAATATAAGAATAATAAATCCCAAGATAAAAAGTGTCCCAAGTTTTTATGTTGCAATAAATCCCAAGATAAAAAGCGTCCCAAGTTTTTATGTTGCAACTAATTAACACTATATGTTACGGATAGTACATAGTTATAATTTAAAGTTAAATTTCCTCTCTCCGCCATATCAGCCGACAACATCGAGTGAAAAGAAAAAAAACTTTTCAAATTATAACTATATACTACTTGTACTACATAGTGTTAATTCATTGCAAGAAGAGAAGAAAACTTATTCTACTACATGAGAGCTATATTTCCCACATAAAAATACCAAATACAAGAAAAGATTTTCAGATGAAATATATATATATATTATATATATATATATATATATATATATATATATACATAGTTGTAATTGGTTGGTGCACAAAATTTCTTCTGCACTAAAAGGATCAGAAATATATATATATATATATATATATATATATATATTATTCTACCTACCATTTTTTTGCCTACCTTTTCCTACCATCCTTCAACACGATTAGATCAGAATCTCAACTATATTTTTCATTTCTCTCTCCTATTGAGATTCTGATCTAACGGTGTTGAAGGGTGGTAGGCAAAGGTAGGCAGAAAAATGGTAGGTAGAATAACCTATCCCATATATATATATATAAGATCCTTTGACACCTCATCTGATAGCCGTTAGATCAAAAAAGATCAATGGCTCTAATTTGTAAGCATCTGACACCATTGAACTTTTTTGATCTAACGGCTATCAAATGAGGTGTATATATATTTCAATATATATTATACACCTATATATATATATATAGAGCCGTTAGATCAAAAACTATGTTCAACGATTGATTTTTGCAAGCATGTGACACCATTGATTTTTTTTTTATCTAACGGCTCTCAGAGGTGTCAAAGGATCCTAGCTCTATATATATATCCATATAATATATATATATATAACAGCTTGAGATATATATATATATATATCCTATATATATAAACTATGTTGTTATATATTATATATATTATATATTATATATATATATATATATATGGTTATGATTTTTTTGTTTTTTCTCTTCCTTTATCATCATTGATCTATCTTTATATGGTTATGATTTAGTAGCCGAAAGTAATGTCATCTCAAATAATTTGAGGAACGATAAATCCATATATATATATATATATATATATGAGAAATATTTTTCTCATATTACATGCACATAAAAAAATAAATGAGATTCACTAACGAATAGAGAGAAAAAGAAAGTGAGTTTTATCTATATTTTTTTATGTTATATGAGATAAATTGTTCCATCGGAAAAAAAACATTTTCATATATATTTCACTCTTGCAAGCAAGAGTAGGAATTGAAGCGACCTCCCACGCTGTTATGACTGAAATGCAATTAAAAGCGTTCTCGACAGATTACCAAAAAAAAAAAAGTTGTCGACATTGGACAACAGAGTGTTAAGCTGGGCAGTGGGAATGATAATACTATTCTAATTTGACAAGTGGCAACATCCATGGAAAGTGAACCAAATCAAGTGTTCATTAAATACCAACTGTTTGGGCCATATCATGTCTATGTTGTAATGCTTCTTAGCCAAAAGATTAATCTTTCAATGTACAAAATAATAATAATAATAATCTTTGATTTTTGTATACATTTAAAAGTCCCTCCTAGGCATTCGATTGAAAAACGAAAAAACAGCCCCTCACAAGAGTATGATTAGGGCTGAGTAAATAGGTTACAGTTTGTGAATTAATCTGTCCAACCCACAATTCATGCGGGTTATGATTACCCATGTTTGCAGGCCACATTAAACGTGAGTATTCATGAGTTGTCTCGTAATTGACTTTTTTATTTATTGGAATAATTATGTTTTTTATTTTTTTAGTGTGATTTCAGATTATTTTTTTAATTGATGCAAATTTTATAAAGTTGCCGGCCTCACTCACAATTTAATAAAAGCTTTATTTAAAATATTTTTATCAGTAAAGACACGAAGTCACGAACTCCAAATAAAGAAATGTTTTATTAATATGAAATGAAAATAAGCTTTCACGATTTTTTTTTTTAAAACGCGTTAGCTTTCTTTTGTTATTTCCATTTTCATGTTGTCTATTTTCAAATGTGGATCAACATGTAGCACTACAGGTCCAATTCAACTTCCTTCTTTGTGTTTGCCTAATTTCTTAATGCCTTATGGGGCTTACGGGAGATATAGCAATTGATGAGACAATTGGGCTGTTTGATCAAATAACCGCTGGGCCCGGAACTAATCATGGGGATACTAAAGCTGCAATGCACAAAAGAAATTACAATTTATAAATTTCATTTATGTATTAGGAAAATATAATGATAAAAATTAAAGTTTGTCCAAATGTATGGACAAAATTAAGTGTGTACACTTTTATTAGAAATAAAAATGGGAATTGGGTCCTAGTAATAAGGAAACTCATAAAAGAAAAAAAGTTATATTTTAAGAAGAATTTAGATTTATTAGAGAATAGAAAAAAATTGTTTCATTTGGTTTTTTTTATCGAAATTGTCTGAATTGTTGCTAACTATTTTCTTTCAACATATGTTGATTTTTCTCAGTTGTTAAATTAAGAAAACGTGTATATGCAATGAATTTCATTAATAAAAAACTCATGTTAAATCTTAAATTCTCAAGTGATAGGCATGACCACATCAGTTAGATACTAAGTTAATGTCGTTTGAATAATTATGAGTTTTTTTTTAGTATTTTCTAGGAATTTAAACATTCGTACCACACACCAAACTTGAGGTGAAAGATTGGACCAAGGTTGGCTTCAAATGACCTAATAATAATCTTCAGGTTTGCGTGGGAAAAAAAAAAAACTCAGTCATAAATTCGTCATTTTTAATTAAATAAATCAATGTAATGATTAAAGCAATATATATTTAAAATTTGAAATTGTCAGTCCAAAAAAGCAATTTAATATTTTAAGATAAAAAACTATTTTTCAATATGAGTGTTAAAATTGTGTTTTATGAATCCCATGCTCAAATATCATATAAATATTCATATATCAACCGCCTCATTATTGCAATTAAATTCCCATAGGGTAGCTCCTAAATTATACACATTTGTAATATATATTTTTATATTTTAGGACTTCGAAATCTTAAAGCCGACAAGAAAATAATGTCAACAGGTTTAATAAATAAAATGATATTGCTAACAAGAATGATAGGGAAAAAATATCTCGGATTTTTAAACAAGAAATGGGAGATGAGTCAAATTACTACACTAATGAAGAGGATGATTAATTTTTTTTTGGTGAAAAGAGGATAATTAATTAAGGGAAAATTTTACTTTCACCCATTGTGGTTTGCCTGTGTATCATTTAGCACCATGTGATTTAAAAATTATCATTTATATCCCTTGTGGTTGCACTATGTGTCATCTAACCCCCTGAATGACTAAAATACCCTCATAATACAAAATATCACAAATACCCTTAATAAACAAAATATTAAATTAAAATTAAAATATAAAAATTATCCCTAATTAAAATTAAAACCCTAATACCCCTTCATTTTATTTTTTATTTTTAAGTTAAGCTTTTTATGCTTATTTTCTTATTGGGAAAACTTTACTTTCACCCATTGTGGTTTGCCTGTGTATTATTTAGCATCCTGTGGTTTAAAATTTATCATTTATATCCCTTGTGGTTGCACTATGCATTGGCTGGAGACATGGATGATAGGAAAAGTACCACTGGATTTGTGTTCTAGATGGGAGATATTGCTTTCACATGGATGTCAAAGAAACAACCTATTGTCACTCTGTCTACTTGTGAAGCTAAATATTTCGCAGCTACATCGTGTGTTTTCCACGCCATTTGGCTAAGGAACTTGCTAAAGGAGTTGAATATGCAACAAGAAGAGCCAACCAATATTTATGTTGACAACAAATCTGCCATTGCATTAGCAAAGAATCCAGTCTTCCATGATAGAAGTAAACAAATTGACACACACTATCATTTTATAAGAGAATGCATTGCAAGAAATGAGGTGAATATAAAATATGTGAAGCTTCAATAACAAGCAGCAGATATCTTCACCAAGCCACTCAAGAATGAAGACTTTTTCAAGATGAGGAAATTGCTTGGAGTTACAAAATCAAGTTTAAGGGGGATGTTGAATAAATAAACTTGATTTAGTTTTTGGTCCATTGGAGTTAGTATACATTTAGCCCAACATCTAGAATTATACTTTAGGAGTTAGTTTAGCCCAAGATCTAGAAATTTCTATTCTAGTCAATTCCATGAAAGATCTAAAGGGTAGTTACACCTACCATTATTAATGAGGGTAGTTGCATCTACCACAATTATTATTTGTACTAGGCCAGTATAGAAAACTCAATAATTATTTGGAGTCATTGTTTTGAGGAGGTATCACTACTATAAATAGGGGTAATCTCCATCATTTTGTAACAAGCCAAAAAGAAAAAGAGTTGCTTAGTAATAAAATGTGTTCTCTTCCTCCATATCTTTCTATAACCTTTACTTTTCTCGAATATCCTCCTCCCAACACTTTTATCTTTATCATATTTATGTCTCGCCTATATTTTACTGTTAATATGCGTTTAAAGATAAAGGCCCTAAGAATAAAATAGATGTTTACTCAAGGATCTACGATATAGACCATGATCATGAGGACGTGAGGATAATGTATCTCTATTGCCTTAAACTAATTTATAGTCTTGAATCACGAAGATAGGGTATTGATGATCTCAATAAGACTAGTATGACATCATCTACATGTATGGGTATACAAGATAGGGACCTCATTGAATGCAGGCATGGTGATGCCTTAGCTGATGTCGTGAGTGGATCTGTTAGAGAACAAATAACACTGAACTAACCCGCCGACAGTCTCCACAAGGATTCATTGTAGAGAATATCATTGAATTTGTAATGTCTCTCATTGTTTGGTAGTGAAGATCGTCCTAGACTTGAGGATGTCATCAAACACTATGTCCTATGGTTATACTTTGACTGTACAACTCTATCAGCTGAAAAAATAGGGAAAACAATTACTCTTGTGATGGCCTATGTCATCATCTTTGTAGTGACACGTATCACTCTGGTTAGACTAGTGGGGCTTATGTGATCAAATTATATTATTTTTACAAATGATTTCTAAATTACGTTATTTTAATATATATATTTTTTTAAATAGATTACAAATTCAATTAACATGGGAAAATACAATTTTCGATTGGTATATGAAGAGTGTCTATTAGGGTTATTATATTCGAATTGATCATTCACTCAATTAGGATATTGTGTTAATCGGTTAATGAATTAGCCAATGGTAAGGATGTAAATGGGTCAGACGGCTTATAAGTGACTTATGACCCGACCTACAAAAGAAATTTGTATAGCGTAAAGCTTGGCCTAATACAAATTACATATGTAATATATTGTACCACTGAACCCAAAAAAACACCATCGAAAAGCTTGGACAATTTGTATTAGATTATTTGTTCAATCCCACCATTGTACGCAAAAAAAATTAGCCTACAAGCCGATCTATATCATATTATTTATTTTAATTAAAATGAAATAAAACAATTATTTATATAATTTTAATTAATAAAAAATTATTATATCTAATCATTTTTTAATTCTGACAAAAGGCCTATTAGCCTGTTTACGACAACTTTTGTGATTATTGGATTAAAATCAAATCAACGGTTATAAAATGCAATTAAGCAAGAGTGGTTAATTTGATTTTAATCCAATAACCATAAAAGCCACGGGAAGAGATTGTAAGGAAAAAACGATGGTAAATATAAGCTTTAATGTTTATAAACAAAAAATAATAACACGTTGATAAAAACATTGATATCAGGAAGTGGATACTAGGAGTGTGCATGGGTCAGGTTGGGTTAGGTTTTTGTGCCGATTCGATCCAACTTGGTTTTTATAGGTCATGTATCTTGACCCGACCCGCTTTAATTTGAACCAAGTCAGGTCTGACTTGGTTTGGATTTTTTTGAAGTAGGTCAAATCCGACTTAATTTCTGAAGTGGGTCCGACTTGGTTTCTAAAGTGGGTCAAATACGACCTGACCCATTTTTGACTTGGTTTCGTCACGAAATTTAGTCGAAATTTCTACGTTGCTAACGACAAAAACTTCGTCACAAAATTGTTTTTTCGTCGGAATATTTTTTGTCAAAATGCAATGGAATTTTTTCTCTAATGAAAATTTTTACAAAAAAAAAAAATTCTATCGAAATTTAGTTTCCGTCAAAAGTTTTGACGAAAATGATTTCCTCCATCAAATGTTTTAAAAGAAAAAAGAATTCCGTCAAAAAAAATTTCGGAATGTTTTTCGTTCAAAATTTCGATAGGAATGTGTTCTGACGAAAATTTCGACATAAATTGTTTTGAGGGAAATGTTTCATTCGAAACTTTCGACGAAATTCAGATTCTCTAAAGAATTTTGACAGAATATTTTTTCTATCAATTTCTTATCGAAATATTTTTTGTCAACAATTTTTACGAAATTTTTTGACAGAAATGTGTTTCTTAGAAAATTTTGATGAAAATATTTTTATCAAAAAACTTGATGAAATTATTTAGTCGAAAATCTTCGATGGAAATGTGTTTCGCTAAAAATTTTGAAGAAATTTTTTTTTTTTGTCAAAAAGTTTAACAAAAATGTGTTCGTTGAAAACTTACGCCGAAATTTGAATTCTGTAAGAAATTTTGATGAAATTTTTTTCCGTTAAAAAATTTCGATGGAAATGTGTTTCGTCGAAATTTTGGTTGAATATTTTTTTTATGAAATATTTTGACTAAATTTAGATTCTGTAAAAAATTTTGACAAAAAAATATTTCCATCACATTTTTTTTACAGAAATGTTTTTATTCACAGATTTTGTTGAAAATATTTTTCTTCAAAAAATTTTGCGAAATATTTTAATGGAAATTTTCCGTAAAATTTTTTGACGTAATTGTTTTATTTTAAAACTTTTATTTTCATGTAATTGTGATTTTTTTTTCTTTTTATTTCACATCATGGGTATGGGTCAAATTCTGGGTCAATGGGTCATTATTAAAACAAGTTACGTCTAAAACTGACCCAAATAAAAGTGGGTCAGTATTTAAACCCAGTTAAAAAAAAATTATTTATAGGTCAAATCAAGAGCGGGCAAGTGAACCAATTTTTTGCACACCCCTTAGTGGATACAACAAGCAAATTAAACTGAATTTATTTGCTAAAACAAACAACCTTATTAGTGGTTGGGCCATTCCTTAATCTTTCAGCCACTCAACAAACTTGCTGAAATTCTCAGAAGACATACTTCCTTCTGCTATGTTGCTTATTAGCTTCTCCTTTAACTTCAGAGACCTTGATCTTGTGTTCTCATCACTAAGCAGTTGATCCACTTTCGTTATTATTTCCCAGCGTGACACCAATCCATTTTCATCTGAGTCAAATCCCAACCCAACTTTCAGCTCATCACAAATGTATTTTTTGTTATAAAATTGGTCACCAAAATACGGCCAGCACAAGAAGGGCACCGCATTAGACAAACCTTCCATGGTTGAATTCCAACCACAATGGCTAACAAAACAAGCTATGGCAGGGTGTCTTAGCACCTTTTGTTGTGGAGCCCATGAAACTATCTTGCCATGACTACCTATGAATTCATTGGGGTATGTTATCTTATTGGTGCTATTGGAATCTTGACGCACAACCCAAAGAAATGGTCTATTTGTAAGGTCTAGTCCAAGTGCTAGTTCATTGAATTGGTTTTGGTCAAAAAGAGTGAAACTACCAAATGCAACATACAAAACAGAATGATGAGGTTGCTGATCAAGCCAATCCATGCAGGACAAATCTTCTTCCCAGAACTGTCCAATTGATCTTCCATTTACACTTTTATTGTCATAACTTCTCAGCAATGGACCAACTGGTAGGAGCTTCGGAACAAAGGACAATACCCCAGGCTCAAGTTCATATGTTGTGTTGCAAAGCCACCACTCTGTCAAATTTGTAGTTTCTGCGGATTCCATTAAAATATTAAATATCTTTTGAGGAGTTATTGAGTCAGCTATACCTCTCCATAAAAGGGATCCTGTGTCCATCACAGGCATAGTTGGTGATATCCGAAATGTATTTTTAGTGATTGGAATTCCTGCATTGAAAAGCTAAATTAAATAACTTTTAATGTAGTGTTAAAAAAAGGACAAAATAAATTGATGATCCTGTTGAATAAACTTTAAATGTTTTGTTAGTTTTATATTTAATAGTCTTAAATTAAGCAGTCATGTGTTTAGGTAAGTGAAAGGCCAAAAGTTGTAAGAAAGTGAAAGGCCAAGAGTTGTGAGAAAGTGAAAGGCCAAGAGTTGTGAGAAAGTGAAAGGCCAAGAGTTAGAGAGGCCAAGAGTTAGAGAGGCCAAGAGTTAGAAGTTTAGTTTTGTGGTTTATGGCTAATTTAATGTTTGGTTCATGGAAAGGCAATCTAGTGCCTATATAAACTAATCCATATTGTAAGCAACACATCACAAGAAAAAGAGAAATACAAGTTTTGTCTTCATCACAAGAAAATAGTTGTTTTTATTTTAAGTTCTACATTATAGTGATACCACAAATTGGTATCAAAGCTATGGAGAGGGGGAGTGATATGGCACTACCTAAGTTGACGAAGGAGAACTACGAGAATTGGAGCATCCAGATGAAGGCTCTTCTCGGATCCCAGGACGCTTGGGAGAATGTTCAAGTAGGTTTTGTAGAACCACAAGACACTGGAGGCCATTCGGCGGCTCAAACCAAAGCGTTGAAAGAGACGCGTGCAAAAGACAAGCTGGCGTTATTCATGCTCTTCCGAGCTGTAGACGAATCCGGGTTCGAGAAGATAGCAAATTGTGAGACCTCAAAGGCAGCCTGGGACATCTTAGCAAATGTCTATAGAGGAGCTAACCGGGTTAAACAAGTCCGGCTTCAAACCCTTCGTGCCGAGTTGGAGGGAATGAAGATGAAGGACACGGAAGGAGTATCCGGGTTCGTTGCCCGGGTTCAAGGAATTGTGAACCAGTTAAAACGGAATGGAGAAGATATACCTGACACCAGAGTGGTGGAGAAAATCTTGAGATCTTTGACAGACCAGTTCGAAAACGTGGTTTGTGCCATAGAGGAGTCCAAGGACCTGTCTACACTCACCATTGATGAGTTGGCGGGTTCCCTTGAAGCGCATGAACAAAGAAAGAAGAAGAAGGAGGAAACTCTTGAGCATGCACTTCAGACCAAAGCAACAATTAAAGATGAGAAGATGCTCTATTCTCAAAATTTTCGAGGTAGAGGACGTGGCCGCGGTGGACGAGGTACTAGCCGTGGTGGTAGAGGTCGAGGCCGAAGTCAAGAAGTGTATAGTGATGAGGTAGGACAGTCAAATCAACAAAACTGGAGAGGAAGAGGACGAGGTCGACGAGGAGGTCGGTCACATTATTCAAACATCGAGTGTTACAAATGTGGAAAGTTTGGTCACTATGCAAAAGATTGTAACATGGACAAGTGTTACAACTGTGGCAAAGTCGGACATTTCGCAAGAGAATGCAGAGAGGAGAAAAAGGTGGAGGAGACGTCCAACCTAGCCACAGAAGGCGAGATGAAGGATGGTGTCTTGTTAATGACACACAGTAAAGGAAATCCAGACGATGACATGGAGTGGTTTCTTGACACGGGTGCGAGCAACCACATGTGCGGACATAAGCACTTCTTCAAGGAGATGAGAAAGGTGGAAACCGGACATGTTTCGTTCGGGGATGCCTCAAAGGTTGAGGTAAAAGGCCGAGGTACGATCTGTTTCTTACAAAAGGACGGGTTAATTGGCTCAATTCGAGATGTGTACTATGTACCCGACCTAAAAAGCAATATTTTAAGCATGAGTCAACTGATGGAGAAAGGTTACTCGGTTATTATGAAAGACCGGGTATTGTATTTGAAAGATGAGCAAGGTCGGCTGATAGTCCGAGTTCAAATGGGTAAGAATCGTATGTATAAACTGAATTTGAAATGTATACAGGTTGAATGTTTACAAGCCGAGGTGGAAGATAAGGCGTCACTTTGGCATCTCCGGTTTGGTCACCTACATTATGGTGGTCTAACCGAGTTGGCAAAGAAGAAGATGGTGGAAGGGTTACCTGACATCAACTTTGAAGGAAAGTTTTGTGAGAGTTGTGTACTTGGCAAGCATGCCAGGACCACGTTTCAGAAGATGGCAAGATTCCGGGCTAAGCAACCTCTGGAACTAATACATACCGACTTGTGTGGACCCATCAATCTGGGTTCCTTCAGCGGTAAGAAGTATTTTATTTCCTTTATTGATGATTTCTCACGGAAAACTTGGGTTTACTTTCTGAAGGAGAAGTCCGAGGTGTTTGATGTGTTCAAAAGGTTCAAGGTGATGATTGAGAAGGCAACAGGAAGCTATATCAAATCGGTGCGGTCTGACAGAGGTGGGGAATATACCTCAACAGCGTTTATGTCTTTCTGTGAGGAACAGGGGATAAGGAGGTTTCTAACAACACCATACTCACCACAACAGAATGGCGTGGCTGAAAGGAAGAACCGGACTATTCTTGACATGGTTCGGTCAATGCTGAAGAACAAAAGGATGCCGAAGGAGTTTTGGGCGGAAGCTGTGCAGTGTGCTGTGTATGTGCAGAACCGATGTCCACATTCGAACTTGGATGATAAAACTCCACAGGAAGCATGGAGCGGTCAAAAGCCTTCAGTGGCTCATCTCAGAGTTTTTGGCAGTATAGCCTATGCACACATACCGGACCAGCTCAGAACCAAGCTCGAGGATAAAAGCAAGAAATATGTTTTTATTGGATATGATGAAAAAACAAAGGGGTATAAGCTGTTTGACCCCGTCAACAAGAAAGTCATAGTAAGCAGAGATGTAAAGCTCAATGAAGCAAATGAGTGGGACCGGAACAATTCTTCTGAGGTAAACTTTGAAGACGGAATCTCAACACAAATTATCAACCCGGCAAGTCCTGAAGCTTCTGATGATGAAGATGAGGTACGACAACCCAGGATGCGAAGCATACAAGACATATATGAGTCAACAAGTGAGGTACATTTTGTTTGTCTTCTTGCAGACTCTGAGAACATAAGTTTTGAAGAAGCCATCCGAGATAAGAAATGGCAAGATGCCATGGATGAGGAGATAGAAGCCATTGACCGAAATAACACATGGGAGTTAGCCGAGCTACCAGAAGGAAGTCGGCCCATTGGAGTGAAGTGGGTGTTCAAGAAGAAGATGAATGCTCAAGGGGAGATAGAACGATATAAAGCTCGACTAGTTGCAAAAGGTTATAAGCAGAAGGCTGGAATTGACTATGACGAGGTGTTTGCCCCTGTTACAAGGATGGAGACAATTCGGCTACTCATCTCACAGGCTGCTCAATACAGATGGCCAATGCATCAAATGGATGTAAAGTCGGCATTTCTGAATGGTGTTCTTGAAGAAGAAGTTTATGTGGAACAACCGTCGGGCTACATGAAGGCAGGAGAAGAGAAGAAGGTGCTGAGATTGAAGAAAGCACTTTACGGGTTGAAGCAAGCACCACGGGCATGGAATGCTCGTATTGACAAATATTTCAAGGAGAATGGACTTGAACAATGTCCATATGAACATGCTGTTTATGTCAAGAAAAATGGAGGAGACTTGTTAATTGTGGCTCTTTATGTTGACGACCTCATTTTTATGGGAAACAATGCCAAGATGATACAAGAGTTCAAGAGCACAATGACAAGAGAGTTCGAAATGACAGATCTCGGTTTGATGAAGTTCTTTCTTGGTTTGGAAGTAAAACAAAATGAGAAGGGAATCTTCGTGTCACAGGAGGCTTATGCAAAAAAGATCTTGAAGAAGTACAAGATGGAAGATTGCAACCCAGTTTCAACACCAATGGAACCCGGTTCAAAACTCTCTAAGTTTGATGGAGGAGACCGTGTTGATGCAAGCAAGTACAGAAGTTTGGTGGGAAGCCTACGTTATCTCACATGCACGAGGCCGGATATCTCGTTAAGTGTCGGCATAGTAAGTCGGTTCATGGAGGAGCCGAGATACACACATTGGAAGGCGGTAAAGAGAATTCTGAGGTATGTTCAAGGTACAGTTTCACACGGGTTACACTACTCGAGCTCGGGAAAATACAAGTTGATTGGATATTCTGACAGTGATTGGTGTGGAGACGTAGATGATCGAAAAAGCACGGCTGGTTATGTGTTTTTCATGGGCAACACGGCATTCACCTGGATTTCGAAGAAGCAACCTATTGTGACACTGTCGACATGTGAAGCTGAATATGTAGCTGCATCTTGGTGTGTTTGTCATGCAATGTGGCTCAGGAATTTGCTAAGCAAGTTGGAGGAAAAACAAGTCGGTCAAACTGTGATCCGAATTGACAATAAGTCGGCTATAGAGCTAGCCAAGAACCCGGTAAATCATGAAAGAAGCAAGCATATTGACGTCCGATTTCACTTCATCCGGGATCAAGTAAAGGAAGGAAATGTGGAGCTAACACACGTGACCAGTCAAGAGCAAGTCGGGGACATCTTCACAAAGCCACTGCCGACGTTGCTGCTCAACAATTACAAGAAGATGCTTGGGATGAAAGATGGCAGAACCATTTAAGTTTATGAAGGAGAATTGTTGAATAAACTTTAAATGTTTTGTTAGTTTTATATTTAATAGTCTTAAATTAAGCAGTCATGTGTTTAGGTAAGTGAAAGGCCAAAAGTTGTAAGAAAGTGAAAGGCCAAGAGTTGTGAGAAAGTGAAAGGCCAAGAGTTGTGAGAAAGTGAAAGGCCAAGAGTTAGAGAGGCCAAGAGTTAGAGTAGGCCAGAATGCAGAAGCTTAGTTTTGCTGTTCATCTAATTTAAATGTTGTGTTCATGGAAAGGCAATCTAGTGCCTATATAAACTAATCCATATTGTAAGCAACACATCACAAGAAAAAGAGAAATACAAGTTTTGTCTTCATCACAAGAAAATAGTTGTTTTTATT